>VZRJ01009657.1:126096-207155 GCA_013397565.1 Ptilonorhynchus violaceus | reverse complement strand
ACGCCGGCGGCTCCCGGTCCCCATCCCCCGCCTGCGGGACTGGGGCGGGCGGCTCTGGGACCGGCCCAACCTCCACTCCAGCTCTCACTACAAACAAAATCACCACTGATTGATTTGTCAGGCTCCCGCAGTCTGGGTGACTTCACTGCCAATCCTATTAAGATTTCTTTTTTATAAAAACACTGACATTTCCTCCAATTTCTTAAATCTCCTGGGCTAAACTTGGCTTTTCTCATGGATAAAGTGATTCTTATTCAAGTTTTATGACTTCTGAGAATTTTTCAATGTGGGGATGAAGGTACCAGTTTTCCTAATTATGACCTTCAAATCCAATCTCTTTGCAAACAGAAGGAAATCAAACCAGTCAGGAAGAACTTTATGAGCGCTGCTACACATTCCCATCAGGAAAACTGCAAATGTTTGCAGCTGAACACAAAGCAAAATGTTCTGCAGTTCTTTGGCAACACTGACAGATTCAGGACACGGAATCATGGAATATCCTGAGCTGGAAGAGACCCACAAGGATCATGGAGTCCAGCTCCTGCCCTGCACAGACACCCCAACAATCCCACCCTGTGCATCCCTGGGAGCACTGTCCAAACGCTCCTGGAGCTCTGGCAGTCTTGGGGTTGTGCCCATTCCCTGGGGAGCCTGTTCAGTGCCCAGCACCCTCTGGGGGAAGAACCTTTTCCTGAGATGCAGCCTAAATATCCACAGAGACCAAAACAAGAGCCTAGATTTACGGTTATCCCAGTCTGCTGAAACACTGAAGTCTAAACCCCACTGTCTTTGAGGGAATTTGGCACAACCAGTTTGCTGAATATTTCCAGCCTGCTAAACTGGGGCAGACTCCACTCGCTCTTTGGATTTCCACCACAGGCTGTGACTCCCAGTGCAGCTTTGGGGGATTTTCATGGGATGCACACGGAAAAGGCCCTTCCCCCCTCCGTCACTGCTCAAGGAAACAAAGCACGTGCGTGCAGCACCAATGCTCTGCACAGATCAAAGATTAAATCGAAGTTCCAACTGAGTTACCATGAGTTTCAGCTCATGGATATCCTCAAACAGTTAAAATCCGCAGGCATTCCTGCCTGGGAATATCAACTATTCCAGCAATATCAACTATTCCAGCATCCATGGGGGTTTTCAATAACTTAGATTCAACAAAATACAAGAATGTGAGTCATAATCAACAAAAACTGAACTATATAAACTGAATCTATAACTAAATCTGCTCCTCGGTGTGTCCCCCACTGGGAAGGTAAGGAAGGGAAAGGGATAAGGCTGATTTTCTGGGATTGCTGAAAACCTTCTACTCCCTTCTCCTGTGCCACTGCCCTGCCCTAAGGACATGGAGCTCTATCAGCCCCCGGAGCATCCCCCTGCGAGCTCCGTGTGCCTCCCAAGCATCCCCCGGATCTCTGCCAGCCTCCGGCACCCCCTTGCCTTGGAGAGCGGACACAGCTCCCCCTGCTCCCCAGCCACCCTCGGGGTGTCCCCAGCCAGCAGCATCACCACTCACAAAGCGCTGGTGGTTTTTCAGGAGCACTTGCTCTGCTCTCCCCCAACAATTCGGACTATTTGGAGTACAGTGCACGAGAGTGCAGCCAAATGTCCATATTTTCCAGGGTGTTCACTGTCTGTTTTACTGACCAAGACAAAGAAAGGGTTTTAGTCCCGGGTGTTTCCAAGACAGGCATGTGAGAACCTCATGTGTAACTGCAGCCCCCTGCAATATTATCCTGAAGCCCAAATTCAGCTGTTTCCCCGTGCCCCAGACAAGAGTCAGGGCTGTCTGTTCAATCAAGGACCGATCTACAAAGTGCTGATCATCTTCAGTTCCCATTAACTTCTCTTGGACACGAAGGTGTCCAACACCTGCCAGGATAAAACTCATTATCCTTCAAGGCTACACTACAAATATCCAATAAACTGGGGAATGCTATAAAATGCTGAAGAGGGGTAAAACGAGCCTGGGAAAAATAAATGTCATCATGGAACAGGTTGCAAAGTAATTCCATGTATTATTTTGTGATATACTTCAACTTTACCCATTATATGCTCCAATCTCCAAGAGCAGCAGCATTTCTGTGACAAAGAGATTTAGATGCTCCCCACTGCTCGTTCAGATCCTGTCACCCCTCCAATGCTTCCCGGGCTATTACTGGGGCTCTCAGCAGAACTGATCATTTTGCTGATGAGTTTTCTCACCAGTTCAGCCCCAGGACTCATTTCTCATTTCCAAGAGGACAGTGAACCACCGGTGCCAAATGGATGGAGCCAAGGAATGCTGTGGATAATGCACACCTGGATGGGCTCAGAGGCAGTGACACCATCCTTGGCTCCGCTTCAGCAGGATAATGTAGTTGACAAAAGCATCATCCATAATTTAGATAAAATGATCAATAAAAGCCCTGTGGTTATTTTAGGAGAGGAAAGACAATCTTCCTTGGGTTTAAAGGCTGTTGGCCAGAGGAGATCACATCTCCTGATGGCTGTTGGTGCATTTCCCGCTCTGCTCCTGCGCTGGCTCCAGGAACTTGCAGCTCAGCCTGGGAACAACTTCCAGACACATTCCAGTCTTGAAGGCTTCGGGAGAGAGACGGTCTCCCTCGATAATGAATCTCTCCTGAGTCACAGCTCATCATTAGCATTGGCAATTAGCACCAGGTATGGATTTGATTTTCCTCAAAGAAATTAATTTACATGAAAATGGGGGACGCTAATGAAACATCAGCGTTACCAGGATTCACCGTGCTCTGATCCAGGAGACGCGAGCATTCCCTGTTCCCGACACGGGAAGCAGATACAGATCTCACACGCTCTGCTGCTGTTCTGCTGAAGGGTGACGGCTCCGACAGCGAACACAGATTGTCCTCTTGCAAACAACGTATACACGTTAATTAACATACAGATAATGATGTCAGCCTCGGCTGGCCACTGCCCTGGCCGTGCTGGCGGCGAGCCCAGAGCAGCCAGTGCCGTGCTGGGCCGTGCCCTGTGCCCAGGGACACACGGACCCGGCGCCCATCGCGCTCCTCGGCCCCGTGCCAGGAACGGGGCTCGCGGCTGTCTGTAGGTACAGAACGCAGTGCAGGAAGGAAACACCCCGGCTCCTGCTGCCTGCTTGCAGATAAAGGTGCTCCTGGGGCATTTGCACCGGGTAACTTGTTGGGGAAAAAAGAGGACCTTTCAAAGGAGCCTTAAGCACGTTAAGAAGAGGTTTCCTGGATCGAGTGTGAGGGATACCTGAAGGATACAGCTCATACACACGGTCAGCACCTCTTCACAGTCTCCAGTTCAGCCCAGCCACAGCATCACTGAGGTTGGAGAAGCCCTCCATGATCACCAAGCCCAGCCTTTGGCTGACACCACCACACCCACTAAACCCCAGCAGTCAGGCCACATCTACTCAACACTTCCAGGGATGGTGACTCCCCCAGCTCCCCGGGCAGCCTGACCACTCTTGCAGCGAAGAAATTTTTCCTAATATCCAGCCTGAATCTCCCCCGCTGCAGCCTGAGGCAGTTTCCCCTTGTTGTATCACCGGCTGCCGGGGAGAAGTGCTCTTGCGCCCACCCATCCCAAAGCACCCACCCATCCCAAGGCACCCACAGCCTGCAGCAGCAGCACCCAGGTGGGGACAACCTGGACAGCTGCACATGGACACCAAACAATGCTCCCATAAAGCACAGTAATTGATTCCTTTCCAGCAGTGGGGCAGGGAGGGCCCACACCCATCCCATTCCAGAAGTGAGTGACAGGGTTGGAAACAGCTGCATCTCCGTGCCAACAACATACAAAACAAACACGCAGAAAAATCCTCTTTGGATGTATAAGTTTCATCACTTGACTGGTTTTCATTATCTTGAGCACAGGTCACAAAGAAAGGAGCTCCCACAGCACCCCAGAGCAAGGCAGGGCTGTCAATACTGACTCAGAGTGAGATGTAATCACTTGCACTCCAATTTTATGCCCATTTGTAACCTCTTCCATGCTTAAAGAGAAAAGATTTACAGTGCAAGAAATGAATTTTATTGCAGCCCCCAGGCATCTCAAGCTATCAAATGTATGAAACATCATCTCAGCATTCCCAGCTCCGAGCAGTGACGGACATCAGGATGGCTCCGAGCCTGGACTCCTGCTCTGATTCCCTCTGCAGTCACTGTGGCAGATAATTCTTAGCTCCTCTCTTTCATTTCCTTAATTCTGGCTTAGAAACCCATATCATTTGTGCTAGGCAGAGCGGAGGCTGATTATTAAATCCTACTTCTAGTCCATCTGAAAGCAAAATGGAGTTACGTGGCTTCTCCTCATCGCTGGCAGAAAGACAGAGCTATCCCCATGCTCCGCTGCCTTTCAATTGGGGAATTTAGATGAGAACGAGATGAAAGCAACAGGCCTAAATGATTCTACATGCTTGCCCAAACCCCAACAAATGGAATGAAGCTTGGAGAAAATAATTTTAAATTTGGTGTCTAAATGTAAATGGATTGTTCTTTCACATTTTGACATCTTTCTGTTGTGCTACCACAGTGTTCTGGCACCTTATCTGGTCTCTCAGTGCCTGCAGTTGTACAAACCCGTTTCCTTTCGCTGCCCATGCTGCGGGGTCCTCCCACCCTGGACCCTGTGGCTTTGATGCAGATGAGCAATGGAATGTCCTGTTTTAATAACAGAATGTGAATCTATTAAATGACAAATATAACATAGTGAAAGGGTGTTCCTCCCTAATTGCTTTGCAGCCTTCTCATAAATTACATCATCTTCAGCTGTCAGACTCCCTTGTCACCCTTGGTGCAGCGGCACAGACAGTGCCCGGGTGCCGGGGACGGCCGGGAACGGGGGCGGCATCCCGGCCGTGGGAGACTCCTCAGCACACCACAGGCAGCACCAGGGCAGGGGAAGGTGCTGAAGGGATCCCTGCTCTTTCCTGATTTCAGATTTTCTAGGACACCACTGGTCAGGTGGCAGCCTGGTGATGGGCTGGCCAGGCTATCGTTTGATGTGCCAGCCACAGGACAGGCTCAGGTGACACAAGACCAGGATGTCCCGCTCAGGTGATCCCATCACAGAGTCACTGAAGTTGGAAAAGTGTTCCAACATCATCGAGTCCAACCATTCCCCCAGCACTGCCAAGGCAACCACCGACCCGTGTCCCCAAGTGCCACATCCACACGGCTTTTAAATCCCTCCAAGGATGGGCACTCCACCCCTGCCCTGGGCAGCTGTGCCGGGGCTGGACAGCCCTTTCCATGAAGGAATTTTCTCAAAGATCCAACCTAAACCTCCCCTGGTGCAGCTCAAGGCCATCTCCTCTTGTCCTGTGGCAAACTCTCTCTGACCATCCCTACATCCCTTCTGATGGACACGGCCCTTTAGATTGTCCAGCAGGGTAACTGGATGGACTGTCCTTAGGACTCACTGAAAATCCCAAAGCTGGCTGACACCATCACACCTCAGGTGGGGCCACAAGGCACATTTCTACCTGCTGTAGGCACATAACACACATAATAGACATAACACACAGAACACACACACATAACACATAACACACAGAACACATGACACACAGAACACACAGAACACAGGTAACAGTGCTTGCTGTTGGAAATCTGATGAGCTGCCACAAAAATGTCAAATGCTGCAAAGGATGAAAGCAAAGCAGCCTCCCCCACATGTGCCCAGACACTGATCAGGGGAGACAAGGCCAGGGTTTGTGTCGCCTCAGCTCAGCTGACGTGAGCAGGGTGCTGGGAGCAGATGTCCAGCCAGGCTGTCCACTCCCACCCCCAGCAGCACCCAGGGGTCTCTGCTCCCCCTCTGCAGAGCGCTGGGAACATCTGCGAGCTCCTGCTCCAGAGGGCCCAGGAGGGGACAGCAGCGCCCAGAGAGCACCAGTGAGTGATGAATGGCAGGAGAGCAGCAGCAGCAGAGCCAAAGCAGCCTGCCTTACACACCCTGCGTTGCCTGGATCCGTCCCGCTCACCCTGGCCCTTCACAGGGCAATTACTAATGAAACTCTCACTTCAGCTCATTAGAATAATGATGTTTATGCATATGCATGCAAATGCCCTGCTCGGAGCAGCACTGGGCAGATGCTGCAGGTGTCTTTCTATCGAAAGAGCCCTCTCCTGTCTGTCACTTCACACAGCCTCCACTTCCAAATTCCTCATATTCTACCCAGGGCTCCGTTTTACCTTTAGGGCTTCCTTATTACGATCCCATTTAGACACGGCTGTTTGCCCCGCCTGCCACGCAGCCCCTGAGCACATCCAGCCTGCGGAGTGAGTGGCAGAAGCCTTGAAGTGAGCCCTGAGCCCAGGGGACTGCCAGAGCCCCGCACGGAGCAGCGCCGGGGCCGAGGAACAATTACAAATATTCAATATCCCGGCTTCCTTTAATGAGCAGTGCTTTGAAGTTCCCAGAAGGATTTAATAGGAAGGAAGAGTCCGACCTTGCTGGTTCCCCAGGGCACGTGGGGGTTTGAAGTAGGTTTTTCTTTAAAAAGTCTGTTTTGGCTTAGAAAGCTTTCAAGTAGTAGCAGCTATCGGGGTGTGTGTTTTTAATTCATCAGGTTTTGTTGGGATGCACTTTCTGTGAGAACTGGGAATGTATCCGAGAGGAAGACTAATAAAAGCAGTGCTTGGGTGAGATAATGGCACAATAATAGCACCAGTTCAGGTCAAAGTGGCAATGGTAGGGCCCTCTCAGAGCTTCAGACAGCGTGGGAGGGTTTGAGTACAGACAAAGAGTGTTTGCTTTGGTGTCCTGCAAATGGGTTGGACTGAGCCCAATCTGCTGAACTTTTCCCTCCTTAGGGATGAAGGAACTCTGAGCTCAGACGACCCAGGGACAGCAATGCTACCAGACACACACTTGCACTGCAGTGCAGACAACTCTGACCTTGTTTCCAGCAGAATAATTCCCGTTCATTCCAGTGAAGCAGGCTTTCCCACAGTGGATCCCAGAAAGGGTGGGAAGCTCATCATCCCCATCACCCCAAAAGCCACAGAATGATGTAAGGGTTGCTCTGCACAGCCCTTGTGGACAGGGCACCTCTTTGGAAGGAGGGAGGAAGAAGGAACAGACCGGTTGAAAGCTGGGCACGTTTTCCTCTTGTGCTCCAGAGAAAGAATGGACTCGGGCTCATGCCCAGAGCTCTGGCACAGGGGGATCAGACACAGCTGCTGTGCTGGGAAGCTTTTCCTGACAGCACAGAGTAACCATTGCACTTCCCTAACATTGCTCTGTGGACAGCAATTTTAAGCTGTCTACAAAGATAAGTAAGAGAAAATCCTACAGAGCACAGCACAAAACATACACTTCCCATTTTTAGGACAGTGCAGTGGTGAACAGCCAGTTAACTCCAGCTCTGCAGCCAGGAGCAGGATTGCAATCCACTGAAATCCCACTGAACTCCTGCTCGAGACGAGGGCAAAGCCCCTGGGGATTTCAGCACAGCCAGCACTGCTAACCTTAAAAACTGACAGTCACGTGTGGAATGGAAAGTTAATGATTTCTTGTGATGCTTCTGCAACACTTCCCCACTTGGACACAGGGAGCACTTGGGGCTCGTTGTGGTTTTGTGCTGAGAGCATCCCTGTGCCCACAGCCCCTCTCCCTGCCACCACCCCGCTGCGGGGATCCCGGGGGCAGCCGCCCTTCCCGGGCTGAACGGATCCCTCAGGAATGTTCCCAAAGTCCAACGGCCTCCAGCAGGAGACAGCCCCGTGGGGAGGGCAAAACTCAGCGTTGGAGGAAATCTGCTCCTCTGAAAAATATCACCAAGATGTGTGCCTGTACTAATTGTTACAAGCTGTAAGCAGAGAGATGGGATATCCTGGCATATCCCAAAAACTGGGATAGGATACCTGTTCCCCGTTCTCCCTGGCGAGAGGTGGCACTCGGCACTTGTGTTCCACCTACCAGGGGCAGTGACAGTTGTGTGTACACAAACAAAGCAGATCATTTATCTCCTGCCTGCGAGCTGCTCGCGCCGATACCTCTGTCAGCCTCAATAAACTCCTCCTGATAAGCTGGAAAGATGATCCAAAGTGCCTGCAGTGACAGGCTCAGCTCCCAGCTCCTCAGGGCTGGGCTCGGGGATCAGCTCCACCAGCCATCCCTTGGCTTTGCAGGAATTACCAGGGTGGGAGCCTCTGGAGATCAATCCAGAGATGAACCTCCCCATCTGAACCACCCAAATAAACGTGACTTTGGGTCACAGAACAGAGCCAGGCTGTTCATGGCCCGGAAAATTGTCAGGGTTTTGCCAGAAAGAGAACTATGGGATTGGGATTTTGAGTCAGGAAATAGGGCCGTAATAGAGAAGGATTAGTTGTACAAACATCTTCCAAATAAAAGCTAAAATCAACATAGTACAGCCCTGCTGAAGAGCATCAATCTCAAGCACGTTTGGCTGCATCCTTCCCCTATCTCCTGTTTGGCTGCTGCCTTCCCCTATCTCCTCCTTGTCTGCTTTGCAGATAAAAACTTCTGTGTCAGGTGAAGCTTGGGAGTATCTGCACCACCAGGATCAGAGGATGAACAGCAGGAGGGCTTATCACCACTTCCAGCAGTGAAGGATTGCAGAGAGGCACAGGCAGAGCTGCGTTTGTGCTCTGAGGGTGGGACGTGGCCAGGGAATGGGCTGGGGGACAGAAATCCTGCTCCGAGGGCGTGAGGACGGAACCAGTTCCCAGAGGACAAAGGAGCCACTGCAAACCCGCACACCAATCCATCCCCAGTGCCTCACCTGCACCAGGCTCACGTGGGGCTGCAAAAGTGCACGGGATCCTAGGACATGTGTTTCCAAACGTTTATGAGATTATGGCACGGAAGAAACAAACCCAACTCATATTCCTTAATTGGAGCCGGCGGTACAGAAACCCTGCTAATTCCAACTACATTGCTGCTGCTTCTGTGAGAACACTGTGGACTGGAAAGATAACAAATGGAAGCAAATTATTTTCACCTGCTTAAAACAAAGTAATTAACAGCACTTTGGTTATCTTACCTGGAAAGCCAGGCTCTGCAGAGAGCTGTTAGAGCCAAGTGTGAAAACAGTTTGCATGAAACATAATTAAAATTATGACCTGAGTGATGGCTAAAACACCCCCATGGAGTCCTGGAGTCAGAGCTGGAAAAAGACAATTCACCTCTGCCTCCTGACTGTGTTGCTGGGCTGGTTCCAGAGGGTCCCCAGTGCCTTGTCCCAGCCCCTGGGCACGGCCGGGGCTCTGTGGCTGCCGTGCCCTGCCCTGCCCCCCCAGCACTGCTGTGATGTGTTCCAGCACATCTCTCCATCCTTTATTTCTCCTGCCATCCTGGCATGTGTTGCAGGCTCACCACCCTCACAGGGAAGAATTTCTCCCCACTGTCCCATGGATCCCTGCCCTCTGGCAGTGGGCGGCCGTTCCCCCGTGCCCTGTCCCCATCCCTGGTGAACAGTCTCTCTGCATCTTCCCTGTCGGCCCCTTCAGGCACCAGGAGGCCCCACTGGGGTCACCCTGCAGCTTCTCTTCAACACTCCCAACCCTCCCAGCCTTTCCCTGGTTTTATAGGAATCACAGGAGCGATATTTTCTCACTCACACCCAGGAACTCCTCTCCCTTCCTGCCAGCTGGCCCGCTCCAACTCCTTGGCAAAGACTTGCAAGTAACAAACATCTTAACAGGGAAATCAAGAATGTTCATGAGGTGCAAAGAGATTAAATTCACTGGAAAATGTATTCCTGGTGTACAACTCTGTTACACAGTGTCTAACAAAATTACACTCTGAGCTGCACTGTTAAACAGCCCAATTTTGCTGCAATCAACATTTAATTTTTTAGCAGAAAGTCTTGATTTCAAATACCCTGGAAATGTTTAACAGCTGATATTAATAAAAGCCCAGATTTAATGCAGGGCTCTTTATCCCAGGGACATGATAAGCATCGTGACAAGTGCTGTAACTATGGCAACCCTATCTTTTTTATTTCTTTTTCCCCTGAGCAGCAAGAGCAGACACCTCGCTGGCTGCAGTGCCAGACTGCTCCAGGTGAGACCCAGAGCTCTGAGGTAACTCAGCCAAACCTCAGATCCCAGCACTTGAATGCCTTTCTTCCCTCTTATGGTGTTCCATGGTCATTTCCATGTATTTAACCTAATTCCCTTCCTTTGTTTTGTTGTTTTTTGTTTTTCTCTATGTCTAGAAAATAAACCCCTGCCTTTGTTCCCTCCTTCCTCAGACAGAGTCCAAACCAAACAATCTCACCCCAAAGTCAACACACCTCTCTTCATGACCCAAAGGATGCTCTCCTCTAATGTGTCCCATACATCCCTGGGAGATCCCACACTTCCTTCCTGAAGCCAGCAAAGAGAAACAACCCTCAGTGATGTTTTCCAGAGGAAACTGCTTAGAGCAGTGCCTGTAAGACAGAAACAACCAGAAAACCCAATTTCTGATGGGCCATTGCTTTGATTTGCTGCTCCTTCCTGGCCCCCAAAAGCCAAACCAGCCTGTCCCTGCACAAATATATTCTGTGTTTGCTGTCTGGGACAGCACAAAACATCATCTCGCTCATTTCCAGGGTGATTCTCTGCCAGTGACAGAGGAGAGCTCGGCTCTCTGTGCTCCCACCCTCCCCAGTCCATCAGCACCCTCATTTCCCAGAGCTGCCAGGATTTTCCATGAGCTTGTTTTCCACAAGCTGACAAAATACAGCAAGGCTTGGGCAGCATCACCAAAGGCACACAGCGAGGTGGGAACAGAGATTTTGTGCTGTTCTTACCCAATCTGAGCGGTTTTCTCCGTGCTTGCAATCATGCCCACCAAAACCTGCCTGGAAGTTTGTCTTTGGGAAATTAATTCTGCTGCAATAGTTTTCCTGGCCTTTTTACTCCGTCATTACCATAATTTCCTCTTTGAACTCACTTGCCAAATTTTCAACAGATTTATGAACAAAACCTCTGCCAGCCCCCGGCTGCGCTGCTGACGGGGATTCTGCACCCAGGAGCTGCTCCCCAAGGCCTGGATCGCAGTGATTCCAGCGATTCCAGCGGAACGGAGGCCAGGATGTGAGGTTTGAGCCGCTGCTCCCCCGGCTCGTTCCCGAGCCCCGTCAGCAGCACGGGAGGAGGCGAGCGCCGTGCGAGCCCAGAGCGAGCCGAGCCCGGCGCGAGGGCAGCCCCGCATCGGCCCCGCTGCGGAGACAGGCAGCCGGGAGTCGTGTCTCTTCCCCGATCCTACCATTCATCAATTTGGCAAGACCTCCCAGAGAGGATGTAAGGACTGATAAATTAAGCAAAGGGAGAACTCAGAGCTACGGAGAGTTTATCGGGCAAAGAAGTGAAAGAGGGACCGGTCCGTGAGGTGTAACTGGACCTGCTCACTCTTCCTCCAGATTTCCTAGGAGAAAAAAATCACATAAAAAGACAGAAAAAATTGAATGAATGGTGGATACTTATACACTAATTAATAGTTATTTGTGCCTCACAGACAGCCATCTACTACCCAGCTTTTAATATCCAAGGCACTTCTAGCCATGAATAATGTGTTTTATTCACACATCAAACTCTAAGGTGATGGTTTAAGTGCCCTCAGAATTTCAATTTTTAGAAAAGGAAACAGTCTGACATTTCCCTGCATATTTACAAGTCTTGTACTATGTAAGTCATGAAAGGTGTGAGAGTCTACAAATAATTAACTTGGGAGCAGGCAATTATGGGAATGTATGGACGTGCACCATCAAAAGTAATTACTTCTAGGTGTAAAAAATAAAGTAACAGGATTCCCAAATGTTCAACAGGAGGGAAAAGTCCTGTCCAAGGGCTGGAGCCCTCAGCTCTGCAGCCAGGCTGGGACAGCTGGGGGTGCTCACCTGGAGAAGAGAAGGCTCCAGGGAGACCTCAGAGCCCCTTCCAGGGCCTAAAGGGGCTCCAGGAGAGCTGGAGAGGGACTTGGGACAAGGGAAGGAGTGACAGGACACAGGGAATGGCTTCCCACTGCCAGAGAGCAGGGTTAGATGGGATATTGGGAAGGAATTCCTGGCTGTAAGGGTGGGGAGGCCCTGGCACAGGTTGCCCAGAGCAGCTGTGGCTGCCCCATCCCTGGAATTGTTCAGGGCCAGGATGCACCTCTGTGCAATACTTTTAAAACAAGCAAATCACCATTAGAAGGAATTGATGATGTTTAGTTTTCCAGTCAGCTGTTCCAGAATCAAAATAGATGCACTGAAGAGCTGTCAAAGTCTTTCAGTTATCAATTTTGAGTGCAAATTCTCATTTCTTAGCAGCCTCCACTGAACAGAAAATCCCTCAAGTGAGGTTAAACACAGAGTATGTTCTCAGGATGAAACTGGCCAGATTTAAAACACAAATGACACTTCAATCCAGAAAATAATTATTCCATAGCACACACTGGAGGCGTGACGAGCTACAGAACATCTCCAGCTCAGCCCCACAGCCCTCAGAGAGGCACAGAACATCCCAGCTCAGCCCCACAGCCCTCAGAGAGGCACAGAACATCCCAACTCAGCCCCACAGCCCTCAGAGAGCTGCCTGTCCCCAGGGCCACCAGGGCTGCTGGATGGCCCGGAGGCTCCCAGGGCTGTGCACAGGAGGAGGATATGGAAAATCCTCAGCACCAGGGGGTACCTGAACTATTTCCCTCTTCCCACACAAGCCCCAGAGCAGTTTGAAAACATGTCATGATTTGGACTTGTATCACAACAGCTTCATTACAGAGTCATTCATATTCCGGGGAGATGTGACCCCGCCAGCAGTGGCTGCACACGGGAGGGGCTGCACCCCCCCAGCCTGTCCCGGCCCCTGCAACCACCACGGGAATCCCTCTGCATGCAGCCCAAGCCAGCAGAGACTCACCCAGCCACCCAAACCCCTCTGGGGCAGCACTGCGTGCCCAGCCGGGGGGAGAGGTCCTGCCTCGGACTGGCCGAGCCTCCCGGTGCGACCGGAACGAACGGTCCCAGCGGTGTCCGTGGCCAGCCAACCCTCCCAAACCTTGCAGACAGCGCCTGGCCTTTCCAAATCCATCCAGAAGTACTGGAGATGCGCTCCTTGCCCAAAGCAGTGCCCGAGGCCAGCTTGGGGACACCCCACGCGAATTCCGGAGGAACGCAGAGGTCACGGCTCTGCCACTGCCGTGCCAGGGCCAGGGCTTTCTGTGTCCTCCTCTCTTCCTGTGCCCCTCCGGGTGTCCTCAGCCCCGGCAGCCACAGCCAGCCCAGGAGGGGAGGTGGGAGCGCTGCGGACACCGCCCGGCGCCGGCTCTGGCTGCAGCCCTGCACGGCATCAGATGTGCTCCTGCCTCCCTCACCGAGGGACGATTTCTTCCCTGACACAGCCACCACCGGCACATTTCCAGCCCTGTGTTTTCATCAGTCTCAGGAGCGGAGGAGTCCCGCCTGTCGCCGGCAGGAAACAACCGCAAGCACTATGGACACATCCCTGGGAGCATCCCGAGCGGGAGCCGGCACAGCCACGGCAGGGCTCAGCCCCCTGCTCAGCCCCCGCACACGGCACCAGCCGAGCAAGTGTCCATTTACAGCCGCGCTGATGCTCCCCTGCCAGCCCTGCTTTGGTTTTAATGGGGTGCGTTGTTTCGTGCTGCTTTTTGCTTTGTATTCCCGGGAGAACAAACCAAACCGGCAACCAGTGCTCCAGCAGCCAGTGCTCCAGCAGCCAGCCCGGCTGGAGCAGGAATGCTCTGGGGAGAGATGGAAAACGACCTGGAGCAGAGGAGCACTGGTGGGGCAGGACCAGCACAAGCCCAAACCGTCCCTGGCTGTAGCATTTTCATAGTTTTTCTGGACAAAATTTTAAAATCTGCTTAAAGAATCTGAATGGCCAATTGCTTTTTATCGGGCTTGGATGGCAGAGTTCTTTGCGTGCCTTTGCAGACAGCAAATTCCTTACATTATTTCCTTTATTACATGGAGAAAACAATTTTAAAAATCTGTGTCAGCTCCTAATGGTTGTAACCTTAAATTTTTGTACCACTTTTTTTTTTTTAAATTTTAGTTTTATTAAATAAAACGATTTCTCCTGAGATTTAGGGTGCCTTCAGTCTCTCTCTTTCTCATCTCCTACCTTTAGCAATTTCATCTTCACAGTGCTGCCCTTTCCTCTTTCCCTTTCATTTGCAGTAATACTTTGAGTGGCCCCTTCCCCTCCTGGACTGCTTTGTTCCATTCCCCTCCAGCCCAGCCCTTCCCCACTCTGGCCCTTGGATGTTCCAGGTCATCCCGGGGTCCACGAAGAGCTTCACACCTTAAATCGACCTTTCTGCCTGAGCTGGGAGTTGGCACAATGGCCCTGATTCCAGTACAATAAAAACCAATTTGAACACTCAGCAAGCACTGAATTGATGCTGGAGCTGGGGCAATTTACACCAGCCAGAGATATTGGTAATTCTTTTTTCTGTGACACAGAGGGTCAATTCAAGCACCATTCCTACCTTTGCTGATAGAAGTTCTCGCCTGTTAGGGACCAGCTAAACATTCTGAAGGCTGAACACAGTGATTTTTGCAGCCCTCAGCGCACAGCACCACAGGAACCAGGTCAGGAGCGTCTGTACCTGGGCAAAGCCCCCGGAGCGCGCTCGGGATCGTGAGAAACATTCATCAGTGGTCGGTAGTCATTTCCCCCCAATATCAAAGGTTCCTCATTCCTCTAATTGCCCCAGGAAAGCAGGAATTCCTGGCTGATGCAGTCACAAATACCAAATGAGCTCACACGTCACCAGATCACCACGAGGCAGCCACAACACCCAGGAAAAGCCAGCCCTCAAAAATTGTTCACTCGTGGTTCCACGGGACTGAGGGGTCTCTGGGCTGCCCATGGGGAAAAGAAGCTTTGGCAAACTTTTTGGAGCCATTTATAATTTTAGAGTAAGAGGGTTGCTCACACATTGGCAAATGTTATTCTTTTGCTGCCAGGCAACCCTGTGGGAAGAGATGCTGGGGATGACTCAGAAAACACTTTGTTAGTCGTCAGATCTGGTGGCCAGAATTAACTTTTGATCATTTGTTTCTTCCTTTTTTAAATAAATATCTCCATCCTCAAGGGCTTTATTGGGATCCACCTCCAGTGGTGGGCAGCAGGAGCCCACTCAGCGCTGGAGCTCAGGGATTCCAGCACAGGGATTGGGATCACCCACGTCAGGGGTCTCCCCTTCCCCAGGCAAACCTTCCCATGGCAGCTTTTATAATGGATTTGTGAACAATTTTTAAGTTAGATATTTGGTTTAACAGAGCTGCACTAATGAACATTCCTCATATAATTACGTATGTAATAATAAGACTCATAATAATCATCATCATAATCATAATTTGAGAATAAAGTAATAAAAGCTCGATTTTCCTTACCTTTTTGGAAAGCAGGCAAAAGCTATACAGTAGGTGGAAGAGTGTACCAAGTAACAGACTTTTGAACACTCTTTCTTACTGGTGGTATGGAGTCTACAGGGAAAGTAAACACATTGTATGTAGGACAGGTCTGGCACAAGAACTCTCCCAGCTCGCCCTGTCATGAGGCCCGGAGGTGAATCCCACTGCAGAGCGGGAGCGGAGCAGCGCAGAGCCGAGAGGCACCAGCACAGGACAGCAGCCCCGGCTCAGCACCAAAGCAGCCCGGCCGGGGAGCTCAGGTACCTCTGAACACGGGAGCAGCGGCTCACAGAGAGCAGGGCTGCCTGATCCGACTCGTCCTTCCTTTCCCCTCACCCAGCCCAGGGATATCCCGGCTGTCGTTTCAAACCCCCCATCCCTCCCCAGCCGCAGCCCTCACAGGCTCCTCACAGCCATCAACGACCCTCTCGGTGCTCTCCTCAGAGAGGTGGAGGAGGCCCCGTGACCTCAGTGCCGTGAAGGGAGAAGGGGAATGAACACACCCAAACACATCTGCAGCGTCTGCCCGAGGCAGGAGCTGCTTGTGATCCACAGGCATCATCCCAGATTATCCACGGGAACCACACAGCCAGCGTCCCCTCCCAGGGGCCGAGGGAAGCGAGGATGGACACGCAGTGCCCTCGCTGCCATTCCATGCCAAACGAGGAGGGCCAGGCTGGACAGGGCTTGGAGCAACCTGGGACAGCGGAAGGTGTCCCTGTCCATGGGGGGGAGAACAAGATGAGTTTTAAGGTCCCTTCCAACCCAACCATTCTGTGGCTCCGTGAAAGCAAACACTGCTGGTCCAGCCCTCGAGAGGCACAACCTCCTCAGCATCACCAACCCCTCCCTTGATTCCCTGATTCCCTGATTCCCTGTCACACTGTTGGGTACAGCCAGGAATTAAAACAAGCTGCTTGGGAAAGGAGAAATTACATGTAAATCTCCATATAAGTTAAGTATGGGTTGGAGATTCAAACGTTGCCCACAGGCTGGCACGGCTCTGGTGGCAGCAGCAGGAGCAGGCAGCCCAGCAGGGCACTCACTCCACCGCAGGCTCCGGGAGAAGCATCTTCTCCAACAGTGTGAAATTCAGCCAGAGACACAGCAGAGCACAACCAACTCGTGGCAGGGATGGGAGCTGCTGAGCACCAGACTCTGCTGATCCCAACCTGCAGCACACGTGCACCAGCAGGGAAAGCTGTGCAGTGAGGGAGAGCAGGCACATGCCAGATGGCAAACGGGGATGATTAAGAGAGTTTTCCTAAGTAGATTGAAAAGCTTGGCCTTAATATATCCCATTCAGCATGAAAGGCCTCCCACGGTGTGGCTGGGGAGCTCAGCTTGTGAAACTCCTGATTTCCCACAGATCCTGAGGAAATCTGTGACACAGCGAGTCCCTGTTCCCCCCGACGGGCGGGAGAGGAGGTCACTGCATTTCGAGTGATTCTCCTCTCATGTTGAGCAGTGTCTTCCTTTAGACTCACACTAACCCCCCGTGTGTGAGCCTAGCCCTCCCTACTGCTCTGCACGTTTTTTCCAGAGCCTGAATTCCTGCAGATTGCCCCAGAGCTGTGTGCAGCGGCTCCACAAGATGAGCATCACCTGCTCCTGGGAAGCCACTCATGGAATTTATAGGCCTTCCAGCTTGACATGCACATCTTCAGTTTGTTATCACAGAAGGACACAATGGTTTGGGTTGGAAGGATCTTAAATCTCATCCAGTGCCACCCCTGCCATGGGCAGGGACACCTTCCACTATCCCAGGTTGCTCCAAGCCCCGTCCAACCTGGCCTTGGACACTTCCAGGGATGGGGCAGCCACAGCTTCTCTTTTCTTTTAAAGGTCCACTAAACCTTGGAGATGTTTTCCAGGCCATTTCTCTGTAAACCCAGGCACATTTTGCTTTTGGTGTGACTCTGGCAGGTCAGTAGGCCAGGCCATCAGTGGGGGTCAGTCACCAAAGTGCCCAGTGTTTGAGGTACATGAATCCCATGCTGGTGGCTCCCTGCCCATTGCTTCTCGGGACACATGAAATACTTATGTCTTTCCAACAGAAATGGCAGCTCCAGCACCCAGCACCTGAGCAAGCAACAGCAGCAGCACCGTGAAATAGAATAGAAAATCAAACTGGAAACCCAACTGTACTTTCACACTCTGCAAAGCGCTGGCGGCTCAGCCAAGGGCAGCACCCGAGTTCTCCCTGTGTGGTGCTGACGAGGCTCAGCTCATCCTTTCATCCTCTGCCAGTGATTTCCCTTCCTCCTGCCCCCCTGAGCTCCAGAGGAGCCTTGCCTGGATCCAGGAACCAGCCCTTCCCCCCGGTCACAGCCTGGAGGGGACCAGGCCCCACTGCCCCACGGCCACCTCCGGCCATCCCCAGGGGAGCAAAGCCAATTGTGCAAAGGAATACTGAAGAGACATTCTTTGGTTTTCTTTGGAAAGAAGGTTTTTGAGATTTTAAAAAGAAATTGCTCCCAGAATTGATGCATCCGGGGCAATTTGTAATTCATGTTTCCTGTTTTCTGACTGGTAAAACTGAAAATTTCCCTATTCACAGTTTAAAACATTTTTTTAACTTAAATTGCTGTAAAACTTCAAAACCTTTTTTATTCAAAATAAAAATATTCAAAATTTCACAGAAAATGGAGTTTGAGGAGTTTTGCTTGGATGTTACAGCTTTTCTTTTTAAGCTGATTAATATGATTTTCATTTTTTTCCCCCCAAAAATGGAACTGTAAACATCTTTTATTCAGCAGACTACTCAAACTTTAAAAAAGAAACCCAATTAAGCTGTTCAGTGGATTACTTTTGTAGACATTCACCAATGCTGCCTGATCAGGGGGTTGATCAATAACCTAATCAATGCTATAGGACAGTAACTGCAGTAGTTACACTGGCACTAATGGACCCAAATACTGTAAGTACAGCAGAAGTTTATTTCATTTGATTTTCTAATAATTTTTGTGAACACACAGACCTGGGGAATGAACCAATAGTGGTAGGTGCAGCTGAGAATATGAACAGATGGAACTCTATATAAATAATGAAAATGCTTAAAAAAATATATACATTTCACAAACCATAGAAAAAAGTAAAAGCCCTGTACTTGGGGAAAACCCAGAAGCTCATGGATTGCACATTTCCTGACTGGTGAGGTTAAACAAACACATTTATGTACTTTACAATCCCACTCAGTGAGGGCTCAAGGCAAAGGTGGCACATCTGGGCAAGCCAGGGGCCTCTGCCCCTTCCTCTGCCTCTGAAAAACATATTCTGGTCTATGGCCCTGGACTAAAAACGGGCTGTTTCACCAGAAATGTGGGGGCTTAAGTGGGCAATATTTATTTTTAATAAAAATATCTCCTTCCAAAGGAAAAATCTGGCTGTTCTTTGGTGGGAGGGGGAAATATTCTCAGAAGTCTGAAACCAGCAATAAGATGCAGCACAGGAGAATGAGACCAGGAGGGGACCCCGGGGTGGGAAATCCCCAGGCTGGGGTTCCCACAGGGAACATTGCAGCATCACAGCTTGTGGAGTTTTCTTTTTGTTCAGGTTTTGGAATGAAATTTTTAGATTTTGAGTTTTGTGGGGGAGAAACTAATTTCAGCTCAGTGGATCCAAACAGCGATTGGTGAAGTGCACCAGTAACACGTTCCCCTGCCCTGTCCCAGCTGACTTTCAAATTCTCTTTTCCTTCCTTCCCTGCCTGAAATGTGCCTTGGCAGAGGACCCCGAGTGTCACTGGGTGACACCCCCGGGCAGGAATTCCGTTTATTTCCTCCTGCACTCAGGGCTCCGCTCAATACAACTGCAAGAGGCCTGATATAGTCCTCAATTTCTGACAACCATTTCCCCCCTGTTTATGTGAGAACCCCAGTTCAGACAGTTCAGCTTCCAGAGAGGAATTTAGTTTTCCAGCTGGAGTCTGTTTTGTATACCTGCATGATCAGACATCAGAGAAAAACCCTCCAGGGTGAGGAACGGGGGGAAATGCTGTGTCAGGGCTTTGCTGCCTGTTCCTACTTTGCCTTGACAGCAGAGCTGCTGCTCTGAGGCAGAAATTCCAGCAGCACTTCATAGACAAGAAGTGGCAGGGATTCCAGCAGCAAATGGATGAGCAGAGCATGGGCAGGGAAAGGGCATTTCTCCACATTCAGATCTGGTTTTTCACAAAAACTGCAGACATGCCTGAACCTTTGCAATGTGCTGCAGAGCTGTGCAGCTGTCTCCTTCCTCAGCTCCTTCCAGATTCAAATGCAAATCAAATTTGATGGCCTCAGTCTGTAATTTCGTGCTGTGCTAGACCCTGCTATGCACATTAAGGAAACTAGAAGTGTCTTTTCCATCTATTTTCCTTTTAAATCGGTGGCAAGATTTGCATTAGGACCAGATAAAATCCCTAAATGGGAATCTTCAAGGACTGTTAGATTTTTGCAAAGAAGCTTTGCAAGAATCAGGCTGATAACTCAGGTTAGCAGAGTTACTGATGAGCGACTGTCCCTCTGTCTGTCCGGGAACCTGTCCCTGCCAGGGTCAGCTGGGCGAGGGCTGCAGGGTTCTGTGCCAGGGGTGTGCTGATCCCTCGCTCAGAGCAGGGAAAGGAGCAAGAGGACAAGTCCCTCACGCTCGCTTTGTGAGGCGTCGCTCCCAAATGGCACGACTCAAAACTTTGAGTTAAAAACGGAGAATTTAAAAAATATACAAGACTTCCAAAACCTGTAATGGAGCAGAGCGACCAACGGGAGGGCCCTAGGGCGGGTCAGCGGCCGCAGCCCCCCGGAGCAGCCCCGTACTCACTGTTGGGGTCGACGTTCTCGCAGAGCTCGGTCTTGGCCTCGCCGTTGGGGCGGTCGCTGGGCTTGTGGGACAGGCGCGAGGACATGGTGGCCGCCGTCACCACCGCCTTGAAGCTGCGCTTGCGCTTCTGCACGTTGAGCTCGGGGTGGAAGATGATGATGTAAACCTTGGGCATGTAGAGCATCCCCAGCGCCACGGACGCGCTCAGGTTCATGGAGATGGTGAGCGTGGTGGTTTGGATGTAGAGCTGCGGACACAACACACGGGGGTCACCACCGCGGGCAGGGACAGGGACGGCTGCAGCAGCTCACACACACACACCCCCCCTCCACAGCAACCCTCCACCAGCCTGCAGTGAGTGTGTGAGTGAGAGCCCTGCCCTGCAGCAGCTCACACACACACACCCCCCCTCCACAGCAACCCTCCACCAGCCTGCAGTGAGTGTGTGAGTGAGAGCCCTGCCCTGCAGCAGCTCACACACACACACCCCCCCTCCACAGCAACCCTCCACCAGCCTGCAGTGAGTGTGTGAGCTGAGCCCTGCCCTGCAGCCACCGCGATGTCCCACACTCGTCACCTGCCCGGCCCAGCAGCAGCCTCAGCGCTGGAGAGCTGCAGTGGCCTCAGCACCATCCCCACAGCAAGTTGTGATAAAGCTCCCGTTTATTCATTCAAAGAATGCACATCAGATTTGGATTGGAATAAATCTGATAAAAATTAAGGTTTAGGTGAACTGTAAGTTATAGAAGAGGAACGATAATAAGACAGGTTAATAGAAATTTCTTGTTTTTGAAAAAGTGAGGAAGGTGGGTTTTTCCTGTTTTTACTGTACTTCAATTCTCTGCAATTCGCTGAAATAACTTTGCAGGGTACACAATGATTTCTGTGCTCGTGACATTCAGCTGTGCTCGTTATTGTGGAAAAATATTTTCAAGCCAGAGAACAGGTACTGCCACGAGATGAGCGTTCAAAGAAACCACAGGGATTAAAAAATGTGCTCTGCAAATACACAGGGGTAGAAAAGCCTTTTTTACCCTTTTTTTCCCTCAAACTGTCTTTTCAGAGGACACACGTAATAGATAAACCAGAACAATTCTCACGACTTAAGAGGATTCAGCACAGTTAAAAGGCACAGAGACAGCACAATACAGGTGTGAGGGAGCTGGAGAGGCAGCAGCACGTCTGTGGAGCCTCTTCAGGAATTAAACACACAGGAAATCCAGAGAGATGGGAAAATCATCACACACCGAGGGTGGCTGCTTCAGAACACTCCTCCCATTCAGTGCTAATCAGTCTGAACTTCTGATGGAAAAACTCCACAAATAAATAAAATGGCAGAGCAAAATGTTGGCTCTGCCCAGGTAATTCCCATATTTAGAGAAACACGAATGTCTCCAGAATTGTCCCCACAGCGTCCTAAAGCCACCTCTGGGAGAGCTTTCAGAGCCTCCACACAAGCTCTGGCAGACGTCCCCCAAAGGCTGGGTCTGCACCTGACCTGCCTGCGGACTGTCCCTGCAGGTGGCACCCAGAGGGGCTCCATGCCTCTGTCACCCCATTTATACATTTAATTAGGGCAGGTTCTGCACCAGAGCTCGAGACCCTCCCCAGCCACGGCCTCGGCCAGAGGCCTCCTGGCGTGGTCCGTGGGCTGCCCCAGTGGGGACTGGCCCGACTGGGAGCTCACTCACCCCGGGGGTGCTTTGATCCAACATTTCCCCTGGTCCTGGGCGGCTGCAAAAGCTGCAACCGGCAGAGCAGCAGCAGCTCAGGCATTCGTTTTTATTTTCTGTGCTCTGAAGGGGTTGGAGGTGAGATGATTATTTAATCAAAGGGGTCTTTTGCAGCACCTCGCCAGCCGAGCTCCCACCTTGCAAATGCTGATGGGAGATAAAAGGAACGGGAGAAAAGAGCGTTTGTAGAACAAGGAGGGATGAGTGACACACAAAGCTTCTCATGACAAATGGGAGCTGCGTAAAGATAAGGGAAACTAATAGATATGCTTATTATGCAGAGCCTCAGCTTTATGTGTTTTATCTCTGCTTTGTGGTTTTACCAGTCAGACATAAAAATGCAGTTTACGTGAAACTATTTCATTTCTTATTTCACTTCTTCTGATAAATTCTCAGGAAGCATTTTAGATGAATGCAAATGGGTGACTTAAAGTACAAAGGATCAGATTTAACTGACAATGGGACTCTAATAACTCATGCGTGCCTTTTACAGCTGGCTGCTGAACCTGGCAGCTCCCAAACCTGAGATTAAATTAAGAAATTAAGATGCAGATTTAGTGAGAGATTCTCAAACTTGACATGAATGAGAACTGGGATCGAGTAGAGAAGGAAGTGACCTCTGGGGTGACCTAATTATGGCCTTGTGGTGCCTGAAGGAGCTACAAGAAACACGGAGACAGACGATTTAAAAGGGCCTGGAGGGACAGGGGAAGGGGGAATGGCTTTAAACTGACAGAGGGGAGGGTTGGGTGGGATACTGGGAAGAAATCCTTCCCTGTGAGGATGGGGAGGCCCTGGCACAGGTTGCCCAGAGAAGCTGTGGCTGCCCCATCCCTGGAAGTGTCCAAGGCCAGGCTGGACGGGGCTTGGAGCAGCCTGGGACAGTGGAAGGTGTCCCTGCCCATGGCAGGGCTGGCACTGGATGGGCTCTAAGGTCCCTTCCAACCCAACCCATTCCACGATTCTCAGGGCTGCCAGTGGAAATCAAGGATCTCTATCACCCATGTCGTGTTACTCTCCCAAGCCCACCCCCACGGAGGGGTTGGAGCCACATTTGCTATGACAGAAGGACGAAGTCAGTGTGAAGGGTCACTCTCACTCACATCTCCCCTCTCAGGCAGCCTCTGGGTTTTGACAAATCTCCACTTCACGCACTGCGTTGCAAATGCTCCGACTTTGAAGTAGGCACTGGAGAGAACCCAACCCTGAGGACATCATTCACATGCAAAAGCACCTCGATTTTATCACTTCTTTTACATAAGTGATTTCCATTTGAATTTTAGATTTTTATGTTTTCCAGATTCTTGCTTTATTCATGCAAATCACAAAAATTACCTTCAAAACCTTGAGAGAAAATTGGACTGGTCTGGAATACACACATCTAATAACCAGCAATTTCTATAGAACAAAATATATCAATGGCTGGTTTTGCATGAGCTGTGATTTCTCTGGGAAGCACTGCAGGATCAGGGCTCTGTCTCTGCTAACCCAAGAGAGATTTCCAGCTGCTGGCCCAGAAGAACTGAACTTTCAGTTTATATAACAACTTAACTCAGAGCTGCAGATCTTAGCAAAGTCCCTCTAGGAGTCAGAAATCCTTTCTGTAGGCTAAAGGTTTGCCTTCAGTTTAATCAGGAGCAACTGCTCCTCTTTTCTAATTCAGCTTTCTAATTATGCACTGAATTGTGTTATGTTGCAATATGGAAATAAAGTGGTAACTTGAGATATTTTTGGACTCGTGCTATTACAAGCCAATTTATCTCACTTTTATATGGGAATTAAAACAAATGTTCTTACAGATGAAGTAGATGGTTTATAAATCCCCCAGAAGGCTTTTCCAGGTCATCTGAAGATTCTGTCTCATTCTCCACATTATGTTGTGCAAATATAAGAATGAGAAACACTTTTTAATAAAAATTAAAATTAGCTTCCCCTGCGTTATATGTTTGCAAAAACATGGGCAGTGAAAAGACCCGAATGCAAATGTGTCCTCAGACATTTTGGGGCCTGATGGGTGGGTGAGGGTCCTCCAGCACCTCCCTCCTTTTGGGAGCACTGTACCACCACTGAAAAACCCCAAACCCACCTGTGAATGCAAACACTTCCCCTTCCCTCGGACAACTTAATTTGCGGGAGTTTCAGGCCACGGCAGCTTTACCCAGAGAGCCGTGTCCTCCCCCAGGACTGCACCCTTCTGCTGCTGAGAAATGGGGAACAGCCCACGGGAAGGAGTCCTGCCAGCTCCCCTTCCCTGCCTGGCTCTGCAGCCAGGGCTTGGAACAAGATGATCCTTAAGGTCCTTCCCAACCCAAACTGTTCCCTGATGTGATGAGGATTTTACGGCACTCTAAGACTTTGACACATCTTTGCCTTCCTGTGCCCCTCAGTGTGCACTTTTCCCATGGAATACAACCCCATTCCTCTGCAGAGGTGTCAGCAATCCCTCAGAAACCAACCCCAGAGTCCAGTGGGACAGGCAGCCCTACGGAAATGGTGATGCTCTGGAAATTTCACAGATGACAAGGGGAGCTGCCCAAGGGACGTTTGATAAACCAACCACAGGAGTGATGCTGACCACAACAGGAGTGATGCTGATCCCAGGTATCACAGAACCAAAGAGCAAGGCTAGAAGAGCCTTTGTGGGATGGCTGTGGGAATGTCAGGGAATCAGTCACACCATTTGATTACAAATCCTGTGCTTGGCAATTATGGGAAAGGTGACACTGAAGGAAACTATGGGAATTGAGTGTCAGAAGGTGTGCCTTCAGTGGGACCGGCAGTGCCTGGGTGCCCAAACCCCCACTGCTCACGGGCACCAGGAGCAGCAGCCCTGCCGCGGGACCCCGCAGGCGGAGTGAGCGCGGCCGCTGCGCCAGCTGCAGCCCCCGCCCAGGCAAAGCCGGCGTGGTTTGGCACGTTTGGTTGTGTGCTGTGTCCGGTGTTTCTGACCGCCTGCCGGCCAGGACGGGCTGAGCATTGCTCCAGGTCACCACAGGAAACTCAGAGCTCTGGGAGCAGAACATTCCCAGAGCTGTGAAATTCCCTGTCTCACCAACATGCCAGAGGGATGCGCTTCCCTGCCTAGGATGCAGCAAAACATGGGAGCCCCAGGCTGGGAGGAGGCTGTGACAATGCTGACAAACCCTTGGTGGCTCCCGGTGTTCCTGGCCCCTGTGGCAGCACTCCACACCCAGGGATGCAGGAATGGTGTCACGGATCACATCCCAGCCCCGTGACAGCGTTCCACACCCCATTCCACACCCCTCGATGTAGCCAGGAGTGATGGATCCTGTCCCAGCATGTTCCCCACAGCGGGAGACTCCAAAGGGAAAATTGGGGTCATATTCCCAGAGATTACCTCCTGCACAGGCAGCCAGCAGGGAGCAAACAGGACTAAAAGGACCAATTTCCAATTTCCTCTGCCTGCACGGTGAAACTGTTCCTCCTGATGTCACCTTGTTCATTTTCACGTCCTAAGAGCACCCAACACATGGAGATTTGCAGCTTGAGGTTCAGAGGCAAAGGTGGGGAGGAAAGTTGAAGTGAATGTATGTATTTTAAACACATTAGTTATTCGAGCTCAATATTTTATACAGCTTGTTCCCTTATAATAGGAACTTCCTTATGCAAGAAATTTGCGTGCACCAAAAATGAACATTTTTGGGTTATATCCATAACTTGTGATAATTCAGAATAGCGAACGCTGAAGCATTTGCTCTGAGGGTTCTGATGCAGACGCAGAAGAGGAGGAATTCTGTCCCTCCAGCCTGTGAGAGAAACTCTAAGAGCTTATCTGGAAGGAAATTAAATTGGCCAGATAACTGGACAGAGCAGCGATGGAAGTTGCTGCTTTCAAACAGCGTCTGATGGCTGAAAGAGAAACTGCAGCAGGATCAGAGGCAATCCCACAAGCCCAAGGGTTCACACAGACAATATTCAGCAGAGATTCCTCACCCACTGGAGAAAGAGCTGCCTTGGCTTCTCTAGCAGGTACAGAGACAACAAAGATGCCCAGGAATTGCTTGGAATCACTTGGGAGTTGTTCAGCCAAGAAGAGAACAGTGCTGGTCCTGGCTCACATCGACAGAGGATTAAAGGTGTTCACAGTTGGTGCCTCCCTGGAACTGGCTGCTAAATTTCACTGTCCTTGGAGGAGACACTCGGCAGAGTTGAGGATGTGCCAGGAAAAATCATCCTACAAGGACAGGGACATTTGAAGCGAGGTCTGTGCATCCCCACCACCAAGCAGGAGAAGTTCTGCCTCCTTTTGGGTTCATCTGCTCTTGCTCTGTGCTCCTGGACACTGAGCACTGCTCGGCAATCTGCTGGCCCCGGCTTGGGATGAGGATCCTGCGTCCTACTGCAGATCCAGGGTGGGTGGTAGGGGCCGGGCAGCCAGAGGCAGGAACAGGCTGTGATCCCTGTCCAGGTCATGGAGAGGATGAGCCCTCCCTGCCCTGTCCCTGTTAACAGGGGCAGTGCCACCACAGAGACAGAAAACAGCTGCACATCCCCCTCTTGATGTTTCTCCCATGCCCGTTATGTATCCACAGATGGTGGACACAAGAATTTGCACTAGATGAAGTTTTCCCACAGGATCCCAGCCACGGGCTGGTGCCCAGTGCAGTTCTGCCCACAACAGGACTGTCCTGAGACCCAGCACACCACTGGGTCACTGAAGGGTCTGCAGGTGATCAGAAATTTCAATCACAGCAGGGCTTGGCTGCCTTTCAGGCACAGTCAGAAGGGAACAGCTCCAGAAATCCCATTATCAATCCTCAGAACTGTCTAACATCTCTTGCTTGGCGTTCCTGTTTGTTATAATAGCTCTAAAATAAGTTACACATCACTAAAAGAGACAAACACAGAGTGCAGCAGAAGTAATGTACATCCCCAACTTCTATTATTAAAATAATGGCTGTTCCCTCTCTCACGGGCTGAGCACTTGGCTTTTCTGAGCTAGAAATAATTCTTCATCTGTCACTTCTTCCAAAAAACAAAAAGAAAAGGAAAGGGAAAAAGAGAAAGCCTTCATTTCATTGCTCGCCCTCACCACTGCACTGCTAAATTGACTGACACACAATCTTGGCATTTTCGGGTATTCAGAGCCAGGCTTTGGCTGCTGTTGTAAATCATATTTCTCCACACTTATTGCATTTTACTCATTTTATACATGACCAGAGATTAGAGTTCAAATGAAACAGATTTTGCTATCCTTCTTATATTCCAAACGTCACCAGTCTAGAAATCTTTAATTTTACTCACTCCAACTATTGAATAATTCAATGTAAAAGGAGGAAAAAACCAACCCTGCAATCCTCAGCTGGAGATTTTGAGGCAAATAAAGTGAGAGCCCAGGGCTGAGTCCCTGCAGGCTGGTGGGCAGTGCCCAGTGCTGGGACTGGAGCAGTGAGATGCCCTCAGGGCCACCATGTCCCCAAGGGCCCCCATGTCCCCAGGGGCACGCAATGTCTCCCGCTAGACCAGGCTGCTCCAAGTGCTGCAATCCCCAATATCTGCCAACACCAAACCTTCTATCCTCAGTTTCAGAGAGAAGCTGTGGGAGAGTTCTGAACCATTCCAGCAGACCAACCACGGCCGTCCCACACAGCAGAGAGTCCTGGTGAGGCCCTGCACTTCCCAGTACTCTTCCCAGGATCAAATCCTGCTCGTCAGGATGGAGCCCAGCCCAGCCTTCTCACACCCAGACTCCTTCCTCACCAAACAGCTGCTGAGAGAACACGAGGCAAGGCTCTCTCACAATTTTTCTTAAATTATTAAAGCATTCTAGAACAGAAAATAAACTCAGGTCAGATGATTTTAAGACAATTCCATTTACCTCAGATGGAGGAATGAGCAAGAGGAATATCGGTGGAAGGTATTGATTATAAAAAGACAAAAAAAGTGCAAGTTAATGTGTGTATAAGTAAACACACAGATGGGCAAGGAAATGGGGAACTAAAAATATGATGGCCTCCATAAACGGTCATGCATAATAAATCAGTTCTGAAGAAGCTGGCACGCTGAGAAACCTCCCAGTGTTCTGGAATTTCACTTTGCAGTCATTCAGGATACAGGGAGCTAATAAATAGTAAAAAAATTCTGAAGAATAAAAGGTATTTTTTTTAAAAAATAACCTTAGATGCTTAACCTCATGCTGATCGTATGTTCAGGTAAACCTCTCTAATCACCAGGTTAAGGAATTAAATGTCCTTACAAGAAGTCTCCATCAGAGCAAAAGAGGTGCTGGCATTTTGCACTCAAGACAGGAGAACTTGGAGTGATCTTTAGGTTTCTTTGCAAAACCTGGAATATTATTTAGGTTTCTCTGTCTTCCCACACTGGAGGTGCCTTTCTCTGGAGTCAAAAATGCCAAAGTTTGGAGGAGCCTGTGTAGTGCCAGGACAAGGGAGAAAGGCTTCCCACTGCCGAGGGCAGGGCTAGGTGGGACACTGGGAAGGAACTGACTCCGTGATATTCCAAACTCACTGCCATAACTTACAGGGATGCACATCAGAAGGATCAAGCCTTTCTCTCCCATCCTTTGCAGGGAGCTCCAAGGAGCCTTTTGGAAGCTGCGTGAGAAAGGCAAGGCACGAAGCATCTCAAAGCATAGGGGATCATCCCCTAAGGAAAAGCCAGATGGAAACCCATCAGCAGGAGCTTCTAGGAGTGCCTTTGGCTCTCAGGTTGGCTCTTTACAGCCGGGACACTCCCCTCGGCGGGGGCAGATGAGATGCCAGGGTGGGCTCCTCTGCCGGGGTGCAGGTGCCCCCCAGCGCGGGGCTCACTCCCGGCTCCTGGATGTGCCCAAGGTTGTCACGGCAATGGGAACCCTGCGAGGGCAGCCCCTGCGAGCCGCAGCTTTGCCTGAAGAGCAGAGCCAAAATCATTCCCAGCCTGCAAGCGCGAGGCGCCCGCGCCCCACCGGCTCTGCCTCCCCTCGGCCCCGTTCCACCAGCCTGGGGCTGCAGCTCTGTTTTACTGCCCAGGACGTCACTCAGCCCTCCTTAGGACAGCGAGCAGCCCTTTCACCTGCGCTATTCGGGCCTTGCAGAATCCCATCCATAGTCCAGAATAAATACAAGCATTGTCAGACTTTTCCAATCACACACAGAAAGGTGACACTGAGAAAACAGAGCAGAAGGAAAAAGTCAAGCCTTAATCCAGCCTTACAGTAGGCATTGATCCAGGCCAGCAGTGCAGGACAGGGTTTTTCCTGCTCTCACTGGGGTTCAAATCGAGCTCTAATCGAGCACAGTGCCCATCCCACTCAGGCTTTCCTGACCTGTCCATTTGGGGTCCTACCAGGATGAAACCACAGGTATTTCAGCCCAGGCCATGCCCCTGACACAGAGCAGTGATCTCTGCAGAAGGTTCATCCTACAGAGCAAGCTTCACACCTTTTTTGTGTCCTTTCACTCCAATCCTGCCTCCCCTGACCCAGCCACGTGAATGTTTGATTTAGATCCAGCCAGTGTGGCCCAGTTGGAAGGCTTTCCCTGAGATACAACTGCTCTTTTCCTGAGACAGCCCCATTAATAAATTCCCTTTGCTTCCACCTCTTGCTTTGGCAATGCAACGTCCTTGATCTCCCGACACAGCAGGCTCACACAGATCTCACCCCAAACCAGCCCCAGCCAAATTAAAATCCTCCAGCCTTCCCTGCACAGCAGCTGGGTGCAGCACCCTCAATAACTGCACCACCCTGAGCAGGCACCTTGGACTGCCCTGGGCATTTATTGGTGTCACCAGCCTGGGGACACTGACTGGAGATCAATAGGATTTCCTCTCACTCTGGCCAGCTCCAGGGTATTCATTTCTGGGATCATTTATTTCATGGACACAGTCCTCGTGCCCCTCCTTTATGTTTCCCTCGGAGCAGACTCCACCTGGCTGAGCGGGAAGGAGGCTCCATCCAACCCTTCCACGGGGGCTGCTGAACCACGGAATCACTGAGGCTGGAAAAGGCCCCCAAGAGCATCGAGCCCAACCTTTGGCTCATCCCCACCTTGTCACCCAGGGCAGAGCCCGGAGTGCCACGTCCAGGGATGGTGAATCCACCGCTGCCCTTTATACTGAGGGAACCCAGTACTCCCAGTATTCCTTCCCGGTATATTCCCAGCTCAACCAGTGTGCAGAACCTCAGACCGACCCCACAAAAAATCCCTTGCCCATCGAACACACCCAAGGACTGACCGACAGCCCCATTCCTGCCCGCTCCCCAGCACTAACTGTGGTCACCTCCCTTCCTCCACTGCTACAAATCCCAAAAAGTCAGCTGGAATCTTTCAATGTCAGTGAAGTTTGACCCAGGCCCATATTGAGAATATATTCCATATATTTGCATACAAAGTAAGATCTAATTCTGCTTGGAGACCTTCAGCGGGATTTGAAGTGCAAGCCAGTGTCAGTGAAGGAGGGGGAAAGGAAGAGGATAATCCTACACTTATTACTTCTCTTTAAAGACCTTTGGAGTAGAACACTGGCAATAAAGAGCACTGACAAATATACATACATGAAGCAAGTCAGCTTTTCACTGACGTTTGAAATTATAATGTAATTACTATATAAACCAGAGCATTTACATATTGCTTTGGTTACTTAGAAACAGACTTGTTATGGCTGGACATGTCCTTTGCCACTCAGTGCTGGGCAGGGGGCGTGGGTGACCACACAGGGGAATGTGTTTGGGGACTAAGGGCTGCAGTCAAGTACCCAGAGTAGTCAGCAACTCCAGTCACTTGAACAGGGTTGTTTATTCATTTATCAGCATGTCCAGAGAAGCTGTGGCTGCCCCATCCCTGGAAGTGTCCAAGGCCAGGTTGGATGGGGCTTGGAGCAACCTGGGATAGTGGACGGTGCCCCTGCCCATGGCAGGGGTGGGACTGGATGGGCTTTAAGGTCCCTTCCAAACCATTCTGTGAAAATTATTTAATTTTCTGAAGGATAAAAGTGAACAGGGAGTGTGGTAGATCTGCCCGAAAGAAAGGAAGGTTCATGCATAAGGCAGCAAAGACTTTGTTCCTGACCAGCCCTCACTGTGAGTTTAGACCCTGGCACAAGGAAAAACATTCCTTGTATTAAAGAAAAAAAAAAATTAAACCTCAAAACCAAAACAAAGGGTTTCAGACACGGGGCGTGGGCAGCAGGCCCAGCCCCACACGGGATGGACCCACACGTGGCCGCTGACAACAGCTGCAATGTCCCTGCACCAACGGTGAACGCAAACGGTTCACCCCGACTGCATCCCTTAAACCCTGCCAGCAAACAGCAGCATCTCCCCTGCTGACGATTCCCTCCCCGAGCTCGTGTGAGCACAGCGGGGTTTGTGCCAGCCCCTTCCGTCACAGCCCCTCTCCCCTGCCCGCCGCGGGGGCTCCTGTCGCCCTTCCCAACATCCAGCCCTGCCCTGCTCCAAACGGGCTCCCCTGAGCCCCTCCCACCCCGGCCAGCGCCTCCTCACCCATCACCCATCACACATCGGGCAGCAGAGACACACCGGGAACACGGAGAGGGTTTGGGATTATCCCTGAGCAGCCATTCCCGTGTTACGGGGGTCACCAGGAGCTGTTCATTTTCCCTGTTATTCCTCCAGAGCTGTGCGAGTTTGCATTTAATTAACTCGGTGACTTGAGCCAGCCAATTCCTGTTGCTACTCATGTATCCCAATTAGAACAAACCGTTGCCATGGCAACTGCCCGGTGCATCACAATTCCTACCCCGGCGCCGGTTGACGCGGTCCTTGGGTTCTGTGACACGCACATGGGCGGTTATCGTCGTGCTAAACTGGGAATGGGTAATCCCACAATACAGGATGATTTAGGTGCTCATTTAAATGAGATTTAATTACAAAGAGTCTATCATTTTAGGACCTGCCAAATTCCAGTCGTTCCACCATCCCCCGCATCTTTGGGAGGTACCCGGGTGTACCAGCGCTAATCCAGAGCATCAGGGAAGAGCCTCTCTCTTAATTATCAAACACTGCCTTTTTACGGTGAGAATAAACCAAATCTCCATCTCAGACGCTGCAGTGACAATTTACAGCAACGTCCAAACCATTTTCCAGAGCGGTCTAACGAAGTGATCCCATGTCCTGCATCATCCCACCGCAGCTCTCAATTCCTCATCACCAGCTCCAAGTTAACTCTGAAATTACCTCCCACACGTCAGTCATACCTCAGAGATAACATTGCAATTCACTCTGAATTATTCAGAGCTCCTTATCAGCAGTTTCATTTGGGGTACTCACACTGAAAGCAATCTGGACTATTACAGGGGGAGAAAAACCCGAGTTTTAAACCAAAATCCGCTCACGTTTAACTCATCCATGGCCTGACAAAAGTTACCGACCCACAGACCCTGTTCTGCATCTATAAGTTACTAAATATGTCTAAGAGGATCAAACCCCAGAGCCTGGTTCTTGCTGCCTCCGGAGCTGCCCATCAGTGCTGTGAGACTCAGCCGAGGCATTTGCTGCCTCTCCCCCCGCTCCACGCGAGGAAGGAGACGTGGAGGAGCTCGCAGCTCGCCCATCTCTGCACGAGGAGGCCACAAGGCAGCCCGTAAATACGAGGCTGAATTCGGGACCAACTCTGCCCCCCGCCAGCCTCCCGACGGCCCCGGGGCGGGGAGCGCATCCAGGCAGGAATTCGCGGTGTGTGACCGCCCCGGCCGCTCCGCGGGGAGCGGGCTCCGGGAATGCTGTGTGACATCCCTGGCCGAGCCCAGGGACACGGGCTGGGCTCCGGGCAGTCCCCGAGCCCCCAGACACCGCCGGGCACACGGCCGGGGCTGTTCCTCGCTCGGCTCCGAGCCAGACCAAAGCCGGAGCCGGGGCTGGGGTCCGGCTCTGCGCACGGGGCCGCTGCCAGCAGGGACATCCAGAGGCCCTGACCTCTCTTTCTTACCTTCAGTCATTATCAGATTTCATCTTCCAGTCAATAAAACCTGCTAAAACAACATCGATTTGGAAGTTCTGGAGAATCAAATCACTTGACTTCCTCGGTCCTCCAATTAAGGCACCAGAATAAATCTTAACTACTCCCTAATACCAGTTTTCACAAGACTTTCTTCAGCTGTAATCACGTTTAAGCACCTTGGCTAAACGAATTGATTTCCATTGTTTTTACTTACCACCACCTAACACAATCCGTGCTGAGCTTTCCAGAGCATCTCCTCTCCAGCTTACTGGTGAATTACTGCTGCTGGTTCCGTTGTTAAGCAGGATCTGTTCCACTACTAAAAAGAGCTATCTTGTCTCCAAATTATATTTAATTATCTCCATTAAACATTACAGGCTGCTCTGATGCTGGAAATGTAAATCAGAGGGAACAAGAGGAAGATGATAGCATATTGTTCATCACATGTTTTGTCCTCCCACTCCCTCTGCACTCTCTTAAATAAGTGTCTCTAGAGGTAAGGCCAACGCACATCTTGTGAACACTCCAGTTATTCAATTTACAATACACACATTATTTTTCACTGGTGAAACCATGAGGCTCAGGGGCATGGGCAGGGTTAAACCTCAGCTTTCCCTGCTGCGGCAGAGGCAGTTAAGGGCTGAATGGCTGCTGTTTAATGAGCAATTAACGGTGTAAGAAAAGCTGTTATTGCTGAGTGAGCAACCCCTCCTTTGTAAATGCGAGTTTCACCTCATTCTCCACCCGGGCTTTGTCACCACAGACACTTCAGCCGTTCAAAGGCCGAGTGCCAACACAGACTGAATAATCTCTCGGTGAAACCCTGCCATCATTAGTGGGCAAGTGCTAATCCCGAGCAGCCCTTCAGAAACGCTTGACCATTACCGAGGTCATCGAGGCTCTGCTGCCCGCGGGCTGACCCGTCTGCAGGGATGTGGCCGGGAAATAGCCAGGTAGGAGAGTTTGTCCTGTAAAATCCGCTGTGGGTTCATGTGCAGGTGCTGCCCACCTCCCTGCCGGCCCCACCTCTCGGTGGGGGCCCGGTCAGGGAGCACGGACGTGTCCCTGGGGCTGTGGCCCTTCCCCAGCACTGACCCCCCCGGGGTTCTGCCCAGCCGATGGGTGCAGCACCCCCAGCCCTGCTGCTGCAGGGAAGGATCCTCACCGGCTCCTTGTCCAAATTCCCTTGGATGAAACAAACACAGATTTTAAAGAGCTGTTATTTCAAAATGCGGAAATACAAACATGCCCCAAATCACTTTTGACATGCTACAGTTTGGACACAAATTTTTTGCTTCAGTCTACAAGATTTCATTGTTGTTTCTCTTTAACCTTCTGCTAAGTTTATGCCTCAAAGACAAAACATGAGGCAATTTCTGTGACTGAGCATGATGGTTTCTACTTTTATTATTATTACATGCCTGCTTAAACCATTAAAACAACAAATAAATCCTTCAAGTCAATATTTTTGCGTCCATCTCATACGTATAGAGAAACCTACTTCTTGCTCTGCATTAAATTAGCCCTGCTAGACTGAAAATGCTCTTTGCAAAGCTCTTTTCTGCCTCTGCAAACCCAGTATTGGGCACTGGGATGCACAGAGGGCCTGGAGTTCTGGTGTTAGAGGATCTTTCTCAGAGCCAGCTGCAGCCATCCCCATGATCCACAGGGCCGTGCTTTGCAGTGGGACATTCCCTCACCAGTGCCTGCAACTTCGGAATTTTTACTGATTTTGGAGGAAGATTTTGGCTGAAGGAGGGGAGATTTAGACTGGATATCAGGAAGAAATTCCTCCCTGTGAGGGTGGTGAGGCCCTGGCACGGGTTGCCCAGAGAAGCTGTGGCTGCTCCATCCCTGGAAGTGTCCAAGGCCGGGTTGGAGCGACCTGGGATAGCAGAAGGTGTCTGTGCCCACGGCAGGGGTGGGACTGGATGGGCTTTAAGGTCCCTTCCAACGCAAACCATGCCATGATTCTATGACTGGCTGGCGGCAAAGCTGAATGTTCTGTTCATTCCACCCTGGTTTGGAGCAGGATGCTCCCATGGCACTGCCCGTGGGGAGTCACTGCCACGCCCACCCCACAGGTTCGCTCTGACCAAACCAATGGCACAAGTTCACCTCGCTGTTCCTGCTCCTCTCCGGGCAGTTTTCTTTGCTCTTTGCATTTCGTTCCTGTTTATTCTAAAACAAACAGGAGAAATTTCCCGCTCCAGCTGCGAGCCCAGAGCACGGGCAGTGAAGGAGGCTCCTTCTGCACGAGGCTGCTTCATTTGGGGCCCTTCGCAGGCTTTTCATAACCCACTCACAGGAGATGACAAAAGTGCTTAAGGACCAATTCTTGCTGCTGAAAGCCTTGATCAGACCAAACCCCGACTCCGGCATCCAAGTTCAGCAAGAAAATTGCGAAACATCTGCATAACTCACATTGTATTGAATAAGCCCTTCACGGTTTTCCTTTTGTTCCTGGATGAGCTGGGAATCAGCAGCCATTATTTCTGACTCCAAACACCATTATGGTGTTTGAGCAATACCCGGGGGGCTCAGGGCCTGCCTGTGCTCTGCTCTCACGAATGTGCCTGCAGCTCCCGGCGCCGGGCTGGCACTGCGTGCAAGGAGCTGCAGGGATGCTCTGCAAAGCTGATTAACCCTGCTCCAAACAAAGCAGCACAAACGGGAGCTGAGGCTTTCTGCAGCAAAGATCACACTGAACTGTATCCCACAGACCCAGCAGAGCACCCTGTCCCCTGGCCGACTCTGGGGACAATCCTACAGGGACTGGCACAGGGAATGGCTTCCCAGTGCCACCCAGAATATCCCACCCCAATCCCTGAAACGGGGCTCTCCTCAAAATGCACGCTGGGAGAGCATCAGGGTTGCAGGAATGGATCGGTCCCTCTGGGAAACCACATCATCTTTGTGATACCCTAAACCTCGCATGCACAGGGAACGCAAAATCTTCATTAAAGTCATAGAATCACCCTTGGGATCAGCAAGCCTCATCATCAACCCAGCACCACTACCACGTTCACCACAGAACCACGTCCTCAAGTGCCACGCTCACTCTTGCTTTGAACACTCTCAAGGGTGCTTTCACGGTGCTTGTGAAAACAATTGTCACAAACCAAAACTATCTGCAAAGACATTCAAACAAACTTACCCTCCCCTGTTTGGAGCAAGTAATTTTATAATTAACTCCTTTTCAACTAACTTTGAAGAGCTGTTCTGTAATTATAGAGCTGTCCCTTGCTCCTGTACGTGGCTGCCCCGAGCCCAGCACTGCTCAGAGTGGCAATGCCAAGGCAGGCCTTTGCAGGGCTGAGATTTTCCCGTGGCTGCCTCGGGAACACGGCAAACTGGAAAAACTCCCCCGGTCCCGCCCAGCAGCGTGGCACGGCCGATGCAAGAGCTCTGCTGGGGAAATTATGTTGTCAGCTCAAGTGAGTTTGACATTCAGAGATATCACAACGCAAGCAAAGAGAAAAGTTTCATCAACACAGTAATTACGGCTCTGGACTCCACGGAGCTGCAATTATTTCCCGGTGAGGGGCTGTCAGTTTGTGCTGCAGATAAAAACTGTTGATAGGGCTGCCAGGGGCCCGTGCAGAGATGGCTTTTCAGATGTAAAACCCTCCTGGCAATTCTACATCTTCTAAAAAAAAAAAGAGGAACAAAAAAGTACATGTCAACACTATGCATTAAACACCTACACGTTTTTTCCTATAAAAATTGTGTTGCTTTTTAGCCAGAGGCAGTTAAGAATGCACTAGAAATTCCAGGGGAAAAAAAGAGACCTTTCTTCCCTACTTTTCCTTTTTTGAAGTAATCTGTGTGCTCAGGACAGGGGCAGTTGTGGCCTGCACAGAGGTGCTGAGCCTGAGAGCCACGGGCAAGTGCCTCTGGCACAGCTGAGCTCACAGCAGGCCAGGAGAAAAGGCACCAAAAATATTCCTAAATCCACTGTTCCGGTCAGTTGGAGATTGTCCAGAGTTGGGGTTAACTGGTCAGAATGGGAATACAGAAGGCTGAGGAGGAGGAGCTGGTTCTGACTCCCAGTGCTGCACCAGTGCCATGAAGGGAGGGTCAGGTGGGATATCAGGGAAAAGTTCTTCCCCCAGAGGGTGGTGGGCACTGAACAGGCTCCCCAGGGAATGGTCCCGGCCCCAAGGCTGCCAGAGCTCCAGGAGCATTTGGGCAACGCTCCCAGGGATGCACAGGGTGGGATTGTTGGGGTGTCTGTGCAGGGCTAGGGCTGGACTGGATGATCCTGGTGGGTCCCTTCCAGCTCGGGATGTTCTGAGATTCTGTGATTTTCACCTCTATAACGCCCTCTCCTTTCCGGGCTCCATTTATTTTCACATCTTCCACATAATTTTTTCTGTCTCCTCAGCACAGCTGGGAATGGAAAAGGCTGGAATTATCAGAGTAAAGAGATCCCTCACTGCCAACATCAGACATCAAAGAGGCCACTCAGAGGCTTCAGAGGGTCCCTGGGTGACGCAGAGCCCTGTGGGGACACGAACTGAGTCACTCCTGCTCCGATGAACCCACCCCGTGTGAGACAGCACACACGTCCACATGCACTGGTACTGCTGCATCACGGAAACGCCTGCCTCAATAATTGCAAACGTCACCAAATGAACTGATTGTCAATTATCTTTCAGCTTCCCCTCTCCCTGCCTGTCAGGAATTCGTGCGAGCAGGAGCACAGCCACGGTGCCTGCTCCACCTGCCTCTGCTGGTGGCTGCCGGGATGAGCCCCCCCTCCTCCTCAGGTAATTATGTGGAACACGATTGTGGCCTTGGGCTCTGCCTGCTCAGTGTTTGCAATTAGATTTTACTACAAAAGTACATATTAACATTAAAGGAGCATTACAATGCAGCAAATGTGATAAACCAGAGCAACGTTACGTGTGCCTTCTGCTTCTGTTCTTTCAAGAATCATAATCACCATTAATTTATGGTCTTCTGAGGAGGATCTAATTACTCCAATCAACCCTTATTTCACTCAGAGTGTGCACGGGTGCTGTTCCCTGCCTTTCATTACCTGCCTTGACAACAGAGACAACTCAGACCTGCATTTTCAGGGGTCCTGCAGCCTCCCCCTCGCCTGGCTGAACATGGGTCTGAACATGGGCAGGTGCTTGGATGGGGATCCCCCAGGTGGGATCAAGCACAGGTAGAAATCCTTTTCCCAGGAGAGGCCTGACTTGGGAATACAAGGCAGCGCTGTGGGTAATCTATTTATTACCAAAGTGTCTTTCTTTGTTCATGACACCACCTTGAAGAGCAGCGGTGTCACCTCCCCCAGCCTGGCCAAACCCTGGGTGGATAATTCTGCCCAGTCTGAATTGCCAAACGTTCCCCTCAGGCACATCCTACACAGCCACAACCCAAACCAGCTCTGAGTGTTCTTCAAAGCACAGCCCCAGCCCAGAGGTACATCCCATGTTCTGTCCTGGATCCTGGAGCCGAGCAGCCTCCCGATCCCGATGATGGCCACACCGGAGCTCCATGGGAGCAGGAGCAGCTCCACCTCACAGCCCCCTCTGTGTCCCCAGGGCCAGCAGCCAACCCCCAGGCAGCCCCAGGCAGGAGCAGGGCCAGAGTAGGGCCCCACAGCACCAATCCCAGCCCATTTTCACCCCACCCCATCCCACGAGTTTCCTACCCAAGCTCCAGTTTGGCTTTCCCTCCGTGAGCCCCAACCAGCCCTGTCATGTCCAACAGAAATATCGAGTTCCTATTTCAGGGATAAATCATTAGCAACAGTGACACCTTAAAAGCCTTTTAATTTGCTAGTTCTGACCAGTAACAGCCCCCCCTTTCCATCGGGAAGGCGAAATGAATGCAGGGGGTAATAAAGCAAATCTCACTGAGAACTTTGCTGAGAAGCTGTGCTTAAAATTTTTCATTAGTTCTACAGAAATTAAAATTGAAACTCTATAGACACTCAAAGGTTTTCACAAGGGTTTTTATACACTTTTCAGCAGTGTTGTTATATAACCTGATAAAAACCTAGGCCAGGATCATTTTTGTAATGAAGGTTATCAGCCTTCCAAAAATTCCACTGATTATTTCACTTCTAGATTTCAAAGAACATCTAATTTCTCCTCAATTAAAATGCAGAACTCCAGTACTGCACAAAAGTGGATTTTATGGAATACTCTGCGCTTGGATGATCTCCAGACCGCACAGCTCCAGCCTGGAGGGCCTGAACTGCAATGAGGTGAAGCTGCTCTTCAGTTCAGGCTTGACTCAGGTCAACTCCAATGTCAGATCCCTAAATTCCAGGGTGTTCTCAGGGATACAACTGAGGCTGGATAAAATTAAGGACTTCAGCGTCTGAACATGGCGATCCCAAAGATTATGAAGTGATGGGTGAAGTGAAAAGGCATCAATGAGAGAAATGACTGTTATCAGAAACCTTCTTTAAACAAAAGCTACAATCCACCACCGTCCATGTGTGAGCCCCAAATCATGGCAGATTCAGAGTCTCAAAGCCTGATTTTCTCCACAATCCAACAGTGTAAAACTCCAACAAATGTTGCATTAAATTCCTCATAACTCCCAAATCCACATATGTAGAGTTGCTATAGCAACTGTCAGCTCAAGCCTTCCCAGGGGAGAAAATAAAAGTGTGTCCTACCTGGCTAATTGGTATTTGTGTTACAGGGAATTGAAGGGTAACTTAGTTTCACCAAAAAATAGAACATAGACTGAAGTGCTCCTGTGCTAATGTGACATTACCTGATCTGAACAAGGATCCACTTTGCATGTGCCTTCAAATTATAGTATTTATGGAACATTCAACACAATAAGGAAAAGCGTGGCTGCCAAATAGGCCTGACTTCCCCTGCTTATGGATTTGAATAAAAAGGGCATTGAAAAAAAATGGAGAAACAAGAAGGAAGGTGGAAGAGCTGATGGGATTAGGAACGTCAAAATTCATAGTGATTGTATTAAAAAAACCCACAACCTCCCCCCAAAACCCAACAGCTTACAACCAAAGGTCATGCAAAAACCAGCTGATGGAAGGTGATGACTCCATGGTCAACCTTTCCCTATTTCTCATCATTCCAGGAAATATAAAGCAGGATGACCACATAGACAACAGTCATCCCTCACTCAGAGTCACGATTAGAACTTTTTCAACTTGAAAAAAGTCCTGAAAATCATTCAAGAAAAGATCCCACTCGCAGGATATATTCAGGAGCACGTTGACAGTTTTCACTGGCTTGTAAACACATCCAGAAATGTATTATTTTAATCTTAGCACAATTACTAAATAAAAGCAATCACAGCTCCAAGGCAGCAGAACCTCTGTGAAACATGGAAATGTAACAATGACATCTCTCTCTATATCAGTCCAATGACATAATTTGAGCAAACGAGATCTTGGGGGAATATCCCACGTACACAAGCACATCTGCAGCAGCCAGAGAGCGCAGACACAGCCTGCAGACCTGGGGGACAACGGTCCCTTTCCTCCTGATGGGTACAGCTCTGCAAGTCCCCACACTGTGCTGCTCGTCCCAGGGCTGGGGAGCAGAGGCAACCCCCATCCCTCTGTGCAGCAGGGCCTGCCACGAGACACCCAGCGAGGGGCAGCCCTGCCAGGACAGGGATGGACCGTCCAGTGTCACACGCTCAGATCCAGGACATTAATGTAAGGAACGGCGTGTGGGTAACCGTGTGTGGTAATGCTGAACAGCCACAGGAGGAGGACACAGCTTGGGAGCTCAGGGGCCGTCACAACCAGGGCTGGACAGAGGCAGGAGAAAGGGAAGAGAGTGGCAAGAACCCCCCTCACCCAACCAAGGCTACTGAGCACAACCCCACAGGGAACTCTTCCTGCCCTGCTGATCTCTGTGCCCCACAGCAAAACACCCAAATCCAACCCTCCCAGTCTCCTACTGCATCCTTGCTGTGTAAGTGTTGTTAAAAAAATAGATTATTCCCCAAACCTGACTTAAAATTCAGGATGTGCTTTTTATGTCAGGTACCTTTCCAGGAGATTCTCCTGCAAATGAGGAGGAGGAGTGGGAGGAAGCACCTCTGGAACGGCACCTGTTTCATAGCTGAGGATGCTCCACAGGGATGGGGCAGGGGAACTTCTATCACCTGTCTCAGCCACCTTCTAATATCCACTTAGTCACAAACACAAATTACATGACAAAGATTAAAAAATGGTAATAATTAGTGCTGAAAAGCATTGCTTTTCCTAACAATAAACTGGCTTTTATGGACAGTATTTAAGAGCTTGACATATCTCATTGATTTTGCTAGAGATGCTTTTCCCCTTCAGTTTGCCTGTGCCATTCAAGTATTGACTCTGGAAATCTGCATCTCTGTAAATTGTAAAAAAAACCCTTACACTACAAGAGAGACTAATAATAAAAAATCAAACTATTCCCGTCACTGTGAGGTGACGTTCCCAAGTGTGTGAGAGCACATCACACGCTCTGCTGCTCTTTTCAGGATCTGGGGAAGAAAACCAAGGAAAATAAGAAACCCCGAGAAATGAAAGCATGCCTTGGTGACACCGGGTTAATGTCCAACACATCTGCTGGGACATGGCCCAGCAGGGCTGTCCTGCTGGGAACAGCCTCCCCTGGGAGCAGCAAAGGCAGTGCCACCCTGCGGGGCCAGCCCGGGTCCTGCCGTGCGGGGTGGGGCAGGGCAGGGCAGGGCACACCCAGGTCCCTGTGTCACACCGGGGACAGGCACGGGGACACGGCCCCGATCAGACCCAGCAACCCTCACTGCACTGCCCTGCTCTGGCAAGGAGCTGCAATCCCAAACAGGCCAAAGGACACCAGGAGGCTGCAGGGATGGTTAACCCCCAGGGCAGAGCTGTGCTTCCCACAGGACACATCCCACACCACCATCCCTTCCCATTTTCCCACTGCCCTCCTCCGATTCTGCCCCAGCGTGGGTGATGGATTCACCCCAGCTCACGTGCCCTGACAGAGCCGCCCCTGCTCCTCTCCAGAGCCTGTGGCATGGACTCTGGAATTGCTGGAACAGCTCTTCAGGGCCACTTGGATTCTGGTAACATCCCCACACACCCACGGAGAATTTAAATCAGTTTTGTTGTCAAAAGCAATGACACAGGAGTGCAAAAGCTGCGTTTCATCCCTGCAGTCCCTCAAACGTTCAGATGAACCAGCTGGGCAGGAGCTGGGCAGCACCAGGGCAGGGGCTGGGCAGGGGCTGGGCACCATCCCCTGTGCTTAGCCCCTCTCACCCCCTGACCCTTCAGCTGAGATGGTTTCGAGGGTGAGCAGCAGCTCAGAGCTGAGCAGTTTGTGGCCCCCTCTTCTCCACAGGGACTCCTCTCTATAGTTCACAGAATCCCAGAATGTTTGGGGTGGAAGGGACCTTAAAGCCCATCCAATGCCACCCCTGCCATGGGCAGGGACACCTTCCACTATCCCAGGCTGCTCCAAGCCCCGTCCAGCCTGGCCTCGGGCACTTCCAGGGATGGGGCAGCCACAGCTTCTCTGGGCAACCTCTGCCAGGGCCTCCCCACCCTCACAGAGAACAATTCCTTCCACATCTCCAGGCTAAACCTCCCCTCCTTCAGCTTCAAGCCATTAAGTGGCTTTCTATCAAACACACACGAAAGGAAGGATCTTTATAAGCAGAGGCCCGGCCCAATTCCTGTCCCCAGAACTGTGTCGTGGTCCTCAAAGGCTACACCAGCACTTTAGGATATATATCATATATAGGGAAACACAACCCCCAAAGCTGGACAATGCCCAGGCATGGAGCAAGAGCTCTGTGAGCCCTGTATCCAGCCAAGGAAACTCAGGGAATGGTTAAATGTGGCAAGGACAACCATGTTCCACATCCATGGGAATCGATGTGCTGCATTACCAAACTAAGCCTATAAATCGCAACTGACCTATAAATCACAACCATTTTTTGACAGTGGACAAAAACCAGTTGAGTAACCTCAAGCTGTAAAAAGGTCTGAAATCTGCTTTTACCATGTGCCACCTCCCATATAACTCCTGTTTCATCTCTGTCCTGGAGAAACTTGGATTTCTGGCCTTCCTCACACCCCAACTCCCTCCACCTGCTGCAAATGCTACTGCTTGAATTATTCACCTTTTATGAATTACCTGTAGAACATTTCTAGGTTTTTTTTTGTTGGAGGTGTTATTCTCTACCCTGAACAAGGCAAGTGTTTTCAATATGCCTTCCACCGAACAACATTATGCTTGTATTTATCGATAAAATAAAATAAATCCATACACCGAAACCCACAGTGTTATATATAACCCCATTCCTCAGTTTAAAAGATTGTGCTGCATGAGACTTTCCAGCAGGTGCAATTTCCATTTCAGCACAGGCATGTGTGGCTCTGCTAAAACACAATATTTTCCAGAGGAAATATCTGACAGGAAATCAGTAGCAAGCACCAAAAAGGGCAGTCCCTGCACCCCCACCCAAAAAAAGTGACAGAAAAGAGAGCAGAGCAGCAAAGCTCCTGCAGCTGCAGCTCTGTGCAGGGCAGGAGGGAAAAAGGCGCTGGGCCAGCACTGAGGCTTGGCTCCTGGTCCCACAGGCCAGGCCAGCCACGGCTCACTGGGGAGCTGGAGAGGCTATAGGGACACAGGGACAGACACAGGGACTGTACCTAAGGGGAGCTGGACAGGCTATAGGGACACAGGGACAGACACAGGGACTGCACCTAAGGGGAGCTGGACTGCAGGGACACAGCGACAGACACAGGGACTGTACCTAAGGGGAGCTGGACAGGCCTGCAGGGACACAGGGACAGACACAGGGACTGCACCTAAGGGGAGCTGGACAGGCTATAGGGACACAGGGACAGACACAGGGACTGTACCAAGGCCATCCATGCATGGCCCTTGCACAGGGGGGATCACACCAGGAGCTTTGCTGGACAAGACAGAGCAGCTGTCAGTGCAAGGAGTGGGATGGCCCCAGGAGCACAGAGCAGCCACTGCTGTCCCTGTCCCCAGTGTCCCCCATGTCCCTGGGCCTGGGGCACAGCACAGTGAGGGGCTGCTTCCCCTGCCCCACGGCCTCTCCTGTGCTCTGTGTGAGATCAGGTTCATCATCCCCTGCTCTGCTGTCCTACACGGGCTGTGTAAGAATCCAACGCTTCCAGAGCCCAGGTTTAACTCGGCTCCAGGAGCACACGGAACCCTCAAGCCTTTTCTGCTAAACAACTCCGAATGCTGGCAGCAGCCTTTGGAATTCTCTGTGTTTGAATATCACCCGGTTAAATCTTTACTGACAACAATCCCAAGCACTTCATCTCAGTCACCTGCAGGCCGTGTTCCCACCCAGGGAGCCGCAAAGCTGCTCAGCACTCCCCGTGTCAGAGCCAGGTTACAAACACACCCCACTGCAGCCAGAGCTGGTGCTGCTGTTCCTTATCTCTCCCTGGACAGGGCCACAGAGGCGTTTGAAGTGTTTGTAAGCCTTGGCAGCTCTACTTTCCAGTTGAAATCAATTCCCTCTAGGGATGCAGTGGCTCTGGAAAGCCCATGGCAGAGGTGAGAGGACTCCTGGAAACCTCTCCACAACCTCTGTTCCTGCCAGGCCATCCTGGGTGATCCCCTCTTCCCCCAGCAAACTTCCTCCTGGGGATCCCCTCTCCCTCTGAGAGAGGCCAAAGCAACTGCCAATCTCTACAAACTCCAGAACTGGAAAGAGCAAAGCTCTGGCGCAGCCCCTTCCCAGGAAAAGCCCTGGAGCCACAGCACAGCCCTGCCCCAAGGACCCCGTGGTGCTCCTGCAGCTCCACTTCAACAGCCCCTCAGTTTCACAGCTGCCCATTTGGGAATTACATCCCTGGCTCCAAGTGAGACCTGCCAGCTGGGATCTGGAATTTGCTCACCCATTGGAAAGACACAATAATCCCACCCACATCACTGAGCCTGCCCTGAGAACAAATGTTAAATGAAGACAGAGGTGAAGAGAAGGAACAAGAAGCCAAAGCTCTCTCCTGCACAGGGAAGTGCATTCAGGGATTGGAGATAACAACATGCTGCTACATCCATGCAAGGACGGGGGGGGAGCATTGGAGGCAGGTGAGGATTCAGGAGCACGCCGCAGGTAAGGAGGTGGCAGCAGTTCCCTCCAGGCTGGGGAAGCGGATGGGTCGGGGCTGGGGTAGGGGGTGAAACAGTCTGACAGCAGCTCAGGACAGCCCAGGATCTGCCAAATCCCTCTGAAATGACAGCTTTTCTCCAGAAAGACGTAAAAGTGAATCCCCATTGCTGAGCATCGGCTGCAGGCACGGGAGCTCAGGACAGACTGTTTACACCGTGGTGTAAATGTGCCCTGGGGCTGTTATGCGAGCACAGCACTCATCAGACTCCACACTGCCCTCAGGGCTCAATTCCAGAGGCACAGGAGTCTGCTTGAGTATTTTTTGACAGTTTTCTTGCTTACATCTTGTATTCAAAATGATTGAGTTAGGAGATGCCTCTTTCTGGATAATATGACAGCTAATTCCCACTTATCCTACTGAAAAGAAACAATGGAAATAGATGCAACAATAAAACTAATGGCTAATGTGATTGCTATTGATCATTTGCCCGTTTATCAAATGAATGGCCCACGAGCTAAATGGGGAAGGGAAACAGTGCCACAGATCACTCGTGTGTCAGGGATGAGCTGCCTGGAGAGCTCGGCTGGAAATCCACGGACAGCCGAGCCCCAGCAGTCGTTACACCCACAGTGAATCCTGGCACACCCGTGCTCCGTCACCTACCTTCTCGGCTGACTGGGCAGTGCCAAAAAATATTGGAATGAAGGCAAGCCATACTATACAGGTAGTGTACATAGTGAATCCAATGGGTTTGGCTTCATTAAAATTCTCTGGGACCCCCCGAGTCTTGATGGCATACACAGTGCACGTCACCATGAGCAGAATGCTATAACCCAAGGAACAAATGATTTGTAGATCCGTAATGTCACATTTGAGAACTCCTCTGGCCTGATCGGGGTTCATAGTTTTCTGCTCATCATAATCTATGATGATGTTGGGCGGGTCAACTGCAAACCAAATAAAGACCCCGAGCAGCTGCACCGAGATGAGGCTGGAGGTGATGGCGAGCTGCGAGGTGGGGCTGATGAGCCGGGGCGCCGTCACCGACTTCTTGCCCTGCTCGAAGATGCGGTAGATGCGGTTGGTCTTGGTCAGCAGCGCCGCGTAGCTGATGCACATGCCCAGCCCCAGGAAGATCCTGCGGAAGGAGCACACGGCCACGTCGGGCTTGGCGATCATGAGGAAGGTGATGATGTAGCAGAGGAAGATGCCCGTGAGCAGCACGTAGCTGAGCTCGCGCCCCGAGGCCCGCACGATGGGCGTGTCGTTGTAGCGGATGAACGTGGCCATGACGAAGATGGTGGCGACGATTCCCAGCATGGCCAGGAAGACGGGAATGACGGCCCAGGGCGAGTGCCACTCCAGCTTGATGATGGGGATGGAGCGGCAGCCGGTGCGGTTCTCGTTGGGCCGCTCGTTGTAGGAGCAGAGCAGGCAGGTGACCTCGTCGGCCTGGTACTGGTACCCGTCGCAGAGCTCGCAGTGCCAGCAGCACGGCATCCCCTTCACCATCTTCTTCCTCTCGCCCGGCCGGCACGGCTGGCTGCACACCGAGGGGGGCACGGAGCGGACGCCCCCGCCCCACTGCATCTCCTCAATCTGTGGGACAGGGAATGAAAACAGGCTCTGGGTTAGGGCTGGCTGCACACCCAGGGGGGACAGCACAGACACCCCTGCCCCACTGCATGTCCTCAATCTGTGGGACAGGAACACAAACAGGCTCAAACGTGGCTGCCACAAACACGAGCTGGGAACGAAACGGGGGTGACCCAGGGGGAACCCCAACGCAGAGAACCAACTGGATAAACTTTACTCGTGGCAGACTCCAGGAACCACACACCGGTGCCCCTGTGTGGGACTCTGGTGCCTAACTGTGCTTACTGCCTCCATTCTTCACTTCTATTAGCAGGTGATTCTGATGGAATGACACACAACACCAGATAAACCAGGAGACTGAACACCTGTGGTTCCATGAAAATTAATAAGAACACTCAATGCTTGAGGGAAGGCAGGACTTACGTTTGCAAAGCTGCTGTCCACAAAGCCTGGGGATTCTTACCAAGACCAGAACAGAGATCTCCCTTCCTGGAACTGCTACTGACCAGGGGAAGGTTTTAAATGAGGTGGAAGTGTGTTTTCTATAGGGTATGGGATCAGTGAGAACGTGGGAAGGTCTGCAGCATGAGCCAGGTAAGAAATATGAAAGACAAAGAAAATGCTCACCACTGGAAAATGCAATAATTAGATAATATTTCATTTCAAAGTCACATCCAGCTTTTGAAATACCACATGTGCTTCTGGGAATGCAAATGATAAATTATTATATTAAATACATGGAAAATCTCACTTGCTCTGCAGTCTGGAGAATCCTGAACTCCAAAGTATGTGACAAAGGCTCCCAAGTACTGTGGAAAATGAGACTCACAAATAATTTCAGAATATGCCAGACTAAAGCCACTCACCAGCTTCCAGAAACAAGGAAGGGAGGTTTAGCACTGGAGCCCAATGAAACAGTCCAGACTGGGAGCCTGGGAAGCTCCTGACACTCCCAGCACCAGTGACCAACTCGGCTGCCCAGCAGCACCTCAGTGGCTCCAGTAGCTGCTCTGGGTGTGTGTGTGTCTGTTCCAAAAATAAAACCTGATCCCCTGGGATAGACATGAATAAGTGTTATTAAAAACAAAATTTCAGCTATTTTTCTTTAGGTCACTTGAATGCTGACAGGCTCCACTATTTTCCCTACAAGTCAAAATTCTAAGATGAGTTTCTTGAATCAGTGGCCTTAATTATCCATGTAGACAGGAAGACTTGGGTTTGGAAGTCTTAAATTGAAGGATTAAGTTGCACTTTTCTAATTTAATTCAAAATAGATCCTGTATCATCTTCATTTTATATTTGTGAAAACACCAAACCCTGAAGTCACACACTGCTCAAACACTGGAGTACCAAGAGTCTCTTTGTGAAAGCTGTAAAAATAATCCCTCGATAACAGATATTCTACAGGTCTGCCACTGCCTGGGAAACTTCATTAACCTTCAGTATTCTGGGAAAGAGAAAAGCTCCTTGAGTTCTTTCTTCCCACTCTGCTGAGCGGAAGGTGTGCAGCTCGCAGGAGGCAAAGGAGTGCTGCTGATAAAGGGACACACAAAGACTCATTTAATTGCACTGATAAATGGTCCTTTGGTCTCACTGGCAGTGCAAGGAGCCAGGAAATCCATTCCCATGCCCGAATCCATCGCTGCTCCCACACGAGGCTGACGAGGAGCAGAGCTCCTGGCTGTGTGGCTGTGGAGGGGCTGAGTAACCCGGCCGTGTCCCTGTGACTCCCTCGCTGCAGAGGCTCAGGGGGTGACACCAGCAGAGAGCCCAGGAGATGGGGAGTGAGGGGAACCAGACTGCTGACCTGTCCAACGTGGGAGAATGCCACGGCAATTCCTTGGGAAAGCAGCTCACTGACACTGCTGCTTCCTTCACGCTACTGAATCCCTGATTTGTGTCTTGCCGTTTTCAAAGGCAGAGCGAGACAGGGCACCTATGACTTACCTGAGATTTTATACCTGGGGAGTGAGACATCCTTCCAGTCCAGAGCCTGCATTTCCTATCCTGATTATCATCCACAGCCAGTCCTTGATGCCTTTTTGCAGCAGGCATTGACACCAAATGAGATCAGCCCAACCACGTGGATTTTGACCCAGTCTGCAGCAGTGAAACGATTTGCACCAATTTCCCACAATATCTTCAGAACCACAGACTGATTAATGTGTTATCATACCCCTGCCTCCCTTAAGCCTACAGAAGGATGAATTTCCATATTCTCAGACATATTCCATGGCATTGCTGGTACTCGGGACAGCCTAAAGGTACTTCATTCTGCACAGATACTGTGTGGAAAGAGATAAACAGAGGATCAGGCAAAATTATGGAAAATTCTTTTCCTGGCCTCCTGGGACGACACCACAAGAGCTCTGTCCCTGGCCTTGGAAAGATTTGCAGTGTTCTGCTGATTCTGGTGAGAAAATTCATGATGCAAAGTGCCTGTGAGGGAATGCTGGGCACCAGCACCTGCACCAGGGGGTGAGAATCTGAGTCAAACTACAGGCACTTCCCCACTCAGAAAAGAGTATTTCTGAAAGAGAATTTGTCCCTGAGTGCCACATCTACACATCTTTTAAATGCCTCCAAGGATTATCTGAGAATGCTAATCACAGTCTGCAAGGCAGGAAGCAAATAATTTCATACATCATGAGAAAGTGCTCCTGCAATTAATACAAAAATTGGGTTTTTATGTAGAACCTTCCATTTCAGTCCTATATTGAACTGGCACACAGAGCATAAGGGAATTCATTCCTCCCAAGCCAACACCACTTCCAGAGGCAACCAGACATTGTACCCACAGTGAGCCAACAATGTCACACAACAATGTCACACCTTGAGCTTGGTACCAAGTCAGTGCCCAGGGACACAAGGAGCTCCTGTCCCCTGCAATTCTGGCAGATTTGGGAAGGATCTCCCAACTCCCACACATCTCCCAGTTCCCAAACGCCTCGAGCAAGAGGGATTGGATGCACTCACAATATATATTCTCATTATGTTTGCTATAGAACAACCATTAACAAAAAATGCTTAGGCTGTCTCATACGGCCTAATGTAATTGTTCATTTTAATGAATAAAGTAACTCAGTATCTGTGGATAATTCAAACACCGCTGCTTTGCTTCCCTCCGCCACAAACATTTCCATAATAAGCCATTTGTTCTGAACTTAATTGTTTCGTGCAATGTTTGATTAAAATAAAAATCAGTGCAAAAATAATTACATTAGTGGTAATTAACCTACTCGGGGAAGAAAATAGCCACGTTCGCCGGTACCACTTCCATAATGACGGTGCCATTAATTTCATGGGCACGCAGAACCCAGCGGCGAGGACTGGGCTCAGATTTATTGCCACCTCCAGATTGCCTTCAGACTGCAGCTCCTAACTCAGCACTCCAAACATTTGTGTATATTCCACTTTGCAGACAGCAATATTTGCATGACTTAGCTCTTTAGGCTCAGCTATTAACGTCTTGTAATTAGTTTTTAAATCCAGGGATTTGCCGTGATAATGGTTTTAAGCTAAGAATATGTCAATAACACATCCTCAGCAGAGCCTTCTGCAAAATATCAACTGAAATCCCTTCAAGAGATAACAGTGATGATAAGCCAGAGTGCCAGGGAGGATGCAGAGCTGCTCCAGTGACTGGCCCAGACAAATGAGGCTTTTCACTTCCTACTGTAACTCCTTTCACGTCCCTGTCTGCAGGGATCGGCAGGGAAGCCTTCAGGCAGCGCAGAGCCTGCAAGGTGGGGGAGGCAAAACATCCCACCAGTTTTGGCTTGTGCCAAACAAATCCCTGCACTGAGCAGAGCAGCCTTAACATCTTTGCAGGACAACACAGAATTCCCAGACTCCAAACCCTCTCTTTAAGCAGAGGGATTGTTTCTGCAGCAGCAGCAGCAGCACACGAGCTCCGGGAAGCCTCCGTGTCCCTTCCCACACCCCAGATCACGGTGCCTCTCCCGAACCACAGCTGCCACCAGAGCATCTCTGCTGGCACCCCTGCTCCCCACAGAGCATCCCGACCCAGCTCAGCCCTGCCTCATGGCTGCTGCTTTCCCTCCCTCCTTCCAGCGTAGCTCCAGGGGAACCCTCCCTGGGTGAGACGGAGCATCAGCCCAGCGCTGCCTCCTGACCCCAGAGACGAGGCCTCTCAGGCTGGGGAGTGGGTTTGGGCATCTGAGGACACTTCAAAAGAAAACTACTTTAGAGCAAAGGCAAAACCTCCCAGAATTTTCCTGCTCTGCTGCATGAATTATCTTAAATCCCTCCAATATGTCTTCCTTACAAACAGAAGTTAAATGTCATCATACATATTTTGTCCTGGTTTCTTCTGGTGCTGCCTGTCCAGTTCCTGCCCTCCTGGCACAGCAGCCACTGAGACTTGTCCTTAAACACACACTGAACTGGCAAACCACAGCTTCCTAGTTGAAAATTATGGAAACTCATCACTTCTCAAAGGCTTCCAGCCAAAAAATACCTGCAATTTTCCACTGTCAGCACAAATGCGAAATGTCAGAAGATGGTGACGACATTCCCGTAACGCCAGACCCTCATCTTCCCACCTGCTGATCCGGATCCTGATTAACGAGGAAAATGCCCCCAGGATCAGTCTCGCCCAGGGACTGCTCAGCTCCAATTTCTGGCTCTCATTAGTGCTGTGACAGCTCCCCGGGAGCCCTGGCGTGGGCAGCGATCCCACGGTGCCGAGTGCTGCAGGAACTCGTGTGGAAAATAACTCTCCCGAAGGCTTCTGTGAGACACGGGACCGGCCCCCACATTTCCTCCCGTGTGAGGAGGGGGTGACGGCCTGGGGATCCCGGGAATGCCGCCAGACCCGCCCCAGGCTGCATCCCAGTGCCCCTGGGGCTGACACCAGCGCCGCACTGGGGCCTGGGGAGGCTGAGGCTGCAATACCAGAATTCAGTCTCTCAGGGCTCAGTTTGTGTTTCTCTCTAGCGAGAAACTCTCCTTTCACTCTCACACCTTCCCTCCTGCAGGGTGTGGGGAGAGGCCCCTCCTGTCCCACTCCTGTCCCACTCCGGGTTCAGCTGTGCAGGGTCAGGGAGTCCCAGACCCACTGGGGTTGGACCATGGAGTCCAGTCCTGAGCCCAGCACTGCCCATCCCACCCCCTCGGCCACTCCTCACAGCACTGACCCTCCAGCCCCTTCCCATCGCTGGGCACCCTCCAGCCCCTCAGTGTTCTCCCCGCAGTGAGAGGGGCCCAGGACTGGACACAGCACTCGAGGTGTCCCCCACCAGTTCACGTCCCACTGTGTCACATCCTATTTAACACATTAAATTCATTATGTTTGAACACTTCCAACTTAGCCCATCACTTTGTTCTCACACTGCACCTCCACTCTGGTGGTCTCACAATAAACAGTTCTTAACCCTCATTTATTTTTCTCTTTCATTTTTACTCTTACTTTGTCTTTCATGTAATATTTGTCCCTGGTTTTTACCACCCCTACCTGCTTTACCCCAGCAGCACTGAGAGTTCCTCTGAGCACTCAGAACTCATCTTTAATGAGATGCAAGGGCTATTTGTTCCACATTAAAGCAAGGACATTTCCAGCACACCACTGATGTACAGAAAAATGCTTAATCCACAATTTTTGCAAAAAAGCTTATTATTATACATTTCTGTTGACACACAATAAAATCAAAAATTAATTATTTTAATGCTTTTATATCTGCCTACAGCTTTGTGTTGTCTTCTCACTAATGGAAGGGGGTGGACCATACATCTTCAGTATTCATCCTGCAGCCCCTGCATAATATTTTCCTAATTAAAAAAAGAGCATGTGCTTCCAAATGTGCATTTATAACACACAGATCTTGTCTCTTGAAATGGATAGCTTAGAGCAAAACTATGTTCCAAAACAGAGCTAATCCAAGGCAATTTTTTATGCTAAAGTGGCTTAGAATGAGGGAAAATCTGAATCATCCCAGAATCCCAGACTGGTTTGGACCTTAAATCTCACCCAGTGCCACCCCTGCCATGGGCAGGGACACCTTCCACTATCCCTGGATGCTCCAAGCAACCTGGCCTGGGACACTTTCAGGGATGGGGCACAGGATGTTCTCTGGGCAACAGTTTTTCATTGTGCAGGATGACAAGAAAGCCCCAAACCAACAAACACAGCCCATAAACCCCAGCCCAACACGAGGGCAGAGCAGCCCAGCAGCTGAAATCGACTGTTCAAACACTTGTTTCTAACACGCTCGTAATGCTCCACAGTTGGCAAGTTTAAGTCCTAAAGACCAAGCCTGACTGACAATGGCACATCTAGAAGCCAATCCAGGAATTCTGGTTTTTCTCCTGAAAACTCCTTTTCAGATTTATTTTTCATGGCACAGCCACGAGCCAACCTTACCTAAGGTTTGAGGAAAGGATTACCCTTATCTTTGTTTATCTCTCTTCTGAGCCAATATCTTCTTATTTTTTCCGTTATTTACGATTGTGAAAAAGTTCTCCTCCTGCCAAACCCAGCACAGAGCTCCCAAAGCGGGAGGGGCAACAACCAACCCCGCGTGTGTCATCTGGAGAGCGTTCATCTTCGAGTGCCTGCCAACTCACAAACGCTTGCCTGTATTTATCCTACTAATTTCCCAGCTGATTCCAACACCAGCATTTCCTACTCACATTATTTGGTGCCGATTTTCCCTCTCTAAAGGCTCAGCATCAATGGGGCAGCAATTTGATCACCACGCCTCGCGTGCTCGGCATAACCACACAGGGCAGGGAGGGAAGAGCAGAGAAAGACAAAATTCCGAGGGAAACTCAGGACCCAGCTCATCCAGGCCCTAATTAGATTGCTGCAGTGATATTAATAACACCAATAATATTAAATTATCCTGCTCAGGTTTATACTCAGTCAGCTGGGCCCTAGAAGAACTGCAGATGTACACAGGAAATCAGGGCTGGCTGAAGGCAAGGCAAGGCACAGTCCCAGGGGAGCATCTGCCTCCCAGGGCAGGGAATTCTCTCCCCACAAATAGGGTAAGGCATTCAGTGAAATCCCTGTCCAAGGAAAACCTCGCAGTGGGGAGATGGGATTCACCCCAGGTGAGGGGGACCATGAGCTCCCACATCTGGACTGAGCTCAAGCCTCACATTACACAGGTGAGGAGAAAAGCCTGTTCCACCTCTCCCAGCTGCATTTTTGGGAGGAAAAGGGCAGGATCTGGTCTTGCAAAGGGAGGCTGAAGTCTGTGCAACCCTTCACCAGCCAGTTAAAGGACAGGCACCGCTAAAATGGAATAAAATAACAAATCCCAGCTCCCACTGGGAAGCAGCTTCTCGGATGCTGCTGTTAACAGCTGGGCCCAGGTCCCCTCCCCAGTACGAGGTGTGATTAACAAGTAAACAGGGTTGTTTCAGGGGAATCATTTAGGCAGCATTTTCATGAAATGTACATTTTCAGTTTAGTGGAAGAAGAAACAAATAAACCAGGGAAACAAAGCAAATAAAGGCTTTCCCTAAGTTTTTTTAGAGCAAGCTAAAGACCCTTTGCAGCTGTTTATTTGGGGCCATTATTGTCCATCATGTGAATGATTAGCTGGAGACACATTAAATCCCACATTATACATCTGACACTACAGTCCTGCCTCAAACCATGTCGATTTCCTTCAGAAATCAGTGTTCAGGGACATTTAAATAGTGAATTTTTTTGACCCACTCAATACATGTGGTCTGTCAGGAACCCTTCTGCTTTGCTTAAATGTTGGAAACTCTGAGGGCTGTTCACAGGGGCCTGATGTGAGCAGAGCTTTCAATCACCCTTTATGGGATTTCTTTCTCCTCCCTAAAGCAAACAGGCACAATATGATACATCTGTCATCATTTCTACTCTACCACCCTTGGCACTGGCATCTGCATGGGACCCAGATTCCATTTTGCAGAGCACAGCTGGGTTATGTTTGGGATCTACAGGAGCAGCTTTAAGCCAACAGTTCCCATGGCTGTTAATACAGCATATTAAAGGAGTTTATATGCAAGTTTGATCAACAAAAATGGAGGCAGAGCAGCAAGTTTTGGCTGCTGTTAATAATCACAGGGCTTGGCACAACTGGAAGGTGCCAGTACCTGATCTGCCACTGAAACCTCAGGCAGGAAAGTCCCAAAGGCTGGAATCCTGCTGTGCCCCACATGTGGCTGGGAATGGCAGGCAGCACTCACCGAGACAGGGGTGTTCAGCAAACAGCTTCTCCCACACCGCAGACAAAGAGGAGGAGGAAGGAGACACCAAAGGAAGGCACAGCAGGGGTGTCTCGGGGCTGTCCTGGCCTCACCAGACACGAAGCCCACACTGCTGACCTCTCCCCCCCCACACCATCGCACTCACCTTGCAAAGGAAAGGACAAAAATGTGCTTGGTCTAGAGACATAAGTCAAATCATTGTTTGCTGATTTTCCCTGTTCCACACACAGCCTTGGCCTGCCCTTGCCCACCCCACCAACCCCACATCCCTTCAGCCTGCGATTCACGGACAGACAGAGGGAATGTTCCCCACCAAACCTCCTTTGCCAGGGCAAGGATCGAACACAAACATAACCCAGGTTTTGGTGCCGTCCCCACAGCCCCGGGGATGATGCCCAGAGCTCGCAGCCCTCACCAGGGGCAGAGGTGCCCAGGGCTGCCCGGGGCTGAGGCTCGGCAGAGGTGACAGGGCCGGGCTGGGCTGAAACGAGGGGAAGGAGGATGGAAACATTTGGCAGACTCAGTGGGTCTGACTGAGACCCTGAGTTCCCTGCTGGATTAGCTGGGAGGTGTTTGGGAAGTGCCCAGTGCTCCCATGCTGGAGCTGCTGTATCCCACATTTTCTCTAGGAGCAGAGCAAGAGGAGCTGCTGGGAGCAGAGCAGCTTTGGAGCAGCTGAAGGGCTTTGCTCTCCATAGCTGGGTGAGCCTCTCCAAACACAACAAAGCACATCTGCCACTGAAGAGCTCTTCCCGTTCTCGGATATTAAATAAAGAATATTGCACCCTCAATAACACACAAACTGACATTGTTACTCCTGCCAAAAGCAACCAAACATGTTCATTAGCCATAAAATATCCCAGCAAAGCATTTGCTCTTGAATATATTTGCTGACAAAACCACATTAGCCTCGCAAAAACGGATTTACAAAGGGATGTGTAGGCGCAGAACCAGCACCTACTTTGGAGCCAGGGTGATTTATTTTTTAACTCCTTTTTCTTACATAACTCATCCTCAGAGCCTGTCTGCCTGCAGGCTCATGGCCATGGAAGGCAACACCACAAGACAAAGCAAATTCTCAAGTCAAGTCCTCAGCTACATCATTTTTTGCCATTATGGCTTTTATGAGCTCCTTACGCTCCTGTTTTCTCCTCTCTGTAAACACATATGCAATCCATCTCAGAGACTCCCTCAGCCTGGGTTCCCTCAGCGTTTCTGTCCCCCCCAGCAGTTTCCCCCGTGACGCTCTGGGCCCGGAGCGGGATCGCAGCGATGCTGTGCGTGGCCAGAGCTGACGGAGCTGCGTTCCCCGGGCCTGCCTCGGGGGCTGCGGCTCACGGTGCTGTCACCGCTGGGCCAAATGGGTCAACAGCAAAGAGGAAAGGACATTTCACACCTTCAGTTCGAGTCTGAGCCAGTTTCCAGAGCGAGGTGTGAGATTTAACCCCTGCCTTCCTACCTGGATACGGCGCAAGCCTGCGCGGGAAGGCCGAGCTCGCTGAGGGAGCGCCGGAGCTCCTGCCCGTGCTCCAGCAGCACTGGCGGATTCACGGGGCCTCGGTCACGGGTACCGAGGCTGTGCCTGCTCCCACAGAAATCGCTGCCAGCAGCCAAACGCCCCGGGCCCGTCTGCAGGCCCACAATGCCTGGCCTCCTTCCAAGGCGCTCCCCCAGGCCAGCTGCGGTCACAGCCTGCGAGCGGGACCCGCTGGTTCTGCCGCCCGGCCCGCCCCAGCCGCCGCGCGGCCCCGCTGCAGGAGCAGGGATCAGCACACGGCCGTTCAGCCGGCCAGTGGCCTCAAGCACTCCCTTCCACTTGGCTGCCAGTTAATCCTGCGAGTTAAGATAATTAAAGGTGTTTGTGCTGGTCACGGCTGACATGAGCAATGAAAGATTGCAGAATTTAATGAGGGAGCAAAATAAACACCATCCATTACTGCGGCACACGGCAGAGCTGCTGCCACGGGGACTCGAGAGCCAGAACGCGCCACTGGGAGGTGTTTCAGGAACCCTCTGATGGAATTACTCACCTTGGAATTCCGAACTGGGCCACAGACGATTTGGCTGATGGGGTAACAGGGGCCGAGCTCAGAAAGGCCCAGCTATGGCCAAGATCTTTCTGGAAGGACTTTGCATCGTGCAGCATTAATGCTGGGACATAATTCCTGTGAATCCAGGCACTGCCAGCCCCGTGAGTGGGACTGGCACCACATGTCACCTGGGGACTGATGTGACACTGAAAGGCAGGTGCAGGGACAGGACCAGAAGATGCAGAGTGTCCCTAACAGTGACAAAAAAAAAAAAAGAAAAAGAAAATCCATCTCCTTTGAACGTGTTCTGCTCCAAAGCAAAACACAAAACCAAAACCCAACAACAAAACCAAAAAACCAACGAACAGAAATCAATCTGAACATGTTATTTTAGAAAAATACCATCTGTTGGCAGAACATTCCTGAGCAACAAACATCACTGAAGAGGTGCTTGGATCCAACTCCAATCCGAATATTTTATCAAAAAAAAGCAGGTACAGCCAGGTCTCTTGCCAGCAGGTTAGACAGTTAATTACTCTCCTCACCAGCTCACTATTCATAACATTTATTTCCAAATTCCCTAACAGAGATGTTTATGGCATGTAAATTGATTAGTCTGAGCTCAAACACATTCAGGAGGTGTTGGAGCGAGCAGATTCTGCATTTGCACACAGGATTAGAGTTACTTCATGTCCTTCTGTTTGTAGGGCACAGAGAACAGCAGTGTGGGAGTTCCATCCCCTCTGTGGCAGTGGCTCTGGTGTCACTGTCCCCGCCTGCTGTCCTGCCAGCAAAGGCTCCTCTCCTCTGGGGGGAACACAGACCCCCAGCTCGCCCCGAACCCAGCACCCTGAGCTACAGAAATGTTACTTATTTCAAGCAAGGTTTTTTTTTTCCCCCTCCATTTTTTCACACTCTGCTAAAACACTGGCCCATGAGGAAAACAGCCCCTCCCAGCTGCCTCCCCAGGGAGCAGGGAATTCTTAACGAGCCCACAACCATGTCCTGAGTGTGAAACAGCACCAGCCAGGATTTACAGGGGAGCTGGATCCATGGGACAGACGTGTTTGTGGAACCACATCGATAATTATCAATACTATCCATCTCCTCAGCACTGGTTTGGCAGGAGTGCAGCCATGGATCACCCATTGCTGGGGGCCATCAATAATGGGGCGAGGGATTGGAAGCAGCCCCAGCACAGGAAGGAGCCCCACGCTGCTCCACCCTGAACCACGGACAGTTCCAGGGCACATCCACAGAACAATACACATTCCCTTGTCCAGCCCTGCACTCGCTGTGTTTGGGCATCTTTAGGATGTATTTGTTTCTGTTTGCAAACAAATTAATGAGATAAATGATTCAGCTTTCTCTGGAGCCCACGGTTAACCCTGCCTGGTGCTCTGCCAGTGAGGCACGTCTCGAGCCAGGGCTGCCTGACATCCCCACAGCCTAGTAAGGGACAGGACACCACGTTTCCCATCCCCAGCCGAGGATGCAGCTCCTCCAGCCGTGCTGGGAATGTGCTGCAGGGCCCCAGGGCCCCGTGGCTCCGCTCTGAGCCGCAGCCCCGCGCTGGAGAGCGTCTGACACGGCAGGGACGCCGAGCAACGAACACACGACACGACGCACCCTAGGCAGACACTAATGGCCTTATTACAGCATTAATTAGACAATCACGCTGAAAAACAGCCCCACAGCAGCTTGCTCCAGGAAGATCTCCCTCTCTAACAGCAGAAAAACAGGTCTCGTGTGAGCACTTCACTCCTCCAAGATGGGGGTGGAGGTAAAAGAGGGTCCTGCCCGTGTGGGAGCTGTGGAGGGATGGCCCTGGGTGACCCCACACCTCAGCTGGCTGCTCCCACATGGAACAGAGCTGGAGCCCTTGTCCCCAGGGAGAGCTTCCAGCTGGCGCCAGTCAGCACCTCCAGTCCATCAGGCAGGATCCCAACACCCCACACCTCCCTGCCACTGGATCATGGGAAGAGCTTGTGTCCACAGGCAGGAGCCTGCATGGGTCTCTCCAGCCTGAGGCACGAGGCAATGCCTGGAAAAACCAGGTTCAACAGCTTCACAGGGATTGTTTTCTTTATTTGTTCATTCTGACAGTTCTGGGATGCTTGCACAGGGAATGGGATGGGAACACATAATAAACCCGGGAGCTGCTGAGTTGACTGTATCTAGAGAAAGAGAACAATATCACCAAATTTCCCAGGAGAACCTGGGCTTCCTCTAGGAGCGATCCATTTCTTTCTCCTTCAGGCACAGCAGTCCCTCCAGGAGGGATGTGTTTCTGTTTGTGTCAGGCACCTCAAAGCATGAGAAGTTGCATTTTTAGGAGCCAGCCTCGTATGGAAGCTGCTCAGTCAGCTCCTGGCATTCCTGCAGTGCCTCTTACCCCCAACCTCAAAGGCTGCACAGGGCCCTACAAACAGAGCAGGCACAGCAAGGACTCATCCAGAGCTGGATCCATGGGAGATGGGGGCAAAGCAGGGCATGCAGGGGTTAATTCCCTAAGATCCACAGTGAAGCACAGGGCACGGAAGCAGGACCTGTCTCCTGGCCACGCTGCCTTCAGCCCACCCTATTTCCTACCCTTGAACCACACAAGCCTTGGATCTGCTCATTGCCAAAGGAAAAACCCAACCAAACAACAAACCGAGATCAGCCATTTGAAAAGCAAACCAACCAAAAGCCAGCTGCTCCACGGCTCCTCTCCTCCTCCTCCCCACGGCAGACTGCCTCCCTTTCACCAGCAGCACTCCTGGCTTTTGGAACACCCCAAAGCTAAAGCCAGCCCAGGCAGTGCTGGTAAGGCTGGAACTGCCCCGTGGCACAGACAGCACCCTCAGCACTGTCCTGGAGCTCCAGTCTGGGTTAGAACACGGCCACTCCTGTGGCCAGAGGATTTATATCCCAACTGCACGAGCTGTTATCTCTGCTCTCCAACCACACCGGGGGTCATGGAGCCGCATTCCAGCGGGGATGCAGCTGGCCACAGTCCCGATCCCAAAATCCAGGGCAGAGCATTGCAAATTGCAGGAGGATGTGAACCATAAATACTGCACCCAAATCTGTGTGCTGGGGGCAACAAGGGACTGAGAGCTTGGCAGAATCCCCACCCAAGGGAGAGGCACGACGTGGTCTTCCCTGGCCTCCTGTGGGAGATGGGTGGGCACCCCCACACCACAGCCTTGCTGCAGGGAGAACAAAGCACTGACACGGCTTTGCACGGAATACTGGCCAAGCCCTTTAAAATCAGACATCTGCTCATTCTATCCTTGCATGGATACCTGACACACAGCCAAAGTGGTCACTGAATCATGCCCTGGGTGCTGGGCAAAGCTGTGCTCGGCTGCTTCTCACCAACCAGGCAAAGGAAAATGGGGTGATTGTACTGCCCACACTTGAACTGTTATGTCCCAAGTTTGCTGCAGTGAAGAGTCATAAAATATTTTATGTGACCTGAGATACAGAAATGTCAGTGCAGGGTGAGTCAACAGCACTCAGAGGAGACTCTTCACACACACAAGTGCCTGGGCTGAGCAGCTCTGCCACCATCACACAGCGAAGGTGAGGCCAGAGTGGGGAGAAAACATCGGGACTGAGGAGAACAGACAGTCCCAGGTCATTCATAAACCCAGCTTCATCAGCTCAGGACAACAAACAGAAAACAAAGAGAGCAGATTTGAAGACTTGCTAATAAGTTGTTACAGCTCTCTTCAGTCTGTCTACTAACATAAGCAATAGGGAGAAAATTGAAACAGAAGTTATTCTGCAATTTTACAGGAAAAAATCTGCCACAGCTCTCCAGATTAATCCAGTCTGTGCCCACCACACTCCAAAAGGCACCAGGAATGGGAAGGTGGCCATTGTAGAAGACACCCACAAGAGGCTGAACAGCAGCACCACTGCCAGAGACACAAATCAGCAAAACATTCTTGTTCCTTCTTGGAATGAGGACGATGATAAAGAAGAAAAGATTTACTCACCTCTGATGGTCTCCTGCAGTTATTTGCCTGCTGCCTCTGAGATCTGCAGTGTCCTTACCTTTAGGGCTGTGTGAACAATTTTCCCCTTTCATAACCCAGGAAATTGGGACACACAGAACTGACCCAGGCTGCCCCAAGTGAGGAGTCTCTTGGAAAACAAAGCACCACTGCAGCAGCTGCCAAATGAAAATCAGCACTTGCCCCAAACATCCTTTGCTTTCCCCCTTGTGTTGTATTCAAGAAATAGGAACTGGGGAATATCCCCTGAAGAGTTATTTCCACAATAATTACTGAAGACAAATCGTATCCTCTGCTAGTTTTCCCTGGGATCTATTTAATAGTATTTATTTTGCTTATTTCCAGGAATTCTTGACTTCTCTAAACTCCACAGTTTTCTTTATTATTGTAAGAAATAATACAATAATACAAAAGGGACTATCTTATATCTATTTGTGTGAGAAACTGGGACACTTGAGTGATTAGAAGGGAAGTCAGTGAGAGAAACTCAACTGCTGACATGACCCTGTGGCCATGAGGGTGAGGAAAGAGGTCTTTTTATGGAAACATTTAACACAACAACAGGAATACAAATCAAGCTCCATTAATTTAGCTTTAAATTTTAATGAATCAGGATGTGTAGTTTACATAAAGAAGGATTTGCTTAATAAAATATTCATATTTTTTGCTAAAAGAACTGTAAATTGCAGTTAATATAGGTTTCTTTAAATAGAATACCAAGAGTTGAAAAACACTGAAAGAGCAAATCAAACCTAGAAAATCAAAAGGAGCCAAAATTCAAGGAGGGCAAAATATTGTTTGTTGTCAGGGTCCAAGACTGGACCCTTGGTGAGTCATGTTATTTACTTACTTTAACAAAACCCATGAAAACATTAAAAAGAGAGAGCGTCCTGCCTTTGGTTACAGCAGGTGCTGGCTGTGGCTCCCTGGGCAGGTCTGTGTCCCAGCTGCACGCGGGGCTGGGGGAGCTCAGACCCCCACAGCTCACGGGGCCCAGCCCAAGGGCAGCGAGTCACAGACCAGACCTGTATGGATGAGGCTGGCACGGAGCCTCCAGCTTTCCCTCCCACCAGCTCTGGGTTTTTTTCTGGGAAACATCTCAGTATCTTTGATCACCTGCTCCTCTGTGCTTGTGTTCCTTCAGGCATCACCCCAGAAAGGCCACCTCACCCATACGGGTTAGAAGTACCGCTGGAAAAGCCACTCAAACCAAAACCATTTCATTTCAGTTTTCCAAAACCAAGAAAAACTGAGAAGCATCTGCAAGTGAAAGCCCGGCGCTTTCAAACTACAACAAATTAGAGCTTCATTTCCCAAGCTGGCAACCAGGGACTTCAAACACACACAGGTAATCAAATTGGCATGACCACCTCGTGCCTCTGTCAGCCTGAGGAGCTCTGGTGCTCGGGGCACAGGGGAAGGCTGCAGGCAGAGGAGAGGAGATAATGCACAAAAAACGCCCATTATGTGGCCGTGAGGACACGGCCGAGATCCCTGCTAGGCTTTTGAGCATGAGGTGCCTGCACCTAACACGAAGGAGCAGGGGAGGCCTCGGGCAGACTCACGTTGAGCTGGAGGTCGTCTGTCCACTGGCCCACGAGGCGGTAGCCGGGCGTGCTGGTGTTGCTGCTGTGGAACTGGAAGATGTCGTAGCGCCCCGGGGCGTCCCCGTTCTTGTTGAACATCACTGGAGTGCCAGCACTGCCTGGGGAAGGAAACGAGACAAAATCCAACCAACCAACACCAAACCTTTACCAAATCTCTTTTATTGGGTCACGGGGGAGAGCTTTCACACCGGGCACATGTTTCAGGCAGAGGTCAGCATCTCCCAGCCACTCCCACCGGACACTCCAGGACACTCCAGGACACTGCCATCTCTTCCAGAGAGCCATTATCCCTGTCTAGACCTACTGCCTGAAAATAAACCAAAGCCAAACCAGCCTCACCTCACCTCACTCTACTCTGCCCAACACAAGAGATATCAGAAGGCTTTTTTCCTGCCCTCCAGCCTCCCTCCCATCTCCCTTTCCTCAGGGAGTTCTCCAGTGAAAATCACTCCTGTAAATGCAGCCTCTAAATGCCGCTTTTTACCCCCCAGAAAATGTTCCATCTGCTTCAGAGAGACGCTGCTGTCAGAAGTCAGCCCGGGTCTAGTGAGGCTTGACTGGCATCCAGAAATAGCTTCCTCCTCCGCAGTGTGTTCCATTCCTGTAATCACCGTGTGGCTGGGGTGGGGAAGAACAGGCTAAGCTTTGGAAGAGTGTTCCCTGTGCACTCCCTCACCGAGGCTCTGTGGCACTGCCTCAGGAGCGTCTCAGCCAGAACAGGGCAGGATCCTGCGTTAACTCTGTTTACCCTGTGCTCCAGTGACAAACACGGGGATGGGAGTGCAGGACAAGGGAGCCCCCAACCCTTCCCGAGTGCTGGGCAAAGCCCTGACACTCCTGAGCCCTGGGACGGAGCCCTGAGCCTCAGATGAGCTCTCACCAGCACATTTGCATTTTAATTACCACGGCCCTGGACGGGAACCTTTTTGAGAGGAGAATTCAAGGCAGTGCCTCACCTCCTCAGGGCTCCAGGAGCAACCTTCCAGGGTGACATTTATTCCCAGACATATTAAAATGGGTTTCGGTAGGGCAGAGCAATATTGTGTCAAGATTGAAGATTATGACAATCCCCCAGCATATCTATATTCAAAGCTTCCTCCTCCTGCATAACTTTTTCTCCCTAAAGCAATGAAAAATCTCTCCTGTTGTAGCACTGAACTTTAAGATTATCGTTTTCTTCATGATTCCCATTCTTCATTGAATTCCACGGAGTGAAAAAAAGATTTGAAGGAGCGAATTAGCATAGTCTCCATTCTAGCCCTGGTAAATTGTTTCCTGTCTCTCCTACAATCCTCTGAGATCAGATACAAATTCAGTTCAAAGGCTGGTACAGACAATCTCCCACTGAAATCTCTCCTCGCTGGCTCCTCGTGAGCACCAGGCAGATATTTAATTGTCATTACAGATGCATGCAGCCAGAATACATTTGGAGTGAGAACGCTTGGAGTGAATCAGAAGCCATGGCTGTAACTCCTTGGCTCCTTGGAATGGGATTTAGCCAATCACGATTCTTAGGGCTGCTCGTTGTGAGTTAAGCTTGGCTTTGTCAGAACTGACAAAAAGCTACAACTGGAATGGCAGGAGCTCAGGTGAGGCTCCCAAAATGCAGCAGACACATCTGTGGATTGCCCAGGTCACGACACAGTCCCAGGACACACAGAAAGGTGCAGGACTGCTTGGTAGGATGGACATCACTGTACGGCCATTCCAACGCCAGCGCTGGGACACACCCCAGGGGACGCAGCCAAGGACACACCTGCGGTCACCTCCATGGGAACAGCACCTGAATCCTCCCAGCAAAGCCGTTCAAAGTGACCACAGGATGCACTTGGGTCCAGCAGGGCTGCACAGCACAGGTGAGGGGTCACTCCAGAGACCCCCGAAGGGACAGTCCCTGGGGACGTCACCCATGGATCTGGGTACTAGAGGCAGGAGCAAATATCTGCTGCTATGTCCAGGTCCATCACTATTTCTGAGTTAAATGACACAGAGACAGGCTGGGAGAAGCCCGAGATCCGTTGGGAGGATGAGCATCCATGGCAATGGGAAGCACCAGTAACCTCAGGTCACAAGGCAGGCAGGAGTGTCCCCTCTCCTGGCTTGGAAGCTGAGGTGATTGGGCTCCTGCCAAGGCTCTGCTCAGTGCAAGCCCTGCCCAACCTCAGTGTGGGCCCAGGTGGAAGCTCTGGTGCCCTTTTTGTGCCACCTGCCTGCAGGGTCTGTCAGCCCTGGTTTGCATCTCTGCAACATTTCAGCCTTAGCTCAGACTCCTTTGATGAAATAATGAAATTAATAAGAAGTGATGTATGAAAACCTCATCACAGAGAGGAAACGGGTTTCAAAAATGAACCTATTCATTATTTGACTTCTGGATCTTCCAATCATTAAACCATGTCATTTCAGTGGTTTTTGATCATTTAGGATTTATTTTCTTTCTATTAAGGTTTACCAGAGTTTTGCTGAGCCCAGTAAGCACTTCAGAACCTGTGTCAGTCTCCAGGCTGCAGCTTCGTGCTCATGCAGAGCCACGACAATTCCATTCAGTTCCCAACAAAGGAGCTGCCTTCTCCCCACACAGACACGGGGCACTTGACACCTGCAGGAAGCCCTCAAACCCAGACACAATCTGACTGAGTTTGCAGGATTTCGATCTCTTAATCATTGCAGATGAGAACTGAGTGATGAAGAGGAGGACAGGAGTTCTGCAGGTGTCACCAGCCACGGTGTTTGGTACTCAGGTCACGTTCACGGCACTTTGAGCACCCAAAGGGCTCCCGTGAGCAGCATCTTCAGCTTCTCACCGGCAAAAATACAACTGCACTCCAAGACTGTCAGAACCTCACTGCATGAGCACTCGAGGTTTTAAGTTTTCCATATGTGGGGCCTTTTGTTCTGCAGGCAGAGACGATCACAAAGTGCACACCGAGCTCTGAGCTCCAACCCAGGCTCTCTCCAGCCGAGCCTCGCTCCAGCTCTGGCTGCATCACCGCCCACACCTTTGCCAGGAAGGAAGGGCTCCGGAGCAGGGACAGGCGGGATGATCTGCACGGTGCCAAGGGGAGCCAAGAGTGTCTCAAGCTCAGGATGCTGGAGAGCAGGCTACGCTTTCCTCTCACACACAGCCCGGACAAGGAGCTCCCACTGCTCCACCCTCCGAACCCACGACAAATCCAGCTGCAACACCGGCAACAGCGTTTTACACACAGCCCAAACTGCCCTTCCCAGCCCCCGCCTGCACGAGCAGTGGACACTGCACTGGTGGCTGGGCAAGGGCAGGGTGAGACCCAGCCTAAGCCCAGAGCTGACCTAAGCCCAGCCCCTGCTCCATCCCCGCCCTCCCAGCCAGGACACGGTGCCCAAGGAGCACAGAGGCACCAGCACCCGTGTCCTGGGAGCTGCCAGGAGTTATCCACAGGGACCCACCACCCAGAGCAGCCAAAGCCTCTCCCATTGCTTATCCCATTCCCTCATCCCGCTGCAGTTTGCAGGCTGGTCTCGTTTGGGGTTGTTTATCCTGCGCCACTGGGAAGACTGAACCAATCCACAGCAACTCTGGGAATTTACTTTCCTAGAACATTGATAAGAAACTGGGTTCAGAGTATGTTCCATGCCCCAGGAATGAGCCCCAGGAGGCTCCCAGCTGACCAACATGTGCAGTTCTGCTCTATGAACATGGCACAAAAACCCAAACTCTGTCCCTGGATAACGAACATTGAAAGGAATTGCTTCTTTTCCCATGGAAAACACCTACACCCTCACAGCCAAGAGAAATCAGAAAGGTTTAAAGTGTTCTTGGTTCTTCATTCTCCTTCCCAAGCTAAAAAGCAAACACTGCTCCAGTCCCTGTGCGGGACATGAGCTACAGGGACACGAGCAAAGAGAGCCACCCCAGGCCATGCAAACCACTCACACATGGAGGGAAAAGCCACCTTCAAAAGCCTCCCCAAGGAAACAAGGAACAAATAAGGACACAAAGGTTGGTGCAAACCACTCTTGGAGCTGGGCACTCAGCAACATCAGCTGGACACCCAGCTCCTCATAAATTATTTCCCAGCTCTATTAAAACGATTAGATGAGTGCCCAGCATCTTTATATGCAGGAGGTGTCTGGAGACAGCCCCGTCCGTCCAGCACTAGAACAGCCCCAGCGTGGTCCTGCCCGTGGGTGCTGCCACAGGAGCTCTGCCCTTCACCATTAACCTTCCCAAATGAGGCAGGCACAGCTCCCCAGGCCTCCTCACATCACTCATCTCCACACTTGCTCCTGGCTGTACTTAACATCACTTCAAGGGAAGAAATTAAAATCTCCTCATATTCACCTTGCTCTTGATAAGATGATTTACACAGAAAGGAAAAAGATCCTTGGCGTAACAGACCAAGCTTGACCACAAAATACCGTCTGTGTTCCTCCCTTTAAATCTCTCGGGTCCTATTGGCTCTGGGGAGGTTTTGTTAAGTTTATTAACACAAATATTTATTAGGAGATGGCGGGAGGGCAGGTCTGGCTGTGGTGCCCAAGGAGGTGTGAAGCTCATGCAAACCCTCCTCCCCAGGCAGCAGCAGCCCTGCCCCTCACACTTCAAAAGGGCATTTTTCTCAGTTCGTGCCTAAATCTGTTCTAAACATGGATTTGGAGGTCCAGCTTCTGGCTCCTGGTTAAATCTCAGCCCTCTGTCTCACACAGAGCCAGAGTGAGAGCAGCCAGGTCTCCTGGGCAGTGCTCATGAAGGAGAAATTCCATCTGGCTGCCAGTGACCTGCTCTGGTGTCTCTGCGTGTGCAGGTGCGTTTGTTAAGGAAGCCAATAAAATTCCAGGAGAGCATCCAGAGGCTAGGAAAGGGTGCTGATATCTGCTTTACACAGTGCAGTACAGGGGAAGTTGTGCTCCTGGGACAGGGGGTTGGTGGTGCAGCCAGCACAGCCACACCCGGGCAGCACCTGGGTACGTGAGGAGCAGAAAAAGGGATAAATGCTCTCAGGATGTTCCACGTCCTCTGACATCTTCCTGGGGGAATGCAGGCTGGAGTAGCTGCTCTGTCCAAATCACACAGTCCTGGCTTTCCTTTAGCTGCCCTCTCTCCACCCCTGAGCCACATCTAAGCTGGGGTTTGGGTACCACGATTTCAGCCAGATTGTTTTCTCCATGTACAGGAAACCATATAAAGAGGAAGAGCTGATGTGAGATGGGAACAACCTTTAGGGTTTCAGGAGGCACAATGAAGCAGGGACAAGCTTAGGCTTTTCCCCAGTTATTTCTCCACTGGAAATCAGGGTTCTGGAAGGTGTCCCACGCCAGCAGCAGCCAGTCCTGTCTCTGGGCAGGAGTGACCTCATTGCCTTGGCTAAAACATCTTATTTTCAACCAGATACCCAATAACCACAGCCTTGTGCCACAAAGTCAGGGCAACAACACAAAGCCTCGGATGAAAAAAGATGCAAAGTGACATTAAGTGCAGAAATGGGTCAGTAGGTGACAGGGGGTCAGTAAGTGACCGAGGGGTCAGTAGGTGACCAGGGAGGGTCAGTAGATGACTGAGGGATGTCAGTAGATGACAGGGGGGTCAGTAGGTGTCTGGGGGTCAGTAGGTGACTGGGGTGTCCACAGGTGACGGGGGGCTCATTAGGTGATGGGAGGAGTCAGTAGGTGAGAGGGGGGTCAGTAGGGGACCAGGGGGGTGTCAGTAGGTGACAGGGATCTCAGTAGGTAACAGGGGTGTTCACAGGTGATGGGGTGGTCAGTAGGTGACTGAGGGGTGTTCACAGGTGATGGGAAGGGTCAGTAGGTGACTGAGGGTGTGTCAGCAGGTGACGGGGGGGTCAGCAGGTGACAAGGGTGTGTCAGCAGTGACAGGGGGTCAGCAGGTGAGGGGTGTCCCGGCTCACCGTTGAAGTTGACGCTGCGGATGTACTTGAGCAGGCGCTTGCCGCCCGCGTGCTCCATGTCGGGGCACAGCCCGGCGCTGTCGGCGCACAGGTCGCGGCTCATGTGGTGCAGCGCGTGGGCCATGGCGTACACGGCGTCGATCACGAACTGCACCTTCCCCTCCTGCTCGTACGGAGAGTCCTTCCCGATGCGCTCCTGCCCTGCGGGACACAGGGGACAGTCAGGGACAGCAGGCACAGCAGGGACACCCAGGAACACTCAGGGACAGCGCTCTGCTGGCACCACACACCGGGGGATCCCCTCAGAGCTGCGCCTTGAATCGATGCAATCCAACGCTCTGAGTTAGCCCTTTACTGATTAAAGCATAAACCAAACCTCTGTCATTGCTACCAGAATCATCCACGCTTCCTGCAAGTTATTCCACATGATCCAGAGAAACAAATCCTGCCCTGATCACCAACTTGAATCCCAACCCTACAGGGACCACCTTAGAGAGACAACTCCACATTCCATCCGCTCCCAAAGCTCGGCTGGGAAACAGGAAAGCATTTAAAAGAAAGCACAGCTCGTATTTAAAGTCTGATGTTCTGTTCTGCTGCAAATCCCAGGCTCTAATTGAAAGTCAAAGCCAGATCAAGGGAAGGAGGAGTCACTCCAGAGCTGCCACCAAAGGGGTGCTCCAGAGAACGGAGGAACACGCCGGCAATTACGGCACCTCGGGAAGCTCTGAGTGCTGGCATCAACTGTCCCCCTGCTCCCCAGCCTGCAGAGGCTCCAACGTCCTGCAGAATCCACTGACTGCCTTTAAAATACTGCAGCAGGAGAGAACTGAAGGAATCCCAAAGCTAATGCCATCCCAAGTGCAACGGGGGAACGCAGCGCTGTGGGAGTCGTTCCTGTGCTGGGAACCCCAAGCCCTGGAGAGCTGCTCATCCCACAGGGCACGGCAGCAGAACACCTGAGGGAAGGGAGGGGTTTAGCACATGGAAAATCAGAACACAGGAATTAAACCACAGGCAGGCAAAAGAACTCAAGAGCAGCAACAAAAGAGGTGAATCTGAATATCTGAAGTTGCAGGCTCGTGCCTCAAACCCCTCTGGCGCTCGGGCTGGAGATGGAGGTGCAGCCACAGGTGGCCTTGGTGCTGTTCTGGTCACCTGCACAGGCCAGGGGTGCTCTGCGAGCAGGATTTTCAGAGCCTGGAGCAAGGCACCACAGGCTGAGAATCAGGAATCCTTGATTTATTGCTTTCCCCTGAAATTGTCCACTAACCCCTTGTTTTACCTTGTCCAGGTACCACCTGCATGATTCCCTCTGTCCAGCTGCAAACTGTGGTCACACTGACCCATCTCCCCAGGGATCTGTGGGATGCAATTACAGCTGGGAAGTGTCCCGAGCTGCAGCACAAGTACAAGCTATTATTTTCTATTCTTTTCCAGGGATGGCAACACCACATCCCACTTGTTCTACCTTCAGTATCCCACTTTTCCAACCTCACACTGGCGTTGCTCACATTCCTGCGGTTCCTGCAGGGCTGGGAGCTGCCTGGAGCTCCCAGGAACCAGCCCCTGGAGTCATCCCTTGCAAACATTTCAGATGTTCAATCAAAGTAAATGCTCCGATGTGCTGGAGTGGGGAAAATTCCTTTGTTAATATCCTTAATTGGAAATAAGGATGGGTGAATTTAAATTAGCTGATTGATCCCAATAAGGAAAGGAAATCAAGTTGTTAATGACAGTGAGCACTAATGATTTAATGGAGGCAAGGAGCCCATTTTCCTGCTGCTGCTCAGCTCACAGGTTTGGGTGTCTCCCTCCTGCACTAAGGAACAGCAGCTTTTCCAGCCCCACCATCCCATCCATGGCAGTGTGAGCTCTGCAAAGAGCCACCCCCAGGGACAGCCCAGGGCTGCTCCTTCCCTCGGGTGCTGTCCTGGTTTGGCCATCAGGCTGCACCATTCTCCAGCCAGCCTGGGAGCAAAGGCTTCCAGTTTTGTTTTCAGCTCAGGAGAAAACGGCAGAGTCCCAAAAAATCCCTTTTTTCCCTCTTTGAGTGAAGAGGCAGCAGACCAGAATTCCAAATAAGCACAGAGAGATCACCACCCTTTAACAGGAATTCTACAAGCGAATCATGGAGTCCCTGAGGCTGGAAAAGCCCTCCAAGGTCACTGAGCCCAAGCATTCCCCAGCACTGCCCAGGCCACCACTAGCCCATGTCCATGTACACCCACCAAAGAGACTTACTTGGATATAAGCACAGATACACTCCCCACATGAAAACCTCCGATTATCTACGCTTTCCTTCTTCTTTGGTTCCCCCTGTATTCACCAAACGGCACCACTGATGTCTGATCTGCTCATCCTACTGAGAGCTGGAGAGGGACTGTTCACAGGGGCCTGGAGTGACACAGGGGAATGGCTGTAAACTGACAGGGAGTAGCTTTAAATTGGATATTGGGAAGAAATTCTTGGCTGTGAGGGTGGGGAGGTCCTGGCACAGGTTGTCCAGAGAAGCTGTGGCTGCCCCATCCCTGAGAGTGTCCAAGGCGAGGCTGGACGGGGCTAGGAGCAGCCTGGGATAGTGGAAGGTGGCACTGGATGGGCTTTAAAGTCCCTCTTAACACAAACCATTCCATGATTCCATGATGGCTGAGACATCCTTTACCAAAACCCCTCAGTTTTAAACCCCAGCTCTGGAAGCACTGAAATCCTGCAAACAATTGAGCAGAAAAAGCTGAAGGCTCCAGACAGTGAAGCTCCACGCAGGGGCCTTTTCATTACTCACTCCCCTCATTGATTACAGAACTTATCACGTTTGAAGCCCTGACAGGGAAAATGCTTTTCCAGCCCAGCTCTGACCCAGCTGAGCAATGCACCAGGAATAGGTGCCAAGGGAGGTGGCTCTGGGATTGAAGTGCTGCACACAAACAGCCCTGCTAAGCCACAGCGAGTTCCAGAAGCACGGCTGGGCAAACACACAGCAGGAACAAAACCCGGAGAGATCTGTGAGGGGAACCTGAGCAAAACCCACTTAAAAAAACCCAGGAGCAGTGTAACAGTGTCCAAATATGAAAAGAATAAAGGTTTTAAAATCTTAATAGAATTTCCAAGAACAAGGATCCTTTCCTGTGCTGAAGCAGCCGCTTAGTTGAGTATTAAACATCAACAATTGTGCACAATAAATCCAGGTGTGGAGCCAAATGTAACTGCTCACCCAAAACATGCATGAATTTATACAATGGGGAGTGTGTTGTCCTTCACCAAAACACAGGCTGTTACCTTTTAAAGAGAATTCATTGCAATCAGAAGTTTAACCCAAATCTGAACAAGCAGAGAACCTGAAAAGCAAATGTCATGATTTACATGGTCAAATATTCTTCAGACTTCAAAAAAAAAAAAGCAAATATCCAAATTAATAGGCCTGGCTGAATGGAGTGTTCCCTCCAGTTTGTATCACCCTGCTGCAGTTACCCACAGTAACCAGAGAGCTGCAAATCAGGCCCAAAGTCCATTGTCAGGCAGGAATGAACCAAAAGTGATGGGCACCAATTTAATTCCAGCTTCAACATTGTTGTGGGAAATACTTCCCCCTCTGAGGCTGAGCTGAAGAAGCCAGGCAGAAAGTTTTCCCACAGGCTTCAGGAATAGCTCCTGTATAATGGGAGTATAGAAATTCAATTATTAATTACCGTGGAAGAGAAGGAAACTCTCTGAAGGCATTAAGTGCCTACAGATAAGAGCAGCAGGAGCAGTGCTGTGGGTGCCTCTGGCAAAGAGAGGGAGAGAACCCCCTGCACAGACATGTCAGGACATCCTGGGGGGCTCAGGGAGGGAGGTTTGGAGAACCAACCTAAAACTCAGGTGTTGGGTGCAGCAAGAAACCACGAGCCCCTCCGTGCTGCCAGACCAAAAGCGTGGAAAGTAAATATAAACCTTCCTTGCACCATTTCTGCTCGTCTTTGAGAAGAAGTGGCTTTTTTGTTGGGTGTTTTTTTAACTTGGAGATCTGCAGGAGCCACACAACAACATTATTTCCTTCAGGTGACACCTGAGCACTCGAGCACAACGTGACTTCAGGAGAGAGCACTCCTGTCCCACGGGTGCGCAGTGAGTACCCGGGGATGGCAGCACAAGCATGGAACACAAAAGCCATTTATTGACATGAGCATTTTTTGCTTCCAAAGGGCCTATTTGAAGGTGATGACAAATAATTTAACCCCCCCTTCCTACTCGAGTCTCGAGTGCTCATCATCCTGATTCCCGAGAGACGGAGCAGCCAGGTCCCTGCTTCAGGAGGAAAACAGAACAGGAAAAAAGCCCCAAACCCCGAGTGGTGGGAACACAGAGAGAAAGAGCTCCACTTGTTCCATCCCCTTCAGATGACAGAAGTGAAATGCAGGTTTGAGGACTCCTGGTCACACTTTCCATCCCCACGAAGGCGCCGCCGACACGTCCCTGGCAGAGAGGAGCAGACGGCAGCGCTCCTCACGTCCCCTTCTCTCAGCACCTCTCCTGCAGCACGCATTGTTATCAGCACATAACGCAGGGGATGTGTTAGGATGAATAAATAGCATCGCTAGGACGATTTTTATGGCATATAATTCACTCAGACAGACATCAAAATCCCACTCCATCGGTGCTCACACGAGATGAATTCAGACACTGCTTCTGTTCCTGAAGGATTAGACACATTTTCAAAGGGTCTCACACAATAGTGCTGCTGAGAACCTGGTGATAGTCATCATTAACAAGAGATTTAATTTAAAGATTGTGGACTGCTCACGGTATCAAACAGGCAGCTCATATTTGCACAAGGTGGAATTCGGCAGCTGGGGAAGTGCTGGCAGAGAATATCCACTGCTCATGCACCTCCAGAGTGCTGGCACTGGGAGCCCAGGGACACCCAGGATGCCACAGCCACAGCCCCCAGTGTGTAACTGTGGGAGTGCCCAGATCTGCCCCCAGCAGCTCTGAGACCTCCCCCAGCGCAGGGCTCTGTGCAGCCCCAGGGACCGTGCTCGGGGCACGCCAGCCCCAGTCCCACAGCTCCAGCCTCCACAGCCAGGTCCCTACAGCCAGGGCTCCGCAGACATCCTCCTGGGACACTCGCGGTACAGGCACTGCACACACACGGGCTGGAAAGCCTGCAGGCTTCTCCACTTCAGCTCTTCATGTGAAAGTCGCTGAGAACCAGAGCTCGAGAACAGCCAACGATATGCCAGGGTAAATACTGTCATTTCGGGGAGCAGAGAGTGACAATGAGGCCCCTTTGCAGTGCAATCCCTGCGCTGTCCCCTGGCAAAGCCCTCCAGGACCCGGTGACAGCTCTGCAGTGACAGCGACCCCGGCCCAGCCCCAGCCACGAGATCCCATGGGAGACAAAAGCCTTTATCTCAACACCATCCCTCAGTCCCCCTGGAACTTCCTGGGGAAAGCAGATGAGCTTCCAAATTCCTACTGCTCACCACACAAAGCACCGGACAACACTTCAACCTGAGCTCCTTGCACTGGACCGGGATGTGTGGCCGGGAGCGCTGAGCTGCTCCCTGCAGGGAGTTCCCGTTGGGAGCTCTTCCCACCCCTCCCCAGAGCTCGGGAGCTCTGCTGCTCTCAGAGACCCGGGGCCTGCAGCCTCCTGCCTGTGCCACCAACACCAATCCCATGTCAGAACAATGCTGCTGATCAGCCACAGCATTATTCCATCAGAGGGACACTCCGGCCCTCCCACTGGATACAATGCCTGGCAATGCTCTTCCTGAGGCTCAGTTTGCTCCAGGTGGGAGAAGAGGGAAGGGAGATGTCAGGGATGTCACTTGGTACACTCTGGAGCTGTGACAGAGCCCTTCTGTCCCACAGGGTGAGTTACTCCCCAGCCCCAGATGTTTCTGCCCCATTTCCGCTGAGGAAGGAACAGCACCACACCCACATCCCACAGCACGGGCTGTGGGCAGCCCTAACGGTGACATGAACAATGAGGGCATCAGGCTCTGGCAGAAATGATCCTACAAATCTTTCAGCAGTTTTTAGCCAAATCCCAGCCTTTCGGGGAGACTCCAAATGCCGAATTTAACAGCGGTGTGTTCCCAGTGGAAACTGTGCTGTTCCTGCACACAACATTCCCACTGCCCCCAGAATGGGGACCAGGAGCAGAGGAGATGAAATATGGAAAGTTTTCATCAATTTTCAATCAAAGTAAAGCAAATCCTCCCATGAACTGATTTCCTTTGATCACAATTTGAGGCAATTATTCAACATAACACATTCCAACTGCTGCTGGGAAAGATCTGAAGGAGAGGGAAGGGGAGGCCAGGGCAGGGTGGCCATCAGGTGACAGCACCGGCTGTGCCATCGGCGTCACAGAGGCACCTTCTGCCCAACCCTTCTCCGGGGTGTTCTACTCATGGAATCATGGAATCCTAGATTGGTTTGGGTTGGGAGGGACCTGAAAGATCACCCAGTGCCACCCCTGCCATGGGCAGGGACACCTTCCACTATCCCAGGTTGCTCCAAGCCCCGTCCAACCTGGCCTTGGACATTTCCAGGGATCATGGGGCAGCCACAGCTTCCTTGGGCACCCTGTGCCAGGGCCTCCCCACCCTCACAGCCAGGAATTCCTTCCTAAACTGTTGGGAAATATTCTCCATCTAAGACAAACTGACAAAACACCCTCCAGCCACCCTGCACTCGCATAAGAACATTCCTGGGTCCCACGGGGAGTATTCCCGGAGCACGAGGAGGCGAGGGGATGAGCTACCTGTGCATTTGCGGTCCGTGTCCTCCTTCTTGGAGCCAGTGATGGTCAGCTTGCAGTTGAAGTTCTCCTCCCAGTACTCGGCAAACCACACGTTCCTCCTGTTGTTCTCCAGGGTGCGGGAGGTGAAGTAGGTGTCGAACCCTGCGGGGAGAGCACAGCTGGGGCCAGGCTGCCCTGCACAGGAACCGCTGCAGCTGGAGCACCAACGCTGCCCTTGGGCCTCCCCCTGCACCCGGCACAGCTGCCCACGGAGCTGCCAGGGCAACGAGGGAAACCCACAGCTTCCCAGCAGCTGCACCTTGCAAGGAAAGGACTCCGTCCCTAACGCCAGCTATAAGAGTGGGTAAGGCAAATGTAAACCGGATTAATATAAAGAGTTATAAGGAAAAAGCATGGATGAGACGTGTACCAATAAGGAATGGAAATAAATGATACGGTGCAGCTCATATTAGGCTGAGCTCGGGACAACTCATTTTGTTATCACCCTGCCCAGACCTCCAGAGGAGGCAGTTCCACCTCACCAGGCTGTTCCCAGCGCCTCCGTGCACACAAATTGCCTCTGGACCCACCAGCCATCACCGCCTCCCACAACAACACTCATATCCTATTGCTCTCCCACTCTACTCTGGGTTTTCCCTGGCAAATGAGATTTGCAGGAGGACAAATACATTCGTGCCTGTCTCTGTGTGCTCACACACCAAGTTTTTTGTCATTTCTCATGTCTTTTTTCTCTGTGTAGCTGGCAGAAGCTGTATCCACTCATCTGCTCAGAGGGAACAGCACTTGGAGTGACACAGCCAAGTGTTCTTGGCACAGAGCAAGGAAAGGTTTGTCACCTCTGCTCCAGAGGTGCCAAGAGCAAGCGATGCTGCTCCACCCCTCCAGCCCTGCCACAGGCTCCTGGCACCCCAAACCCCTGCTGACTTTTACAGCTTTCCAAACCTAACTGTATCTTTCCCAACCCCTGCTGTCCCTCTGGAGCGAGGGGCTGTGCCTGTTCTCCCCAGGGGGGTTGGTCAGTCCTAAAGAAGCAGCTCAGTTCCAGGGGTGGGACACTCCCCTCTGTCAGTGGGGCTGGAGTTCCTGCAGGGAGCCACAGCAGAGCTCTGCTCACAGCCAGAGCCACAGAGCGTTCCTCGTTCCAGATCCCAGAACTGCAGCCCCCGCTCAAGCCCAGTTACAAAAAGAGATTTTCCTTGTACTAAGAAAGCTGTTGAGGAATTCAAACTACACAAATCTGACACCTGGCTAAGGCAGAGCCGTCGTACAGAGCACCTGAAAATGCTGGTGGCACCCAGAGGGCCTCAGAGGGGAATTATCTGCCAGCCTACAAGTGCAAACCCGTTTGAGATGGGAATCTCAGAGGATGTTTTTCCCACTCCTGGGTGTTCCAACCTGTTCTAGCACTGCAGAAGAGGGTGCAGGCACAGAAGCAAAGATCTCTTACAGCCCAAACCATCCCTCCCCACTGCACCATCACCCAGGTCCTTTTGGGTTTGCAGTCAGAAATGATGCAAATACAACTTCCTTTGAAAGAGGGAGAACGCTCCTGGCACCGTGGGCAATGATTTCCTCCCTGCTCTAGGTGGGTAAAGTGACACAAGCTGGCGCAGCACAGGGTGGAACCGAGGGGAGGCAACCATCTGGCACGGTTAAATTAGCACAGCAATGCTGGCACCAGGGATAAAAATAGCACAAACCCAGCTGTTTTAAAACTGGAAAGGAGACTGGGAATGGGGTCAATCCCTCTTCTCCTCTCGGCTCTGTGCGCCAGTGACCCAGCTCTAACCCGTGTTTCCCCAGCGCTGACTCTGCCGCTCACGACTCGCATCCCAACCCACGTCATCCCCAGACCCAACCAGAAACATCAGCACGGTTCCTTCCAGGAACAGGCTGGGAGTAAATGACAATTTTACCTGCAGCCTCACAGAACAGGATCCAGTTTATTCAAATTAAAAGCGGGTCACTCCTACAACAGAGACACCGGGACGGTGCCAAGCCCTGAGGCCCAGCCCCACCGCGGTGATGCCACGCTGGGCAGGATAACATTTCCTCAGGAAAATATTCACATGGATGGCTCAGAAGAATATTTAGGAAACTGTCAGGTTTTAGGTACACACAACCTAAACTTCTTTTCCTATAAACATGTGTATATTTGTTTTCCTCCTAATTAAAAGAGCGTTTCAAAGGGGATATTCACTCCTAAGAGCTACAGTATCCATGTGGCTCAGAAAGAGAACCAATAAACTCCCCCCATGTGCCAAACTCACTGACCTCTGGGAAAAGTGCTCTATAACTTAATAACATAAAATCAATAAGTCTTGATAAAACTGTAATAGAATTCCATATGAATTACTCTAAACCTTTACAGATTTAATAACAAATAATAACATTCCCATTGATTTAATGATCCCTCTGAATTCACAAGGAGGAATATGGATCCCTATTAAAAAGGGAACATTTTTTACCATTATTTTCTATCGATCAGGACAAGCAGGTGAGTGACAGTGGGACGGGGTTCAGAGCTGGACAAATTCCCGTTAATTCCTTACAGGGGGTCAGTGCTGTGCAGCCACCCCTCCTGGCTGAACTGCAGATCCCGGGAATGCTGCTCCCACACAGCCAGGATCCTGGAGAACCCCTCCCAGTGGCATCACCAGGGCAACTGTCCTCCTTCCCAATGTACTTAGGAACAAGAACCATGGAATGGTTTGGGTTGGAAGGGCCTTAAAGCCCATCCAGTGCCACCCCTGCCATGGGCAGGGACACCTTCCACTATCCCAGGTTGTTCCAAGCCCCGTCCAACCCAGCCTTGGACACTTGCAGGGATTATTTTCCCAGTCAGGACTATTTCTACACTTCCCACAGTGCTGTCCTGCGAACACCAGCAGGCCCGTCTGTGCCAGTCGGAAATCTCAAATGCATCTCTAATTATAGGCACCTTTTTGGGATGACCATGACTCATGAACACTCAGGTCGAACAAGGCAAACGTTCTGTGCAGTAACAACAAACTTTAACCCGTGCTCACTCTGTCTGACCCGAACACATGAAGACAACTTCCATGCACAGTGCTGAACTTCAGAGTCTGGGGCTCACAGGCTCCAGGAATGAGATGACCCCACAAATAAAGCTGGATGCTTAAATGCAGAAGTAGGAATAATCACTGCTCACCCCTTACGTGGCCCAGTGCTGCACTGGTGTGACAAGATTTAGTGATTCCCCAATGCTCTCCATATTTCATACTTTAGCAAATTACTTTTTCAGCAAATACCTCTAAGAGATATAAATAGTTCTTTTATGAGATTTTCCAAATTACAATGAATCTCTTATTACTTCAAATCACTATGATTTGATTAAATCATTATTTTTACACATAGAAAGATGATACTACCTAAAGGGTTCATTTATTTTCCACCACAGGATAAATATGTACATGAACTACATAGTGATGGAACAGAGGGGAAAGAAAAAGGGGAGCATGGAGGGGTGAGTGGGGGAAAGGGACCTGATCCCAAACCCCATGGAGGTGCTGGGAAAGTCCAGGCAAGGGACAAGTGTTCCTTGGCTCTGATGCCACCAAAATCTGAGCACTCATGGTTGTTTTCCTGCCACTCTGAGGGTGCCCCTTTGATAAGGACAGGAGTTCCAAGCAGTGCCTGAGTGACTGAAACCAGAAATTCCTGGTGGAGGTGGGAATGTCTCACCCCGGCTGGCTGGAGTCAGACTGGATCCGGGTGTTGTGTTGCACGCTGACAGGCAGTTGTGTGGACAGGGAGTGTCCAGCCCTGCCAGGGAACATCCCACCCTCCACCCAGAGCCCTGTGGGGTGCTGCCAAGCAGGGCTCTCCCAGCAGGAAGGATGGATGCTGCAGCAGTACCGGGAATGCTCAGGAGAGCATCTCCATCGTCAGCCAGGAAAGAAGCCCTGCTGGCTCAGGTTTGTATTTTCCCCCTCCCAAAAACCCCAAATAATTTATCACTAACATTATCTTGCATCTCTGCTTCCACGGGATGCCCATTTTCTGCTGGAAGCGCAGGGCTCGGTTCCCTGGCTGAGGGACTGGTACGTGCTCGGGAGCCTAACCAGGCTCTGGGAATGATGCAGCTGCACCACAGGGACACAGGGAGCTTGGCAGGAGGGATTCATCACCGGGAAAACATCAGGAACACACGCATGGGGAAGGATGGGCTGCAGGAGACAGGCAGGGGGCACCCAGGGGAGCAGGGGGCACCCAGGAAAAGCAACACCCTGCGAAAATAAAGATTAAACCAGGGGATCCAGTGCTGGGCTGGCACCAGCGGAACCAGCAGCAGCCAGGGGAAGCTCCCAGTATCTCCAGGAAGAGCAGCAGGGGGTGGCTTGTGAAGCCCCTTGAGGCCAAGGTGCCACCAGCACGAAGGAAGCAGGAATTTAGAGGGACTCGTGTCACCGCTGTCATGTCTCCAGCACATGCTGCAAACCATCCCCTTCACGGTCAGGAGGGACTCCAAGGGCTCAGGGGTTATTTAATAAGGAAAATCATTAAGCCTAATGAAACCACAAAATTATTGAGCTACTGCATTTCTCATGTGCCTCAGGTATTTTCATTCTCAGCCCAGGTGAGAGCAAATCCAACATATTGACCCAATTTCATTCGAGCAGTCATTTGATCAGTTTATGATATTTTTATTCTTCTATTTAGTCACAGGGATGTCCACGCTACTGACAGCCAGTTATTTACCCAGGTACTAAATCATCACTTGCAACAATTATTGATGCCAAATGAGTTGAAAGCAGCTACTCAAACACTTTTCCCATTTCCCTAGCATTTAACCCAAAGCAGTTTAATTTACTGGCATTAAGTATGGGATGAAAGCACTGGGTGGGGAATCATTTGCTCATGAACAGCAAAAGGCCCAAACCCACACCCAAGCACATCCCGAGCTGTCACGGGGCGGGAGACAAAGGCTCTGCTCCTCTTTCTCCAGAGAGCTGCAGGCTCCATAAAACACTGAGATTTTGCCTTTTCAGGCAGGGAGGGACTTCCCAGGCCGGCACAGGTATAACTCACCCGGGCTGGTTAACACAGCCAGCGCTCTCCCTTCCCCTGAACACTCCACTTCTCCCTCAAAGGGCTCCTGCGGCGAGAATGAATAATTCCTTATGAATTGCAGGGAGGAGAGCGCCAGCCAAGGGAGAAACGCTGCTCACAGCCCACTGCTGCGAGCAGGGAGCAGTGTCTGCTGGAAACAGGATCACCAGAGTCAGGCCAGAGAGATTTAAAAATACCTCCTGGAGCAGAATGTCTCTCCCACTAATTCATCCTTTCCTGCTGCCCAGTTATTGGAAATGGGCAATTTGTTTTGCCAGGACCTTGTCCATGAAATACTTCTTTTCCTCACATCTGAAGTTGAGCTAAAAGCTTTTATAAAAGCTATTTATCAAATAACAGAGAAGCTGTGGCTGCCCCATCCCTGGGAATGTCCAAGGCCAGGTTGAATGGGGCTTGGAGCAGCCTGGGATAGTGGAAGGTGTCCCTGCCCATGGCAGGGGTGGCACTGGATGAGTTTTAAGGTCCCTCCCAACCAACTGGATGTTTCTTCCCATCAGTCTTCCAAGTTCCTGCTTCCCACTCTTTTTACCAGAAGCTGCTCCACAGATGGCCTGTCCCATTTTAATAATGCAGAGCAGTGAAACCTGAGGTACAGCAGCTCTAAACGCAGAACATGAGAGTGCTTTTGCTCCCGTCCACAGCAGCCGCCGACAAAATGCACCGAGCGTCTCCTTACGAGCATTTAAACTCCAGTCACCCACCTGCATTATTTAAATGAGGGTGAAAATACAGAAATCCTTCTGTGCTGGAACGCAGCAACTGGAGGAACTCCTGGAGACGCTCAACAGGTTAAAATCATAATGAAGAATTAGAATAAAATGCAAATGCAAGGGGCTGCTCAGCCCAGCCCGGCTGCAGCGCTCGCTGTGCGTGCAGGGAGTCCCCAACACACCGAGTTCATCTCCTGCTGTCCCTGTCCCTGCGCCTGTGCCTGTGCCTGT
>VZRJ01009657.1:109337-124990 GCA_013397565.1 Ptilonorhynchus violaceus | reverse complement strand
CTGTCCCTGTGCCTGTGCCTGTGCCTGTGCCTGTCCTCGCTGCAGTTTCCATGTCAACAGCAGACACGGCAGCGTGTGCACAGAGCTGGGCAGCCTGAGACGTGTGTACAGCCCTGAGATACAGCCCTGAGATGTGTGTACAGCCTGAGATGTGTGTACAGCCCTGAGACACACCCAGAGCCCCCCAGAGTTCCACTACTGGCATGGTGACACTGGGGGGTGACACTGCTGGGTGACACTGGGGGGTGACAGTAACAACTGTGCCCCAGTGCTGCTTCAGGGGGTGCCTCTGTCGTGCAGGGACGGAGCTGGGCTCAGGGCAGCAGGCACGGGCTGGCACGGGCTGGCACGGGAGGCAGGGCTCAGTTCACACCACTACAGACACAGCCAGCCTCATCTTCACACTCCCCTTGAGTCAGACATGCCCAAGAAAATTGGAAGAGACCTTAAAGCTCATCTCATTCCCACTGGGACACCTTCCACTATCCCAGGCTGCTCCAAGCCCCATCCAACCCGGCCTTGGACACTTCCAGGGATGGGGCAGCCACAGCTTCTCTGGGGACCCTGTGCCAGAGCCTCCCCACCCTCAAGGGAAGGATTCCTTCCTATTACCTCATTTAAACCTTCCCTCCTCCTTCACAGGCCATCCCCCCTTGTCCAGGCACCCCATGCTCCTGTGAAAGATCCCTTCCCAGCCTTCCTTCAATCCCCTTCGGGTAATGGAAGGGGCTCTAAGATCTCCCCAGAGCCTTCTCTTCTCCCTGAGCAACCTCAACCCACTCAAAATAGAACTCAACCCCCTCATCACATCCTTCCCTTTTTCCCTTAGATCCTGTAACAAAATACAAGTTCCTTGCTGTTTGACAAGTGATTTCTTGGCTCTGAGGCAGCCTGACAATGGCAGAGTGTGCAGGAGGCGAGCAGAGGGGTGGAACTGCCGTTCTCTCCCTCCTCTCCACTCCCTGCTCAGCTGAGGCTGCTCACCCGAGCCCCAGCTCCCCCCTGTGCACAGCAGTCCCGGCAAACAGCAGCCAGAACCGCTGCTCAGGCCTGTGCAGGCACACACAGGGACAGCAGGGTCATTTCTGGGGCTGGCACGCGTGGTACCCTCCCTCAGGGTGCCCTGCACAGGAACCCACAGCACCCCAAGTGCTCCTCCCTGCAATTCCCGGCATCTCCACGGGAAACCAAAAACCATTTCCAATTTGCTTAAAGTATTTCAGGAGCAGAGTATCCTCTAGGCACCCATCCTCATCCTCCACCACTACTGGGGTTCTTGCAGGGGTACCCCACCCCCAGCATTCCCTCTGAGATCCTGGCCAGCCTTAGGGACTGCCAGGCAAGTCCCGTGGGCAGCTCCTGGCTTGGATCCTCTCCTCGTGTGCCCCCAGGAGCGCTCAGACCCTCCCCCAAGGAGCAGCACGTGCATTCCCAAGATGATGAATCCCCAGCAGCCCCTCCCTGGGTGCTGGGCTGAGGCTGAGCCCGGAGCTGCCCTGGCAGAGTCACCCAGGCGGGTGCCGTGTCACACATCCCTGGGCAGGGATGACTGGGGCTGTCTAAATACAAGGAAACTTTTAAATGGCTCTCAAGTTGCAAGATAATTTGTATTCCCCTCTCTTCATACCAACACATTAACCAAATACATTATTTCCATAATGAGGAGATGAACATCTGTGTGGCTTCCCAAAATTTCAAGTGGCAATACTCGAGACAAGTATTCCCTCTCTGGGGACTGACACATCAGCATTTCAAATAACTGCCATAACTAAAAATATAATTTAAATTCCAAGGAGGTCAAAGACAGTTCAGGTGTGGTTTAGATTTCAGGGTTTTTAGATAAAGCAAACCAATTTGATTCCACAAATTAAAGTTGCTGCCGTATTGTATTAAATCGTTTGTGCTTGGCCCTGGGTAAGTGAAGTGCTCAATGAAAACTTTACCAGAGAATGGGGAAGACAAATCCCTGGAGCAGGGCTGTGTTCCTGTAAATCCCTGGAGCAGTGCTGCGTCACCGTAAAGCCTTGGAGTAGTGCTGTGTCCCTGTAAATCCCTGGAGCAGGGCTGTGGCACTGCAAACACACGGAGCAGGGCTGTGTCCCTGGAAATCCCTGGAGCAGGGCTGTGTCCCTGTAAATCCCTGGAGCAGGGCTGTGGCACTGCAAACACATGGAGCAGGGCTGTGTCCCTGGAAATCCCTGGAGCAGGGCTGTGTCCCTGTAAATCCCTGGAGCAGGGCTGTGGCACTGCAAACACATGGAGCAGGGCTGTGTCCCTGGAAATCCCTGGAGCAGGGCTGTGTCCCTGTAAATCCCTGGAGCAGGGCTGTGGCACTGCAAACACATGGAGCAGGGCTGTGTCCCTGGAAATCCCTGGAGCAGGGCTGTGTCCCTGGAAATCCCTGGAGCAGGGCTGTGGCATTGCAAACACCGAGCAGTGCTGAGCTCCCCTCCCCAGGCCCATTCCCTTCCCTGCAAAGAGCAGGACCCTCACTGCCCAGCTCCCTGCTCCTCACCCCCCTGCAACTGTGAGACAAAAGGGTTGTGTTTATCCATCCTCAGCAGCAGATCCAGGCCATCGATCTGTTGGCTCCTGCTCCCCTTTTCCAAGGAGCCAGCACACGGGGCTACATGGAGGAGCTTTTCTAAATCATTTTCCATCCCTTTGTTGTCATGCAGTCAAGTCAACAGAATGAAAACAGCTCCTGAAGCAGATCTGCAAACCCAGCAGGAGTGAAGTGGGTACTTCTGCATTCATTGTATCATCTTTAAGGAAATTATGTGTATTATTATGTGCATTATTTCCTAAACTATTACTTTCAAAAGCCTATAATCAGTGAAGCATTAACAATACAGACTAGAAGACAAAAACAGGGAAACAAACAAGACAAGCCTTTCAAACCTCTGTTCACTCCCCAAAATCAGCACATTTCTGTGTGTGCCTGAGCCTGTCTCAGCCAGAGGTGTCAGTAACATGTCCCTGGTGTGTCTGTGTGTGGAGCCCCAGCAGAGACGAGCTGGAGCCTGCAGAGATCTTTCCTGGGATGTTCCAGGTGCCCATGGGGAGAACCAGGGTGGGAACCAACAGGGGCTCACCCAGGACGGCACAGACAGGATAAACACACAACACTGACACAGTGAGGACATTTTTGGAGATTAATGCAGGCACTGAAGTGCTCCTTGCAAACTCTGCCCCAGCACAGGCACCCACGGGAGCCTCCTGCCAGAGCCAGCCCCGCCAGGGGCTGCCACACACCAGCAGCAACCTTCCAAAAATACAGTCCTTCCTTTCTGGATGGAAATTCTCTGCCCAAACACATCCACAACTGACAGCTCTCGAGTCAGACCATCGACAGGAAAATTGTTCTTGAGAAGATGCAGTTCGGGTATCCCAAAACTGATCCTGCATCTGAAGGGTGATCAATAGCTGAGTATTGCTCTGGGAATGATCTCCTCTCACAGCACCAGCCCTCCCTGTCTGCCTCTGTGTGCACATCTCCCTCCCTCGGAACAACCACCCACACCCTCTCCAGTGTCCTGGAATCACAGTGAAACACCAACATCAAAGGGGAAATGCCAGCAAAGCCCTGGAGCAGCACCCGAAGCACAGAACCAGAGGCACACGTCCCACAGGACGAGTAACAGCTGGATCCCACCAGGGATCCTGGGTTCTGGCAGTGCCAGAGCTGCTGTGGCTTGGGTGAGCAGCTCATTTCATTCCAAGGGGCCCCAGAGAAAGCTCCTACATCTCCACTTTACAGCAGTTCTTTATGGTCCAATTAGAGCTTCCTCCCTCATTTCTTCACCAGGAAGCAGAAGCAGCGTTTGGTTCCAGCCCCATTTGAGACGGGATTTCTTGTTACTGCCATGGGGGTTATGGGCTGTGCCTGGCACTGAGCAGTGCCAGATAGTTCTCTTTAAAACCATCACACCTTCAAACTGTCTAAGAAACCCTAAATTAACTCCAGTACCAGAGCTCCACACCACAGCCAGGTGGGGTGCTCCAGCAGAATCCCAGAATCCTACAACGTGTGAGTTGGGAGGGGAGGTCTCCTCACGAGACCCCACCTGCAGTGCTGCCTCCAGCTTCACTCTGGCCCTGTAAAGCTCAGCACTGCAATTCCACAGGGAGTGTGCAGTTCTCCTGGCAGGAGCAGGCCCTGTGTGCCCCAGTCTCCAGCATTCCCAGACGGATCCATCTCGGGACCCTGGGCATCCCCACGCAGACGGATTTCAGCCAACACCGACCTGCACCACAACACCCACCTGGTCCCACTGCTCCCAGCCAGCTGGAGGGGCCAAGGGAGGACAGACCCCACAGCGCTGGAGCCCTCAGCAGAGTGGGAAGGAAAACAGCTCAGAGGGGGGATGGCCAGGAGAGGAGAGGAAAATTCAGGCAGGTAATGGGAAGAGTGAGTAAATTTGGGACTGATGGTCCAAGCTACATCTCTCATGCCTTTTCCCTTGGGATTGGTGTCCCCTCTGGCTTTTGCTCTTCCTGGGCTCTGCTCCAGCGAGGCTGCAGCCCCAGAGGAACAAACCCTGGAGCCACATCTTTCCATTCCAGTTACTGCCTCAAAAGCACACGCTCACACCCCAGGGACACAGCAAAGGCTGGAGAACAACAGAGGACTGGAAAAGACCTCGGACTGGGCTGTAAACAAACAAAAAGAGCCAAAGCGAAGTGTTTTCCAAGTACTATTATGTGGTACAAGGCAGCCTTCTGCCCTGTCGAGGGAGAGGCAGGGAGGGCTGCAGGAGCACAGCATTCCCAGGGAACATCCCAGGGGAAGGCAGCGTGGAGAGGGGCACAGCCCTGTGCCTGTGTTTGCCAGCGCTGAGGAAAACCCAACGCTGTCTGACCGAGGAAAATGAACCCTCAGCTCCTTCCCTTTGCTGCGTGGGGCTGTGCAGGTAAAACATTCCAGAGCCACTAAAGAGGGAGGGAGGATTTCATCCCAAATGTGGCTTCAGTCACCACTCTTCCATTGTTATCTCCCAAGTTCATAACGCCCAAGCAAAAAAGGAGCAAACCAGCTCTTGTTGGAAACAAAAACAAAACAGGATTCACCACCTCTTTGGAAGACAAACAACTGAAAAATTCAGAGACAGTTTTGTTGGTTTACAGCACTTGCAGTTTTTATTTTTTTAAAGATCTGAGCACGTCCCTGTGCTGGATTTGAGCCACCCCTTACCCTTCAAGCCCAGAGCTCCACAAACTCCAGCCTCAGCCACATCCACAGCCTCTGGAACTGAATCATTAATCTGAAATCCACTGTTTAGTTGCATCAATTCTGAGCTCAGACAGTAAAGACCAGTTTTTTCCACATCAGCAAAGCTTTTGCCAGACTTTCTAAATAATTAAGATCAAATATACGCATTAGCCTCTGTGTTTCTCTTAGAGCTGCTCCTCCCCTTGGTGCCATTTCCCTGGGAGCCGATGCCATGAAGACAGACACGTGACAAAGATAAGGAAGATTATTTCCAAAGAAAAACATTGGAGGAAAAACCAGAATTCTGGAAGTGCTCAGTCAGTAGCACAGAGGGTAACAACAGGGAACAGCCTAATTTGATCAACTTTGCACAGAAAAGAGGTGGAGGAACAAGAGGAAGGAAGAGGTGAGTGGGAACAACAGAAAGGAGGTTGCTGTTCACCTTCCTCACAGCTGACATTAAGGAAAAACAATTTCTGGGGCTCAGGATGGGGCTCAGGGCTCTTCTCTCACAGCTCTGCTTTGGAAGAGCTCAAAGCACCAAGAACCAGGATACAACATCCTGCTGCCCCAGCTGCTCCAAAAATAAATAAATAAATGAATAAATAAACACAATCTGCTCCTTTCCCCCTGGAAGCCTCTCCAAGCCTCACAAGTCCCCTGTACCTGGTGGAGCTGGCTATGGAGAGTGTTCCCAACTTCCCAAGGAGTGATTCCTCGTCCCTGTGCACTTCCTCTGGCTCACTGTCTACTGCAATTATGCAAATAAAATGCAACTTTATCCTTTCAGCATAATTACATCAAACACAATCAGGCTATATTAAGACTGACTTAAGATGAATGAATTCAGTTCATCTAATGATTTCCTAAATCCCCCCCGTGGGACCGTGGCAAAGAAAATGCTGTCCCAGGAGTGACATCAAGCATCAAGACAAATCACTGCGGATCTGGGGCCTGAGCCTACAAAAAGTTGAGCACTTCAGGCCCCCTCTGGAGTCATAGCCTGCTGGGATATTCCCACTTTTAAAAAAAAATCAGGAACATCATCTGGTAGATACGTACAGAGGTGCAAAACCACAACACACCTGTGCTCACACCTGTATTTTGAACTAAAGTCACGGCTGAGGGTGAAGAATTATCTGAAAAATGCTTTTTTTTCTGTACAATGAGCGTTTCAGTTGCTGACTTGTGTGACCAACAGCTTTAGAGACAGAAATCCTGATAATCCAGAGTGTGCCATGTACCCCTGAACTGGCAGGCACATCCACTGTCAGTGCAGTTCTACATTCCCTGCCTTATCAGCAAACATTATTCCCTTTGCTGTGGGAAGAGGCAGTGTCAACACTCAGGTCGAGGCACAGGAGCTGCAGTGCTCTCTGCTTCCAGCAAGCTTTCTTAGGGAGCTTTTTCCAACATATTCCAAATACTACTTAAGACAGTGATAAAAGGAAATAAAAAAAAAAGAAAAGATGCTTCAGAGGAGTAAAATAAGGGCAACCCCCTCATTCATGACTAACCCAGAATTCTCACCAAATCCAATGGGAATTAAGCTGGTGCTTAATTCCTGCCCTGACCTGGAGCGTGGGAGCCCCAGGATGCTGCCTGGAAAGGAGCTGGGCTGGGATCTGCTCGAGGCACTGAGCTCCAGTCTGCTCATGCAGTTTATTTCCTTCAATTTACAGGGAAAATCAAGGTGCCCTATTCCCTTCATTTTATGCCTTCATCCAAAGAAATGCACTGCTGAATTTTGGGAAGCAGGTGTTCATTTCTGGATGACAAAAGAATAACATTAAAATGTCTGATTCCTTTCTCTTGGTCTCGTGGCCAAATGAAATTAAAACAACAGAAAGGAAAACAGAACAACCTCCAGCAGCCTGGACACAAGGAAGGCACCAATCCAGAGGGATAACAGCCTCCCTGGGCATGGAAACACCAATGCCTGAGCATTTCTGACTCCTGTAAGGAACACATTCACTGGGTGCTCCTCTTGGTGAGTGAGACAGAAATGGGATCAGTCTGAAGGGGGAAATGTGGAGATCTGGAAAATCAGGAACGGGATGTGCTCTGTTCCCTTACCCACCCCTCCACCCCTGCAGCAGGAGGAGCAGATGGCACATCCAGATGGCATTAGGGATGGGTGAATGGGACTGGGAAAGGTAGGAACCAGCCTGAACCTTTGGGAGCGGTCAGGGAGCAGCCAGGAATCCTCTGCTCTGGACAGGGACACCTTGCCCTGCCTCCCCCCCAGGCACAGCACCCACTCCTGCCTGAGAGCTTTTCCCTCCCCAGGAAGTCACATGCGACACATGGACCTTAAAAAGTGTTATCTGCTCCTAAAGGATACCACAAGCACAGGGATTTGAGGGCAAAACGTAACTTAGGCATCACAGGAATCACCAAACCTATGTGGCCACCAGGGCAAATGCACCCAGCCAACCTCAGGCAGTTCTCCAATAAAATCACCGAATAAGGAGATATTTGCAGGCTCAATAAACTTATTTTTTTGCAGCTACAGCAAATACACTGATACCTGTAACTGTTACTGAACTGATTCTCCACACCTGAACTCTCCCACCCTGCTACCCTCGCTCGCTGTGTCCAACGCCCCTCGTGCTTCCCACGATGGGTTTAACGTGTAACGTGCACGGGAAATATTTTAAAAACAAACACACCTGGAAAGTTTTTTTTCTGTGTACTGTTGACAGAATTTTCGCTTCTGTGTCAGAAACCCTCAGGGATGAATACAGAGAGTATGAAAAGCTTATTAAAATATCCTGGTTTTCAGAAACAAACCACTTCATTGTCTGTCAACTTTCTGTATTTACGGAGAAATAACATCCCAGAGTGCCTCGGGGGGCTCAGATGTAGGAGAATGAGGCAGATGATCTGCCTGAGAAGAATAACTAATGAGCAGGAGTGCAGGCACGGGAAAAATGCAAATATTTGGTTTTCCAGGGAGTGAAGAGACCAGAACCCATTTTAATGTGGACAAGGAGTTCAAGGACTGTCTGGAGACCCTGTTCAGCCTGTGGCCAGCAGAGGGGTTGGGTGTCTCTACTCAGTGTCTCCCCTGGAAACAACTTTTCTTCCCATATTATGGAGAACACAGACTCTGATCAACCACTCTGGTGCCCAGAGGAAGCCATGAGGATGCTGAAGCATCTTTACACACGAAAGGATTAACAAACTGAGGAGAGATCAGACAGCAAACACTTCAGAACACAAAGGAACGCTGAGAAACAGAGGGATTAAGTAAACCAAGGTTCCCAAAATTCGCTGTACACACTCATCTGTACGAGTTGGATATCTTTGAAGCACACAAGCAGTGTGTATAAATAGAGTGCTTGATCTGCACGAAATAGAAGTGAGGCTGAGTTTAAATGGAAACCACTGATCTAAAAATGAAGTTTTACTTCTTCAGTAGAAAACTTCTCTGCTGCTTCAGAGATGAGACGTGAAGTGCACAACATTTCCCCCCTTGTATGTACACAACAGGTTCAGGCCAGTTGGGTTCACATTTTTTCAGTGCTCAAGCCCTGTCACGTCTGCCCAGCTGAACGTGAGCTCTGAAATCAGGGCTCACAGGGCTGATACCCCACCGCTGGCAGCTCCTCAGAGGGGCAAACAGCCTGGAGCCTCCACATGAGGAACGCAGCAGGAACATTCAGGAAAAGTTCAGGAGGCGGAGACTTACTCCATGTACTTGGCACTCTCTGTATCACAGTGTGCACACCCTCACCCCAAACACTTGGGAGCACGAACAGGAGCAGAAGAGGAGCAGGACAAGCTCTTACCCTCGATGGTGGCTCTCTTGGGCAGGATGGTGATGGCCCCCTCGGCCACGTCCTCCTGCTGCAGCAGCGGGGTCACCTTGGAGCCCCACGTGTCCGAGCCCACCCACAGGAAATGTCCCACCTGATCCGCCCTCTTGGCGGCCGCCAGGATCTGCCTGTGGAAAAGAACAGTTTGTTTGGAAATTGATTTTATTTAAATACGGAATCTCTTCAGAAAATGGTGCGTGGCAATGGCAGAATGGTTGGGCTCGATGATCTCTGAGGTCTTTTCCAACCTGATTGATTGTGTGATGCTGTAATGGACAGGAACAGCACATTCCTGAACCCAACAGAGCTCAGGGGCTTGGGACACTCCATATCTGAGCAGCCTGGTCCAGGGAAGGTGTCCCTGCCCATGGCAGGGGGTGGAACTGGGTGATCCTTAAAGTCCCTTCCCAACCCAAACCGTTCCATGATCCATGCAGCACCAGTCAGGCTTCTCTTTAAATTCACCCTATATCTCGTGACTGAATTATTGATTCCACCAAAACGTCAGAGCTTTTCCACTGACTTTACTGAAACTTTTTCCTAAATTCTTTTTGTCTCAATTTATGGGACTGAGCCTCTCTGCAACTGATGATTCCACACAATTTTAAGCTAATTTAAGATTCTGGACCCAGAATACGGAATATGGGCAAGTGAGAAGTAAAATACGAAATATTCTTTGTGTTACTTTATGAGCCAAGTCTCTGTGGTTTAACCTTGAGCATCCAAGTCACTCTATCACTATTAACCTTCCTTTGCCATAAAAGAGACTCTGAATTAATGAATTACACAGAGGAGAATGAGCTTGGAGAGGGGGGTGAGTCCTTAATTCCCCTGAGAGGAAAGGTCAGCTCTGCCATCCAACACACGAACAACCCTATGGCAGGAAAAGCTCCCAGATCCCGGTCACCATTCCTGTCCCTCCAGCATGGTCTGGGCACCCCATGAGCCAGGGCAGCAGCAGCAGCCTCGTGCCTGGAGCGTCCCCCACATTCCCAACTCCACGTATCCACATGGCTCCCACCAGCAGACAGTGCCCTTCATCACCCAGAGCTTTATGGGCTCCCCCTTCCCTTTGGAGCCCCACGGGAGGGCTGCCCCAGCCCTCCTCACCTGATGTCCTCGTCGTTGGCGAAGATGACGATGGCCCTGGCGTTGGGGGTCTCCAGCAGCTGCCTGATGATCTTGTCGAAGTCCATGGTCTTGTCCTTGCGGTCCTGGGGGATCTTCAGCGACTGGGCGATGCAGAGCCCACCTGCCCGGGGAGAGGGAAGGACAGAAGGGCTGTCAGAGGAGGAAATGTCAGGGCAGAGCACAGGAATGGCAGCGGGAAGTGCACGGCTCGAAGGGGAGCCTGGGAGGGAGAGGAACTCCCCAGGGGGATCACTGCCCTCCCTTCCAGGCATTTCATGCCCAGCTCCCCGAGGGATTCATCCATTATTTCTCTGCACAGAGAACTCTGACAGGCACAGTCTGCATGGCCAGGGAGGGTCAGGGATTACGGTCTGCTCAACCCACTGTAGAAATGCAAAATAAGCAAAGAAATGGCCAGTGGAGGGATTAAAAGTAGAGGAATTAAAAAAGGAAACCAACCAACCAACAGTGACCTGAACAAGCTTAAACAGATGAATAAAGCCCCAAAACAATGGGCTGAGAGGCAGAAGATGCTGACGGTGAACTGGACAAATTTTACCTCAGTGAAGGGCCAAGATTGTTTTTGATTTTGCAATTTGAGGGCTACTGGGGGAAAGTGATTCCACTGGAATGACTTATCTGGAGTAGGAACAGCCAAAGAGTTGAGATCTTGGCAAAACACACATTGTTCAAGAAAATCCTTATTCATTCAAGTGCCCACCACCAAACAGGATGGAGAGACCCAAGTACTGAAACCTCTGTGAACAGGACTTCTCACAAATACCCGGGAAACACAGCAAGGAGCACCAGCACAGTAACAGATACCTACAGCCAGACCCAAAAATGCACATTTTTAGCACAGTTCCCATATTACAGTTGTTTAGTTTGTTTTAGGAAAAATAAAAGGAAAAAGTCCCATCTCCACTGACATTCTGGTTGCTGCTGGCAGATGAAAACACAACTTTTGCCTTAATTATTTTGTTTCTCAGTAGTAAACACTTTCATCTTTTATGGCATCTTTGATACCAACCTCCTCACTACAGTGCACAGTGTGTTAATTAATAACGTATCAGAGCTGCTTAATAAAAACCAGCAGTGGGGATGACTTAATTAAAAGGCAGCAGGACAAGGGAGAGATTCACAGACAGGCTTTAAAATCCACATTTAAAAGTCCTGGTAACTGAAGCACTGGAGAAGGTGCTGGTGGGTGAAGACCCTGGAGGAGGAGGCTCAGCCTCCGGAGCATCCTCCTCGCCCCAGGGCAGAGCAGCCACGCCAGCACCTGGAGGGAACCACGGGAGGGCTGGGAAAACCAGAGCCAGGCTTGCAAATCGTGAAAGCAAAGAGGAGCCAGGGTGGGCAAAGGAAACAGTCTGGAATTTGAGAGGGCAGGTCTCAGCCCCTCTTTGTGACGGTTTTCCACTCCCTTTGGGAGGCCAGCTCTTGCTCTCCCTGCTGCCCACTGGTGAAGGGAAAAACAGAGCAGTTTCATCCTGCCCATCCTGGGAAGTGTGTCCTGGGCAGACACTGTGGGCTCAGCCCCTCAGGATGGGGAGCTGCTCTCAGTCCAGGAGAGGGGCAGAGTCTTCCCAAAGGGAGCAGATGCCATGGTACCCTGCCAGCCTTGGCACCATCTCTGTCAAAGGCATTATGGATCAATGGTAAGGAGGAATCATGGATAAACGGTAAATATCAATGCCCTTTGCCACCCCTCAGCAAGGAGAGTGCCCAAGGAATTGGGTGTCCATTGTCCAAAAGGCACAATGGAATAAGTTCAGCTTTCACACCCTCATCCCACACTCCATTCCAACAGGAAACATGTGCACAGTTATTGGAACTGTCAGGTTAATTCACAGCACTTCCGAGGCAAAAACCTCCGGGGGAATTAAGTGGTAAAAACTTGAAAGTTGCAAATTAAGGATTTTGTCATTGGATTCCTGCAGTAATTTATGACCCCTGGTGGCCTGGAGAAGTGACAAATGCTCTGAGCAGCACAGACTGCCATGACAATGGATGAGAGTCCGGAGCCAAAGATATCCCAGGAATGAGCCAGGGCTGCTCTGACATGTCCAGGGAAGCTGGGGCTGCCCCACCCCTGAGAGTGCTCAAGGCCAGGCTGGACGGGGCTTGGAGCAACCTGGGATAGTGGAAGGTGTCCCTGCCACGGCAGGAAGAGTGGAACAAGATGATCCTTAAGGTCCCTCCCAACCTAAACCACTACAGGATGTTATGATCCCATGAATTTGTGGATCCTACACCATGAGATAACCAACTCGCCCACGTTGCTGGGATAAAAGGTTGAGAGATGGAGCCCATCCACTCAGTGCAGGCACGCTGAAGGATGGGCACGTGATCACCCTTCCCCTGGGAATCCCAGCCCTGTGTGGGAGCCGTGGCACAGGGGTCAGGCCCCATCCCAGGACTCTCCAGCTCCCAGCAGCCGGAGCGCGGGCAGGGACCGGACCGGCTGGGGGGCGGCAGCCGGGAGCTCACAGGAGCTGGGAACACACAGAGCCTCAAAAATCTCCCGCCTGCCTTCCTTCCTTCCCTCCCTTCAGCCCTGCCGGGTCCTGTGCTGGCCCTGGAAGGCAGGAGGAGGATCCCCCGCGGGCTGGAGCAGCCGCGCGTTAAATTGGCCGGGGCGCCGAGCACCCAGCGCGGGCGTTCAGGGATGGATGGATCTGGTAATCAAAGTGCTGCTCCAGTATCCATGGAGACCCGTGATTATGTGGTGTTTGGATTCTGGTACAACACTAAGTACATTATTCTGCTTCCCTGAAATTCTCCAGGAGCTATTTTTCTTATCACCACTTAATTGGATTATCAGGTAGCAAAGGAGACAATTTAACACTTTTTCAGCTGATTTATCTGCAGAGAGCCTCTTTTGGGGGGAATCACTTTTAGCAACGCTGAAAACATCACATCACAAAGTTATGTTGGTGCTGATGATTATTAGAAGGAACTCTCAATTAATTTGATTAATACGTTACTTTAAAATTAGCAGCTGCCAAGAGCTGCCTCCTGGATGTTTATCAGAGTTATGGGAACAACAGACAAAGCCCTGGCGCTGCTGGGCTGCTCCTCCACTGGCAGGGATGCCAAGGCCTCCCTCACTGCACAGCAGCACAGAAAACACCCCAAAATGAAGACTTTAAGGACAGTTTATCAGGAAGGGTGGGAAAAGCTCAGGTTCAGTACAGATGGTACCTACACTTTTTAATGCAAACAATAAAAATAAGACGTCTTCAAGTGTGGGAGAGTTCTGATCCCTCAGAAAGACCCTGCCAGGGAGCTGCTGTGGTCCCATAATGATCCAACAGCAGAACCCCCCCATTACACATGGGGGAATCAATAAATCAAACACTTGAACTGAAGTTTGGGGCAGCCAAAGGAGAGGAATTAACTGGGGAAGAAGCTAAATAAACCTCAAAGGCACACAGCAGTTTTTTTCATTTCATTGCATATTTTATATGTCACTGCTGGGTTCTGGCACATCCTTCTACACCTGCAATACAATTTATGAGCTGCACTGAGTTTGACTTGTAAACCTCATCTATTCTGCAGGCACGAAACCAATGGCTGTGACACCGAAGTTTAAAGAAGTCAGGATTCTCCCCTGTGAAAACTTGGATACCACAACTGGGGAGATTTCCCTGATAAAGCAGAATCACACCCTAAAGGAACCAGAACGACAAAGATCATTTCATAGTCTGGCCCCCAAATGAAAGCAGATCAAGGCACATGCAGAGAGAACTGCTTGGATTCCATTCTGCTGCACTTGCTGGGCTGACACAGCCCAGCTCCACCCAAACACACCCAGGTCTAGGACATGGAACATCCTGGGCGTGGAGCTGCCCCACTCCAAGAAAAAAATAAATGGAGGGGCTAAATCAGCTCAGAATATGCAGAATCCTCGAGAAAAAAAGAACTTCAAGTTAAAAAAATGGCTTTTAGAGGGATCCAGAAATGACAGCTGGGTCCTTGTGGCCTCAATCAAAGTCCTAATGAGGCTCTGGATTGGATGGTTGATTCTTTTCTAGGAACAATTCGTACCCCACTCCCTTGGAATCCTCACTCTCCCACTTGCCAAGAGCTACAAAGTCCCTGCTTGTGCCAGTAAAAGAAGTTTACAACTGCCCTGATCTGCAGATGGGCTCGAGTTTAAATTACATCTCCATAGGATGATAATTCAATTGTAAAAATGGAAAGTGCACCAATAATAAGATTACATTAAAACATGGAACGACAACAATTTATCCAAGGAAAAGGATCCCTGTGGATACCCAACAGCTTGAACTTGGAAACTTTCTATACATGAAGAAGCTACTGAATCATTTGTAAATTTTATTTTCACTAATCTTGTTTATTGTTTCATTTTTTCACATTAGCCCTCATCACGACCCAACAGCAGAACACCTAAACTAATATAGAAGAGTAATATTTCTAGTATGTTATTCATTAATGCTTAATTCCATTGTGTCAGACCTTTGCTGCATATTTAATGACATTCCTGGGGTGTTTTATCACCTCAAAATTGTCCTTTAATATGGCAGTTAAACTCCAGTAATATACAAAAAATTAAGACTCTCCTTGGGAACACTAAATTAAATTATAAGAATGGTGTAAGATGATTTTGAAAGTTGTAGAAAAGCTCTGTTTGCGAGACAGAAAAGAAGGAAGACGAGGATGTGGTGTTAGACCCAGAGCTGCCTGTGCTTGGGAACCACGAGTGAGAAGAGCTCAGCCCAGGGCTCTGCTGGGGAAGGGACCTGGGAGTTACTGGCTTCCTGAAATCCCTGCTACAAAAGGGACATGGGAGGCACACAGTGCAACCATGTCGAAAAAAGCAATGTAAAATAGAAGTTCTGCTTCCAACATTGAAATCACTTGTGCTGTTACAGCTTCAGGAGTGCTCAGCAACCTGGTGTGGAGCAGAACCCCTGCTCAGAAGGGCTCTGAGATCCACCTAAAAATGAAATGCTACCCCTTTGAAAGGAGATTGGATTCCAGGGAGTCATGGAAAAAAACCCTAAACTAATAAACCATTCCTATTTTCCTGTAAAGACCCAGAACAAGAAGATCCTCAGCTGAACAACTCGATTTATGCTTTGAATCGTGTCATTCCCCTGTCTCTAACAACAAGTGACTGCTGGCAAATAGAAAAGAGAGACCCCAAATTCAGACACCTGGGTCAAGGTGAAAGGGATGTAAGCGGAGATGTGTGAGATCCTGTGAGAACCTGTGAGATCCTGTGAGATCCTGTGAGATCCTGTGAGATCCTGATCCTGGGTGCATCTGCTGATCCATGGGATGAACCACCCAGCGGGGAAAACGTTTTGTCTGATCTCAGACAGCACAAATCCCAAATAAAGCAACCGTAAAGCAGAACCACAGAATCGGCAAGGCTGGAAAAGACCTCTGAGAGCCAGCTGGGAGCCCAGCACCAGCACCACGGGCACCACTGAGCCTCCATCCCATCCCATCCCATC
>VZRJ01009657.1:56695-108597 GCA_013397565.1 Ptilonorhynchus violaceus | reverse complement strand
GCCCCGGGGACACCGGCCCAGGGACACCGGCCCAGGGACACCGGCCCCGGGGACACCGGCCGCAGCGGCTGCACCAGTGCCCAGCGCTGGCAGCGACCCGTCATGCCGCAGGAGAAGCCTGGGAAGCAGCCCCTGCTGATGCCCTGGGAACACCCTGGAGCAGCCCCCAGCCCAGCACGGAGGGACACACGGGTTTCCTGGAGCACCTCCTGCCCAACACTCAAGAGCGAGGCTGGTCCTGAAGTGAAACGTGATCAATTTGGATTCCAGGGAGTCAAGAAACAAACAAACGAACTGAGAAAATATTCCCTGTTTTCCTGTAAATACATGCTGTGATTGAGGCAGAAGCATTGGATTCTTGGAAAAGATCTTTAGGGTCCTCGAGTCCAACCTTTCCCCAGCACTGCCAAGGCCACCACTGCCCCACGTCCCCAAGTGCCACATCCACATGGATATCAAACCCCTCCAGGGATGGGGACTCCACCCCTGCCCTGGGCAGCTGTGCCAGGGCTGGACAGCCCTTTCCAGGGAGAAATTTCCCCTAATATCCAACCTGAGCCTCCCCTGGCACAGCTGGGGGCCCTTCCCTCTCCTCCTGTCCCTGTTCCCTGGGAGCAGATCCCAACCCCCCCTGGCTGCCCCCTCCTGTCAGGAGTTGTGCAGAGCCAGAAGGTCCCCCCTGAGCCTCCTTTTCTCCAGGCTGAGCCCCTTTCCCAGCTCCCTCAGCCGCTCCTGGTGCTCCAGCCCCTTCCCTGCCCATCTCCAGACACTCCCAGTCAATCCTGAGCCTCTCCAGCTGTGGCCCAAAGCCGGACCTGTCCCCTGCCATGGACCCTTCCAGGGCACCCCAGCCCCCAGCGCTGCAGCCCTGGGCAGGCGGGATCAGCCCCAGCGCCCCCAGTTCCTGCTCCGCTTCCAGCGTGCCCGGGTGCCAGGCTGCTCCCCCGCAGCCCCGCTCTGGCTCCCTGCAGGAGCCGTTCCCTGCCTCCCCCGCGCTCGGATCGCATCCGGATCCGTCGGTGGTGCTGCCTCATGAGCTCCACTCCGTCCCTCGGGGGCTGCTCCGGGCTGGGCTGTCCCTGCAGGGATATTCCTCCCCCCAGCAGCAACGATCCACCTCTGGATAATGAATCATTACAAACTCCGAGCACAAAACGATCTCTAATGATGAAGCTTTTCTCACTCCGCTCTGGAGTGTTCCCACGTTCCTAATCCATTTTTCCTTGCGGAAGTCACCCGGCATGTGAGCCTGCTCCCAGTGAATGGTGGTGTTGTGGCTGCTCTGTGGCTGTTAGGGCAAGCAAAGACTCGTCACTGCTTCAGAGAATGACAAACCCCGAGAGCAGCAAGGACACGCTGAGACATCCCCGTGGGAAGGGAGGGAGAAGCAATCTTCGATATATAATTTCGGAAGGAAACCTATTTCCTAACTTTTCCACCCAAGAAGAGACCAGCATTTACAGCAGCAAAAAATTCTTTCATGAACTCAGGCTTACAGAAGCTCTGCAATAGATCAGGGACATGGAACAACGCTCCCCTGGGAGTTGTGCCAGTGAGGACATGGAGTGAGACACTGGGCTGGAGCACAGAACTGCCATGGGAAGCACCCAAAAATAAACAGGATTTGGCACTCACCTGAGCTAGAAAGATCACAGAATCATTAAGGTTGGAAAAGACTCTGAGAGCATCAAGTCCAACCTTTGACCAGATCCCACCACTCCCACTAAACCACATCAACTGATGTTTCCATAGAAAAACAACAGAAAATGGTACCAGGCTGGGGGACATGGAGAGTTAAAGGAGGTGGCTTCTGTGGCATCCTGGCACGTGGGGGACATGGCCTGGGGGGATTATGGTGGTGCTGGGCTGGCAGATGGACTCGATGATCTCGAAGGTGTCTCCCAACCTTGATCGTTCTGTGACTCTGGGATGTTTTGTTTCACCTCCAGTTCACAGAACAGCCTGGGCTGGAAGGGACCTTAAAGATAATCCAGTTCCAGACTTCTGAGATCAAAGTCCAAGTGCTCCCCCAGCACTGCCAAGGCCACCCCAACCCACGTCCCCAAGTGCCACATGCACATGGCTCTTAAATCCCCCCAGGGACGACGACTCAGCCACAAAGAAAGGGTCAAAATACAGTTGAACATTTGAACCTCAGAGAAGCTCCTACAAACAGAGTGACAGACACCAGTCCCGTCCCTCCAAGTGCTCCCTGGATCAGACCTGCAGGTGCCAGCTGGGATGACTGAGATTCCAGACCAGTTCTTTGACCCCACCTGGGTTTCTGGTCAGTCCCCACTGGCTGCAGCCCATTCTCCCTCCAGAGTCACAGCCAAGGTCACTGCTGTGAGCTCACACAGTGACCACTGTCCTGCTGCGACCCAAAACGGGCACATTCAGCAGAGCTGGGAATTATCTGAATAGGTTCTGTTCCCAGCCCCTGGACAGGAAAATGGAAAATAGAAACAAAGCTCTGTAATTCCTTGGTCTTTTCTTGTCATTCTCATAATCCCCATCTCCTTCACACTGGAGTAATGTTCTTAATGTACTAGACCGAGCCTTAATGACCCTCTCTCAAATGAGCACTAAAAATGCAATATAGTTCAATAAAACCACTCCTGCAGCCTTGCAAAAACCACCCCTGCGCCGCCTGGGCAGGAGCCGCTCCATCTAACGGGGCTGTGCCACGAGAGGCTCTAACAGGCACAGGAGCCAGGAGCAGGCTCTGGGAAGGCAGCCCAGGATTCAGCCCAGCAGGGCCTTATCTCATGGAAATGACCACATTAGAGCACAACACTCAGCCAGAGCCCTGGGACAGAGAGGGACCTGGGCCAGGGCACGGCCAGGGGACACTCAGACACCAGGCCAGGCTGGACAGGCTTGGAGCAGCCTGGGATAGGGGAAGATGTCCCTGCCCAGGGCACAGGTGGCACTGGATGGGCTCTCAGGTCCCTTCCAGCCCAACCCAGTGTGGGATTCTGAGTGATCTCAGCACAGCGCTCTTCACTGCCTGCTTTCCAAGGAGCCTGTTCAATGAACAGCCCATTAAACACAAAGGGATTCTCTTAATTCGATGCTGAATTTGAGAGCCCTATGAAATATCTGCCAATATTCAGAGTGCCCAGCGTGTTTAACTGAACAGGCAGGGATGGCTGCAGGAATCATCCCTCCAGGAAAGCCCACAAAGCTTCCAGAAACATTATGAATCTTTAAAGCCTCCATTTCCTTGATGCTGCACTCCTGATTTCATGAACTGGGCATCCAGACCCGCATTGTGCTACACTAACAATAAAGCCAAGGAAATTCACTTTACAGCAAGAACTTCGGAGGGTCAAAATATTAACATGTCAAGGGATGAGGTCACAGCCTCAAGTCAATCAATAAATATTTATTTAAACCATCTTTATGCCACAAAAAGTTTTACCACTACTTTTTGTGTGGAATCTTGATATGGCAAGGCAACACTTGGAAATCTGGGATTCATGAGACCAAACAGAGACACCAAAAAAAGGAAAAGAAAGAATTAATATGCTGACTATGCCCCTTTCCCTTACCGTGGGGCACTCACCGTATCAGTCTAAAATTAATTAAATCCCCTTATATTATTTGCAGATCAAATTTCACACTCTCCCACCTCCACCTCCTGACACACACCTCCAGCTGCCCCGCCGTGCAGCCCATTATTCCAGTGGCATTATTATATCCCATGGGAACTGAGGAGAGGGAAAGCTCCACTCGAGAGCTGCCAACCTCGGTGTGTGACTGATGGGCATGAAGAGGGATTTCTGCTGGCTCTGGGAAGCCCTGGGCTGCAGGAGGGGACTCCCCCACTGACACCTCCCTGCCAAACTCCACTGCCCAGGGGCCTCATCCCAACGGGACTGCCCTTGGAAGGTGCAACTCTTTCCATCTGGAACGACTGATAAGGGCCGACACACTTTCTCTTAAAATTCGTCTGACTTGTATGAAGGAATTTAAATTATGTTCTGAGTTTTACATAAATGAAAAGTAATTCAATCAATGTTAACTTCTAAGAAAACAGATGTTAACTGTTATTTCACATGAAACATCCACTTCCTTTATTTGTAATTCATTTTGTGGCCGGAAAGATGACCAAAGTTATCTTTAGTTTGCAAAAACTGCTGCAATGTGAGTGGGAGAAATTAACACTTTGATTAACACTTTTAATATTTGAAATTCATTTCAAAGCCTCATCTCAATTTCCAAGGTTTGTATTAATCATTTCTCCCAATATTATGGCATATTGAAAGAACTTGATTAGATTAATTTCCAAACAATGAGTGGAGAGACAGCTCACCACTGATTGACTTTCTCTCTGGCATTCCACGTCTACCTACTCATGGAACTTGCACTGCAGAGGAGCTGCTTTGCTGCCACCTCTATTTTAACAGGAAATGTGGAATTTTCTGTGTAAAATTCTCCCTCCCAGAGCTCACACACAGAGCAGCTCATGCCAGGGCTGGGATCTCAGAGCTGTGACACCCCCAGAGCTCTGTCAAACTGTGCCTGGTTGGGAACTCCATCAGCTCACGGGATCATGGAATGGTTCAGGCTGGAAAAGCTCTCTAAGATCAGAGTCCAACAATTCCCTCAGCACTGCCAACACCACTGCCCCGTGTCCCCAGGTGCCACATCCACAAGGATGTTAAACCCCTCCTGGGATTGGGAACTCCATCCCTGCCCTGAGCAGCTGTGCCAGGGCTGGACAGCCCTTTCCAGGGAGAAATTTCCCCTACTATCCAACCTGAGCCTCCCCTGGCACAGCTTGGGGCCGTTCCCTCTCCTCCTGTCCCTGTTCCCTGGGAGCAGATCCCAACCCCCCCTGGCTGCCCCCTCCTGTCAGGAGCTGTGCAGAGCCAGAAGGTCCCTCCTGAGCCTCGTTTTCTCCAGGCTGAGCCCCTTTCCCAGCTCCCTTAGCTGCTCCTGGTGCTCCAGCCCCTTCCCAGCTCCGTTCCCTTCCCGGGACACGTCCCTGTATCACCCACAGAGCCGTGTCCAGCATGTTCCAGGCATGGAAGAGGCCCTGCATCCACAAGGGAACTTTCCTGAAAAAGCCTCTCTATTTACAAGTCATTAAGTTGACTTTTGCCCTTCCGGATGCCTCTCAGAGCAAAGCAATGTTCCCTGCGTAAAAAAAAATGATTAAAGAAGAATATCCATACAACTCCAGCAAGTCTTGTTTAATCCACTTGGTTTCATCTGTTCTACAAACTCCTTATTTTGGGGAAATAAATGTTTTTAATTAAGCTGACTGCACAGCTGCTGAGGCAAGAGCTGGCTGTCAAAGCTTCCGAGCAGTCCCTGCACGTCCGCCCCGATAGCTGCACTTTATTGTGATAAAGCAATTTGTTGAGTCATGCTCTTTTTCCCTCTCTCCAATCTCGATTCCCCAGACAGTGTCAGTTCTCCATTTGCTAATCCATATTTAATTTTTAAATCACAAAACATCATGGCTTTAAAGATAAGCTTTTAAAACGCCCTCCTACACAGTCTTTCTTGCCATCTCCCGGGATATTGCTGATAACAAGCAGAAATCACACACTTCAAATATTAATGAAGAGGCTGCTGCTGGAGACCGGGAAGTTCGAGGCCAGGTGGTGATTGTGTGGAGATGGGAGGTGAAACCTGGGGAGAAACAAGGCTGAGGATAAAAGAGCCCTGAAGGCAACACAGCGGCAGGCAAGTGTCAGAGGGGGATCTGGGAAAATGCCACTTCTCCAAGCCAGGGAGCAGGGAAGGAGCTCCCACGGGTGGGCGTGGGAACCCCACGGCACAGGGGAAGAAAGATCTCCAAATTCCTCCATTCTGGGAACACAGAGAATGCAAAAAAACCCCACCAAGCTGTTGGTCTCTGTCACCTGGAGAGTCCCTGGGACACACACTGGACAACATGAAACCTTCCAGCAGCAGCTGCCCCACAGAGACCCAGGCACTTACTAAAATCCCTGGAAAACATGGATCACAGAGCTGTTGGCCTGCTCTGGTTTCCAGTGAAATGCCACTCGGATGGGAATTCCCAACCACCTCAAATCCGGGCTGGAAGCTGCTGTCCCCTGTCCCAAATCCTGCCCAGGGGACGTGTGGGGGATACACTGGGTGACACTGGGGCTGCCCCACACCTGCAATAGTCCCTCACCATTTTCAACACCCCTGGAATTCCCAAAGGAATTCCCACAGTTCTCCACGTGTGGAAGAACTCTGTTATTTTATATTTTCAAAGATACAAAGACATGGAGGAGCCTTGCTCCCTCTGAGTGTCTCAGTAAAGGTTTTCAATGTAAACTTGATTCCTGTTGCACTGGGAAAAGATTCCTATTAAAACTAAAATTACTTTGGTGATAAATTTTAATTAGTGCTATCCACAAAATTCTAAAATAATCTGATGGAGGAGAATTCCAGCTGAAACAGCAGAACATGTAAATCCTGTGCCTGATTTACAGATCTTGGAAGCAAATCTGGAGCAGTTCCCTCAGCCTTTCCTGCAATATTTTTTATTTTTCTGTAAAAAAGTTGCACTGCCAAGGAGACATCTCTTTTTTTGGTCGATCTTTGTTAATTGCTAGCACAGAACATCCATGCTAATTGAGCAGCCAGTCAACACAGCAGCTTCCACACAGAGATGCACAGTTTGCTGCAGTCTGATTTGAGTCCCACATGTGAAAACGAAGGGATTCTTTTCTAAATCGAAATAAAAGCATTTCACCAATGTTTGAAAGAGAAACGGAAACACTTTTTACCTACCAAAACACGGGGGTCGCTGCTGTGTGTTTCCCCTGAAGCTGAAGGCAGCACTAACACCTGAAACAGAGCAGAGAGCTGCAGTGGCACACGGAATGTCCAAGGACGAGGTGGGGATGGTGCAGGGTACATGAGCTCCCTCACAGAACCCACTCCAGAGCCAGAACTGAACTCCAGCCCAAGGGGAATCCCTTTCCATGACAAATAAATGAGTGCGGGGCAAACACTTCCTGGGGAGAAGGGGAACAGATCCCTGGGGGCAGCTGGGGACCGGGCACTGGGAGCTGAGGGTTCAGGGGTGTCAGGGGCTGCTTTGGCACGAGCCCGAAGAGGAGATGCAGGAACAGACCCAAGGAGAAGTGCGGGAGTGCGAGGAACAAAACTAGAACATCTCTTTTCCACAGCTCCAACCCCAGTGCCCGCAGGTCCCAGCGAGCACCCCGTGCTGAAATGCTGCTGCAAACCCCTCACACTCCTCTGGGGGCTTCACAAACTCCCTAAACCAGCTCTGCCTTCGGAAGGGGTCTGAGATTCATCATCAGTCCCAACGCAGGGGATGCAGTGTCTGCTGTAAAACAACACAGAGATTGCTTCATGCATTGGCTTCTCAAGCAGACACTCGGAATAGCTTGAAAGTTCTGCTAAAGCTGGGTAGGGAAAGAAACTAAACTAGAGAGGAAAAACTCAGCTAGAGAGGAAAAACTAAACTAGAGAGGAAAAATTCAACTAGAGAGGAAAAATTCAACTAGAGAGGAAAAACTAAACTAGAGAGGAAAAACTAAACTAGAGAGGAAAACTCAACTAGAGAGGAAAAACTCAACTAGAGAGGAAAAACTCAACTAGAGAGGAAAAACTAGACTAGAGAGGAAAATTTTAACTAGAGAGGAAAAACTAAACTAGGGAAGAAAAACTCAACTAGAGAGGAAGACAAACTGAGGGAGAGAGCAACATCCAGGGGCACAAATGCACAAGCAAGACTTGTTTGAGGCTGTAACTCTGGGCTTGGCCAGGCAAAACCACGCAGTAATCAGTAGTTTTTGAGACAGATTATATCTCACTAGGATGTCCTGCTTCATTTGCTGCTTTTTACACCATTCCTCCCCAGAACTCGCAATCCTTGGCAAACGAGATCCACCTTCACTGAGAGGAATGCCCAAGGAATGTTCCTGGGACTCGGACGAAGCCGGATGCTGCAGGCTGCAGCAGGACGTGGCTCTCCCCATCCCCTCTGTGCTTTAGGGAGTCCTGGGCTCCCTGAGGCTGCCCAGGGCCGGCTGTGCCGCGGGAGCAGCGAAAGGAGCGCCGCAGAAATTCCGGAATAGCCAAAGCAGCGCCGTCCCCTCGGTGCCGGTCCCCATCCCGCTGCACCTGCACAGAGAGGAGCTGCCACGCAGGGCTGGCGCTTCAAAGCCGCTCCAGAAAGCAGCTCCTGAGCTCCCGAGGGACATGTCCAACGAAAGCACCTCCCAATCCCCGCAAACCGCCGGACAGAGCCGCGTGGAGCCGCCTGCCGCCAACCTTCGCTCCCTTTGCCATAAACCAGCCGCTGGAACCCTGGAAGTGCTGCCAGGGAGCGCCTGCAGCCCGCGGCTGGGGTCAGAGGAGAGCTGGCTGCACAGAGGGGAGCTCGGGGCTCACAGAGTCACTCCTGTTGCCACTGCTCCCGGGAAGGACAGGGAGGGAAGGACAGTGAACCCTTGCCGGGGGCTGCTTCTTGTCAAGTCAGAACTCGCTGCCGCACAGCGCGTGCCACGTTTCTGCGTCCCGCACAAATCACCTCCTTGGCAGAAAATGTAAGAGCTTCTTTAAAAAATGGTAAGTTCACTGCAACGGGTAAAAACCAACAACCCCACCTGCAGCACCCTCAGTCTCCAGACCAGCTCAGCGCCTGAGCAGCCCTGAATCACTTCCGATTCATCACGAGGTTGTCAGAGGTGAAAAGGTTGAATTCAGGGGCAGTAACTTCCAGATTCCAGAGGCTGTGTCTGGGTTTTCGCCTGCCAGCTGCAACAGGAGCTCAAGTGAAATTACACCCTCCTGCTAATGGCTGGAAACGACTCCAGGAGCCGGCCCGGTGCTCCGGGAATGCTGGGATGGGTTAAATTCCCGGAGATTATACCGAGGATGGCCACTTGTGCCTCCTTATTTCATGGGAGGATTTCATCTTCCCTGCAGTGTATTTTCTGCAGACAAATTTTCTCTCTGCCCTTTCCTTCCTTTATTTGACACAAACAGAACTCAAACTTAAATAGCGAAATACCCATGATTTTCTATCAAGGTTCTCCAATCATCTCAAAAGTGGTGGTTGATCCAGCCAGTTCAAACTCTGTCTGGACAGAAGATGTGCTGGAAATATAATTCAGGGATCTCCTGTTTCCACGGTAAATCAGGATGAAGTCAGGAGAGTTAAATCTGGGAAAACACTGTTACGGAGAAAAGAAGAGGAACTGCCCAGAATTAGGCTCATTAGGCTGTCAGTGTGTGTGGCAACAATTAAACCTCTGCAGTGGGGCAGGGCAGGGTGGGCTGGAGGGCCCCATCCCCCCGGGGGCCCTGGAGCTGCTGCTGACCCAGAGCAGAGGCTCCTGCTCCCTGGGGAGCCTGGGATATGAACAATGCTCATTATCTGCTTATAAATCACTGAATTGTTACAACTCCAAACTTCCTGATTCCTCAAGTTCATCCTCAGACCCAGCCCTCTGGCCATCACCTGGGGATGGGAGCTGAGGCCACAGAGCTCTGCTGATCAGAGCTTTGCTGACCATCCAGGATATGGCTGAGTGGCATGGCAGTGCTCGGTCTGAGGTTGGACTCGATGATCTTGAAGGTTTTCTCCAACCTTAATGATTCTATAGTTCCACACAGGTCCAAGCTAAATTTTCAGGACACCTTCATGTCAGACAGCTCGTGGAGGAGTCTGCCAGACATGGAGAGCAAGACAGAGAACTTTCCTAATCCAGGCCATGATCAGTCCCTTCGTCCCTTCCCTTTCTTGGACACAGTTATTCAGTTGCCGTGACAGGAACTGCCCTCACTAGAGGTAATTTTGGGAAGATTTATCTGTGCATCTGCTCCACAACTCAGAGCTGTGCTCAGTGGAGGCAGAGCAGGCTGGAGGCAGGGGAGGGGCAGGGGCCGCTCACTGGCTGGTGCCAGGAGCATCTCCCGAGCCACAGAGGCCCCGTGACAAACGTCACCCGCTCCCACTCCAGAGGCACCACTGCACACATTTGGGCTGGCATTACACTCATTACACATTTTGTCATTACCAGCCTTTCTGGAAAGTCAGGTAGTTGGGTTTGGCATCCTGAGTGCACTTCAGGAGTGACCTCAGAGCCCCCAGCACCCGGAGAACCCTGGGATCAGCCCTGGCTCAGGGAGCAGCACCGTCAGCACTTGGGCTTTACAGCACCGGCCCCAGAGGGCAAATTAAAGGGTTACACCAATAAAAGGGTTACACCAATAAAAGGGTTACACCTATAAAAGGTTCACACCAATAAAAGGTTTACACCACTCCACGGGAACCTGGTGCCCTCGTTAGAAACCTCTCCCCAAAGTCCTGCTGCATAGTGATGACACAGGGTAAAACTTTCAGAAGTTAAAAATGAGGAGCCCATAAACGAGTGTTGTAGTCCTTGAGAGAGTTTCCAAGCTGTGCAGGCAGCAAGGACGGCCAGGCCCGAGCAGGAACCACAGCCCCACGTTCGTGACACACAGAGTGGGTCACACCTCACAAACTGCCACTGCAGGGACCTTTGCATCTGCTCCGAGAACTGTTTTTTCAAAACCTGAATAAAACACAATGACCAGGACAAAGGATGGTGAAGCCACAGGCAGCTTTCAAACGTGGTTAAATCCAAATGGATTTAATCTGTTCATTAACACAAGAGCTGCTTATTGGGAATTTACTGTCATTGTCCCAACACTACATTCCCCAAAAGGAAAGAATGTGACCATGCCCAACAGGAATCAGGCATGTCTGCTGCTTCACTAAAGTTCTACATTCCTGCCTGCTGGAAGGGGTGGCTGATTGCAGCTGGAACATCTGTCATGTTGGAAAAAAAACCCAAACACAAAAATTCATTCCGAAATGGCGTGAAATGACAGACAGCAAGGAGACTCTGCCCGTGTCTTTCCAGAAGCCAAGACCTGGCATCAGCAGGGACTGGGAACCAATAGAATCAGTTTGCTTCCTCGAAGGTTCAAACTTACTCTGACTACGTTAAATACTCTTGGTATTTGCATTTGAAATTCAATTCTAGAAACACATTATTCCTATCTCTAAACCCACCTGAGGCAGCAGCAGCTGAGAGCTCCCCAAACCCCCAGATCCCAACATTCCAAGGACAGACAGACGGAGCAGTTTTTCCTCTCCCTGCAGGCTCTGCAGAAAGCCCAGGGCAGCGTGGGATGGCAGCACTCACAGGGTTCAGAAGGTGCCATCCTGAAAAATTCAGGAATTTCTGACAGTTCCTTTAATGTTTCAATCATGTTCTCGCTACTTTTTCTTCAAGTAACTCCTTTTATTAGCTCGTGTACCTTATCCAGAGAGGAGCTGCTCCCTCTTTTCCAGGAGAAACCCGCACTGCCCTCGCCTCATCCCCTGGGATTGCTTTGTCCCTGGTTTGGAAGGGACCAGGGCCTTTCAGAGCTCAATCATGTCTCCAATTCCTTGATTGGTTTCAGAAAAGGCAGAACATTTTCCAAAGGCTGCAGAGGTCTTCCAAGCCCAACCATCGAGGAAAATGAAAGATAATTTACAAAAATCACACCAAATTTCCTGTAAATTATCAGCATTATGGCAGTTATCCATTTTTATGCTACTTTTACACACCTATTTGTTTCAGGTGAATGGCAATTTCTACCACCATTATTTGGTGGAGAGTCTGGAGGAGAGGTGAGGAAAGCACAGTGCCTTAGGAATCATTTCAGGATGAAACACGGGGTTGGTACCTCTGATATTCTTCCTCAAAGCTCTTGTAGTTTCTGTTGGTTTTTCTTTGGCAATGTCACTTTTAATAACAGGTCCTGAACCAGGCTGACCTACATAATAATCCTTCTAGAACAGAAGGCTCACGCTGCCTTTCCCTGTTTTTGGAGAACATAAATGGAACTGTCTGTGGTTTGCCTGGTTGTCGTGTCCCTCCAGAGCCATAAAAATCCAATTGGAACAAATGTCCCAGACTCGTCCAACTCGCCGGCCAAACTCACAGATCTGCTCTTTTTTCAACAGAAGGCCACAGCAATGCAAACCAGTCTGATTATTTCATATTCAGGCATAAATCTCAGTGCTTTACACTCAGATGGCACCGAGGACCTTCAGTGAGCAGGGGCAGCCAGCGCTGGCCTGTGGGGAGCAGGACGTGGAGCTTCCCCCTCTCTCCCTGTCAGTGTTTATCACACAGCAAAGAAGCCAGCACGGTGAGATAGGACCACAGACGCATCAAAGCCATTTCAGGCCTTTTCCCTGTTATTCTGTTACCCTCTAATTGTCCTAAATTAACCCTGCCACATGACAGACCTTTTGTTTTCCTTTCTGGCTGTCTCCATTTCCTTTCCCTGGGATCCCACAGCAGCCTCACCTGCACACAGCCGCTGCTTCCAGCTCCAGGCCTTACATCAGTGGGTCAGAAATAAACCCCCTTGGGTTATTTGGCTGAATCACACTTGATTTAAAAAGGTACAGAAGCTGCACATGCAGCCCCTGGCAGTCCCAGAACGCTCCTGGCCAAAGAGGTGTTTTCAGAGATGCACTTTGCAGCATCCTTCCCCCGTTCCCCACTCCCACAGCATCCTTCCCCCGTTCCCACAGCATCCTTCCCCCATTCCCACAGCATCCTTCCCCCATTCCCACAGCATCCTTCCCCCGTTCCCCACTCCCACAGCATCCTTCCCCCATTCCCACAGCATCCTTCCCCCACTGCTCACTCCCACAGCATCCTTCCCCCATTCCCCACGCCCACAGACACGGAGCGAGGGTCCGTCCTGCTGCAGGGCACGGACAGGGCGCGGCTGTGGCCGGGGCGGTCCCCGCGGGCACACGGGACCCTGCAGCCCTGCAGGGAGCGATGCCCTGCTGAGAAATGTTCCAAGGGCAGGAGCAGGGCTGGGGAGAGCCTGGCACGAGCCCTCCCGGGCAGCTCCCAGTTCCCAGGTCCTCCATCCAAGCCGTGTCACTGTGTCCCCACTGTGTCCCCACTGTGACCCTACTGTGCCACCTCCCTGCACCAGCAGCACCTCCCACGGCAGCTCAGCGTGGCTCTGTCTGAAGGAGCCAAGCTCTGCCCCCCTGCAGATGTGAAGGCGAGCCCAGCTCCCGCGCCAGCCCCAGGACAATCCCTGTTCTAGGATGGAAAAAGCGGAGCTGCAGCAGGACCGTGGCAGAGCCAGCGGGGGCTGCAGGGCTCTCCTGGAGAGAGGAGCTGCTGGGAACGACCAGACCCATCCAGGAGAAGCTCGTGTCCCCACGGCTGAGCCATGGGCTGTCCCCCAAAGCCTGCCCAGTCAGTGCCTCTCACTGTCCACTCTGTCCGAGAGCAGAGCAGAGACTGAAATGTCCCAGGAGACAAAGCCACGGAGCCACAAACACGGGATGGGAGTGAGGACCCGGGAGCTCCCTCCTGGCTCCCAGAACTCTGCCCTGCCCGAGTTACTGACACTCAGCTCACGAGTCCATGGACATTTTGATGTTCAAAGATCATGTTTATGTAGGTATTAAGCAAAAGGATGTTCCCAAGCAAACCAAACCCTAAAAACTGGTCGTGCAACCAAGTACCGGAGAGGTAAGACACAACAGCAAAATGAATCTTAAAAAATAAATTACTGAAGAGCTTGAAACCTGGTATTCTGCATCTGTCCTGACCTGCTGCAGATCCTACGGCTGTACAAATAAATGCATTGCACCACTGGGGGAGCAAGAAATGGCACCAGACACCAGACCCCAGGTGAGCAGAGTCAGAGAATTGGGGGAACAGGAGAAAAGTGTCACCTGCCATCACCCAAGCACTGCTGCTCGGGAGGAGAGCAGCCAAAGGGGATAAAACCGTTCAGAAACAAACATGGCAAAAGCTCTGCTTGCCAAAGGAACGTGTATCCCTATCCCAGAGCTGACACTTTAATCCACCCCTGTTCATCTCCCTTCCCTCACCTTGGCATTCCCCATCCTTCCTTTTAATACCAACAGAGAAAACATTTCCCCTCGCCAGTAATCTTGTTTATTCTAATAAAGAACCACTGACTAAAACAAAATCCTGAGAATTGACTGTTGACTCACAACTGAAGAGAAATTCCCATAGGCAAATCTTTTTAGCATTCCAAAAGCATGACTAATTCAATTAACACCAGCCAGAAGAAGATTATGTAAAGCTATGAAGTTATACATCTCTATATGTATAGAATAAACAAAAGTTACATGTCAGGGAACACAGGTAGGAGCTGTATGGTTGGTATTTTGTATTTCTGGTACAAAATTCTGTGTCCAGAGGTCTTGTCCCAATACATCAAAGTCTGTTGAACCCCCAGACACAGCCACTCCTGAGGTGCACCTTTACCTAAAAAAAGTCAATGTTTTTATCTCAAATGCAGCTGCCAACTCCAACAGTTGCTTCCATCAGCACCATGTCCCCCAGGGCAGGGCTGAGGGCAGGAGGGTGCAGCAAGGAAGGGGAGGCTTTTGCTCCCCTTTTGGAAGAAAATAGGTCCTTGTGATGGGAAACTTTATGGGAACAAAAGATAAGGATGAAGGTAACTACACCCTACCTTTTGTATTGGATCTGTTTGCATCAAAAATCCCCCAGTCTGTGAGTACAGAGCACATCCTGCCTGGAGCACGGCTCTGGAAAACACAGCCCACTCTGGCTGGTTCCTCCCAGGGATACAGGGGGTTCTTTACAGAGGAAGTGTCACTGATCACAACCCCAAACCCTGCCCAGCACTGGACAGGCCACCAGCCCCCCCGGGGTACAGCACTGGTTGCTGCTGAAGTGCTTGATGAGTTCGGGTTCACGAGTTCCATGTCTCACAGGAGCACTCCCCAGATTTCCCTGCACTGACATTTTATGGCCAGTTTGACTCCAGGAGTTGTTTACAAATTTTCAGACCTATGTGAAAATAAAATTTTAGAATCTTGTAGTTCTAATTACCTTTTCTTTCTTCAAATCATTACTGGATGTTGTTATGGCAGAGTTGCCTTTGTCTGTCAGTGACCACACAGAGGCCAAACCACCCTCCACCTTTCTTTTTCCTCTCTACTAATTCCAAATCTTCATAAATGTCATGAAAAGAAAAAAAACAGAAAACCAAGGAAGTGGAAAGGAGCTTGTCTTGTGGATCACTCATGCAAGGAGAGAACTCAGGACTGCCCTTGAAATGCTTTTCTGAAGACTTCACAAACCCAAAGCACATTTAAACTACGAGTCTGAAAGTTCTTATGCCAGAAAACAACTTCTTGTATTTTTCTTTGACTCAAAACCTGAAGGTTAAAAAACCCAACCAACGAATGAAATTAATGTGAATTCTGGGTTCAGCCAGTCCAGGTTTTGTTCCAGAACCAGAATCCATCGTGCCAAACTGGGCACTGGAAGCAACATGACTTTGCCTAGCTGGGTCGGTCTAAGAATATGAAAGGTTTTCAGAACAAGTCCCATCTTTTCTTTCCTGTAAAAAGCCTATAAATCCCCTGCCTTGAGTTCTCCATCAGGCTCATTTTAAATTCCAGAACAGCCAGAGCAAAGCTAAACTTTTCCCATCAACACACACTGAGATAAGACGAAGCTCCACATTCACGTCATTTTTGCCTGAAAAATGAACTTACAGGAAAAATGATGTACTTTTTATAAAGGTGTGAATTAGGGCTAACTGAAAGCTAAATCCCGAAATAAAATGTTAGTTAAGCAGCCATCTGGGTGGATTCTGGAATGCAAGGCCAGGGGCAGCACATCCCACAGCACAGGAACCTGCTGGGTTTGAGCACAGCTCGTGTCTCATGGTCCAGGTACCAACACGGCCTCGCCTGCTCTGCAGCCTCTGCCAGGACATCTCAGGGCCATTAACCAAAACATTTAGAAGCCTAAACCCGCAGTAAATGGACACCACTCTGATGTTGTCCTCAAAGGAGTTGAAACAATTGTGGTGAAAAATTCCATTGACAACTTCTGACCTCAATCAGCCTCGGAATATTCCACAAAACCCACGGCCACAGCCCTGAACTGAACCGAGCCTGTCACAGGGGCAGATCAGCTCCGTGTGTGCCCAGCACGGGGCGTGCCCCCCTCTGTCCCTGGGGCTGGAGCGAGCCCAGGGACGTTCTGAGCAGCGCCCACCAGCCATTGTCAGGGGAAGGAAGCAGAACTCGGGGGAGTTGCCCTTTTCCTTTCAAACATTTTAAATCATTATTTCAAACAGGAGGGTGACATCTGCTCCAGGCAGCCTGCCAGGCCCTGGCTGAGCCCCCGGGGTGGTCAGCACATGAGCGGGGCCACGGGGCTGTGCTTCTGACAGAGCAACAGCAATTCCTGCTGCTCACAGACACCCTGACTCAGCAGCTCCTGCCTGCAGATGTCCTCATCCCAGCAAATGGGTTATGGCAGCAGAACAGCACACAGCTCCTCCGGGGGCTGCTGGGGCAGGGGGGTCCCTGTCCCTGCAGGGAGTGAAGAGCCACGGCGTGGATGTGGCACCTGGGGACACGGGTTAGTGCTGGACCCGATGGGCTCAGAGGGCTCGGGGACACGGGTTAATGCTGGACCCAATGGGCTCAGAGGGCTTTTCCAGCTTAAACAATTCTGATTATTCCCGCAGAAGAACACAGTGTTTGGGGCACTGACAAATGCAAGTGCAGGATCATGACAGCGACCGCTCCTTCCCTCTGGCATCCTCCTTCCAGAGGGGGAATGTGATGGGGTCAGGCATGGCACAGGACGGCACAGCCCCTGCCTGGCCCTCCCTGCCTCTCTGTCACCTGCAGGGAGGATAACCCTCCATCCCTGCTGGGGCTGGGCCAGGCAGGAACCGGCACCATAACGCCATCCATCCATGGGGTTCAGGGAACGTGGTGAGCAAGGACCAAGCTGGACATCAGAGGATGGTTAAAGATCACCTCATTCCAACCCCCTGCCGTGGACAGGGACACCTCCCACCAGACCAGGCTGCTCAGGTGCTGATCTTTAGGATCCCTTCTGTGACTATAAATGGATCTATAACACTATAAGTGAGTACACCTAGAGAGATCTGCCCTCCCCAGGGGACGCTCCGAGGCAGAGCGGGGCCGTGGGTGCGTCCCTGCCGTGTCTGCACCTCAGCCCACCCAGGGGCTCCTCCGGCCGGGCTCAGCCGGAGCTAAGGTGAGCTGCCAGGGCTTTTTTAGTCCCATCCTTGAGGGAATCATGACTACATCCACCTGAGAGGGAACAGCAATCTGCACAGCTCACGTAAGTGTTGGAGCACCTTATGTAACAGGCAGCAAGAAAAGCTCCCAGAAAAAAGACGTTTTCTGCTCCCTGAGATGGGCAACTTCCCTGCACAACATCAGCAGGAGCATCCACAGCCACGGGCTCCCTGTCAGAGCTGGGAGGTGCTGTGGGAGAGCTGGGGCGGTTCTGGCAGGTCTGGGCTCGGTCTGGCTCCCTTTCCATCACTGCTCCCTTCCATCTGCAGCTGCACGGCCACTCTGCCCTTTGTCTTCCCAGAGCCTCTTGGATTGGGTTTAGAGTAAATCACTGAGGGTAGATTTAATTTCTTGGAGCTGATAATGAGTGTAGCTAGATATGGATCCTTTCATTTAAAAGTCTGCTTTGCAATTCAATCAGCCTCCACAGCCTCAACACCAGCCTGGAAGTAATGTGGGATGGTTGTAATGGTGAATAAAGAATAGAAAAATTAGACAAAAAATTAGATTAATGATTGTATCAGAAATACTGAGCTGCTCTCTGTAATCAAGTTTCACTGCAATGTGCTCTCTCAACACACTGGTGTCTCTGGGGAGGATCACACATCTCCACAAGCAGCCTCGGGGTTTGTCCAGTGCTGAGTAATTCCATCCCTCCCTGCCTGGCCAGGCAGTTCCCACCCCACAGCACAGCTCTATCCACACACAGGAATCCAGGAGAGCAGCACCACTGTCTGCAGCAACTTTCCCATTCCTCATCTGCTGAAGGAACATTTTTGTGAATGATGTGACAAGACATTCACAGCTACTCTGGCACCCCCAGGCAGCCCAGCAGGGCTCACCCCCATCCCCAACACCAGAGTCCCGATCAGGCAATTGGGGTTTCTAGCCAGTGCCCCTGCAATGGCCAAACCAGGAATGACCACACATCAAATGGGAAACTCATTAAATATCAAACCAATCACAGATACAGCTCCTCATGTCACTTCCCACATTGGAATCCTCCTCCCAGTGACTTTTTGATGGACACAGAATCATCACAGAACCATGGAATGGTTTGGGTTGGAGGGACATTAAAGGTGATCCAGTTCCGCCTCCCACCACGGGCAGGGACACCTTCCACTATCCCAGGCTGCTCCAAGCTCTGTCCAACCTAAAGACTTGGATCAATGGATAGAGAAGATTTAGTTATGGAACAAGAGAGGCTCCCCATTGGGACCAAGGGGGACATGAAAAACCCCAGCCTCACACTTCAGTCTTGTTCCTTTCCCTGTGTCCTCCTGACCAAGTTCCATTTTTTGCAAGTGTATTTCCTGGTTTACCTTTGGAGAAAATGGGAATCCTCGAATGCTGGCATCAAAGCAAAGGAGAAGGGTATAATACTTAAACAATATGGAAATGAATAATGAATAATATCTGAACTGATGAGCTTTAAACAAGTTTGATTTGGGGCTGGAAGCGGAGAAAATGAACAGATAGAATCCAATGGCTTCTCCCACTGCCAGTGTGCCGTTTTTAGAGAAGAATTAATTTCCCAAGGAAAGCTTCAGCTGCCAACGCAATGAGACATTTACCCTTGATAAGGATGTTTAGAGACTCGCCCAGAAAACTTCCACCGTTCTGCTGTAGCGGGATTGAAACCTCTCACCCGCTCCAGAGCGGGAGCACTGCCCTGGGCAGGAGGGGAAATGCCCCCGGACCTTGGGAGGAGAATCGGGCTGGATTTCCCTGCCAAGCCACTCAGGTGTGTAAGAGCCACGGCCAAAGGAGCTCCCTGCGAGCCCCAGGCCCTGGCAGCTCAGAGGGGCCCTCCTGCTCCGGGGGATGCTCCACGCCGGGAATGCTGCCCTGGCCCTGCACGCCCAGGGACGCCCGAGCCCTGGGACTGCACACAAAGCCCCAGACCGGCTGTGCCACAGGAGAAACCCCCCAACCCCCACCTGAGCTCCCCTGAGCCCCCCACCTTCCCTGGCCCGCTCCCAGTGCTGCACTTTGCAAACAAAATCTATTATTTCAGAAAGCCAGGGCACACTTTATTCCCAAATGTGCCTTTATCCCAGTTCAGAGGATATCCACAGCCCTGGGAGCTGTTGCAGACACTCTGACAAGGGCACACTTCCTTCCCCCTGTGCCAGAGTCCCGCTGACCACAGCCACGAGCTCTTGTTGCCAATTACTCTCCATGCTTTTCCCCTAATTAATTCAGCCTGGCAACCTCTCCATGCCCAGCCCCAGTGCCCAGCATTTCCAGGAAGTCATACTGATGGAAGGACAGGGCTGATCTCTGTTCCAAAGCCATTTCCAAGTCCATACACTGAATCATGAAGAGCAGAAATTGAGAGGATAATTTATTTTTCTCACTCAGTCAGATGTAGCTCCCCAGAAAACGTTCGCCCAGGCTGTTCTAAATCTGGCTCTTAGCTAAAATAATGTGACTCTTTGTCTCATCATGTCATTGTCATATACTTTGCCTTGAATATTTCAAATTTTGCACTTTCCTGATCCTGTCTGCAAATCTCTGGTTTCCTTACATGACTTTTTTTCATATTTGGAGCTGTCACTCTCTCTGGCTGGATCGATTCCCCAGCACTGCTCTTCCCTGTACATCAGCACCCAAGGGAATTCTGCACCGTGCCAAACACACCTCCAGACAGCTCATACCTGCTCACCTTGACCCTGGGAGCCACCTGTGCTCCAGCTATAGCATTCCCAGGAAAAAGCGGGATTTCTTGCTCTTTCCATACCAAGACTGAGAAGTGCATCATGTGTGAGCCTCAGCTGTGCCACACAAACACCTCCAGGGTCTCCTGCAGGAGCACCGAGCCACATCCACCACACATCCCCTGCAGAGACGCTCCTGCAGGGCAGGATAACGTCACCCATCCCCAAAGATGGCACTGCTTCTGCAGCAGAGAGAAGGGCAGCTTTAAACGGAGATAATTACACGTTTTCTACTTCAAATGGAACAGGAGATTGGACACAAATCCCTTAAAGAGACTCTGAAGACCATGGCCAATATCACTAAGCCAGTCCCTGACCTTCGGGGACAGCAGGAGGGGAGAGCAGGGATTTAAACCTGACGGTGTCCAGGCAGCCCTGAATCTGTGCTGGGGGTCCCCACGCAGCCCCAAGTCTGTGCTGGGGGTCCCCACGCAGCCCCAGATCTGTGCTGGGGATCCCCAGACAGCCCCAGATCTGTGCTGGGGATCCCCAGGCAGCCCCCTGCCCTCAGACAGTTCGGCCCCCAGTGTGCAGCCCCCGGGCACAGCCCACCGTCCATACTGCAATCTCGATTCCCTGAGCTGGGACAGGATTTTTCAGGCATGGATTTGCCATCAGCAGCAATCTGATATCCATGGATTGGCTGGTTAGGATGGAGAAAGGAGAGCTCCTCTGGGGTGAGATCAATTCCTGCCTCAGCTGCTGGGATGAGCAAAGGACAGAGCTGCAAATCAGCTCCCAATACCAGATATTTTCCCCCCTTTGTTGATCCAGCAAAAATCCTGCATTCAAAGGCAGCTGCTGATCCACCTGTGCACATCCACGTCCTGGAGAGAAAAGCAGCTTAAGTACTAATGACATCCAAATTATATCCTTGCCATCTTTGACGTTTCTGATTCCTGCTCCTTTCTGAGTCAAAGATGCCGTTAGGGTTTAATCAATAGCATTCTGCTGGGAGAAAGGCCTTCTGGAGCTGACAAAACTGCACAGGTTTGGCTTTGAGACCTGCTTCAATCTGAAAAGCCATAAAGAGGAAGTGCTTTACTTTTCATGCTGGGGAGGCTGTTGAGATTTCTGAGGAAGTCAAACAGCGACTCCAAACACGCCCTCACCTCGCTCTGCTGATCCCAGCGCGGGGCTGGCTCAGGGGAAAGCTGGGGCTGTGACCGTGGATGCAGCTCTGGGATCACTGCTCGGCCCGGGAACACTCAGAACTCGGAGATTAATGAAATATAATCAAATCTATGCCACCAAAAATCGGGAAGGTGATCTCCTCTGGATTCCGTCACTACATCGCTCAGACCCGCTCTGCTCCCGTTCACTCCCGTTCATTCCCGACATGGAATCTCCTCCCCACCCAGGGCTGTCCTACTCGCAGGAGCAGAGTGGCCAGTCCGGGTCTGAGGCTCTGGAGGGAGGTGTCAGTGCCAGCCTGGGCTGCCAGGCCGTGCTGGCCTTTGGCCCCGAGCAGGAGGGGCAATCCCTGGCCACAGGTTACCTGGGCCAGCCAGAAATATTCCTGCCAGCAACTGGGGTTTGTTTCGTTGGGGTTTTGGGGATATTTTTTTAAATCCTGGAGTGCCAGTGATTTTTCCCTGTTTCCCAGTGAAATCATAGAATGGTTTGGGTTAGAAGGGACTTTAAAGCCCATCCAGTGCCACCCCTGCCACGGCCAGGGACACCTTCCACTATCCCAGGCTGCTCCAAGCCCCGTCCATCCTGGCCTTGGACACTTCCAGGGATGGGGCATCTGGGCAATCAGAGGAAAAGACTGAGATGGCCCAGGGGTGTCTGCTCTCAAGGTCAGGGAAGGACCTCCCTGGGCACCAACACTTTGCTGCCCTTCACTCAGGGCCTCAGAGGCAGTAACAGGGACTCAAGGGAAGGGAGGGGAGGGAAGCAGGGAGAGAACACGGCGAGGCTTTAAAAAGAGATGGTGCTTTTAATGAGTTGGGAAGTTCTCAGGAAGCAGGACTGTAATTTGCTGGATTGATTGCACTGAAACTCCAGCTCTGCCATTTGTTCTTGGAGAAGTCTGAGGGAAATCACTGCATCAAAGGAGCTCGTGCCCAGCAGCAGCATTGGCCAGAGCCTCCAGAGCATGAGACTAATAAAATTTTGCAATCCCTCAAAAGTGCTAATTGCTTTTTTAGTGCATCCTACAGAGCAGGGGCACTGTAGGGCATCTGTGTGTGAAGGAACTGGAGAGGGGCTACGCTTCCTCAGAGCTTCTGCAGAGATTTTGCCAAAGGAAATGTTTATTTCAAGGAACAGTTTGGCACTGCAGACTTTGGCTGTGATTTTGTGAGGCTGCTTCTCTGCCTTCCCTCCTGATGTCAACAAATAAAAGTTCTTTGATTACAGCAATGGGAGGTTTGAGCTCAGTTCTGGTCGTGCTGGAGGAGCTGGGGTTTCCTGAGAACGAACCACGTAAGGAATGAACTGGCACGGGGATTATTAAGAGGCAAAAATTCCAAACTGGGAACATCTAAGCTCAAATTCATCCTGGCTTGGGGCAAGCGGGATTGTTCTGTTGCCCAGAGAAGCTGTGGCTGCCCCATCCCTGGAAGAGCCCAAGGCCAGGCTGGACAGGGCTTGGAGCACCCTGGGATAGTGGAAGGTGTCCCTGCCCATGGCAGGGGTGGAATGGGATGAGCTGTGAGGTCCCTTCCAACCCAAACCTTTCGGTGAGCTGCCAAAATAGAACCAATTCTGACACTCAAGTGTCACTCTTGCCTCACCCCAAGCTCCAAATAACTGCTGGTTTTGGATAACCCAGCCGGCCCAGACCAGGGGTGAGCTCCTCACAAAGCCAACAGCATCCCCTGGGAGCACCTCCCGGGCTCTGCCCTGCTCAGACACAGCCCCAGCTCACGGCCCCAGGGCCACCCTCTCCCACCTCCCACAACGCTGAGACACGGCTCCTGATTTCCCTGCGTGCAGAGCAAGCGCAGCTCCAACCCATTTGAACAGAAGCCACAAAAGCTCAGCACTCTGGAAAAAAATCAAGGTGCTCGAGTTCCTTTCTACAGGCTCAGATGTCCAAACTTCAGACTTCAAGTGGCAGTTGGCTTTGACATTGAAATAGATATGAAAAAAGCCCTCCCAAGGAATAACGGAAGGAAACTTGGCAAAAGGCACATGCTGAAAAAAATCAAGGCCATTTCTTAAGCAGAGTCCGTGCTATCCAGCAGTGATATACCAGCAGTATAATCTTAATTAGCCAATAAAAGTTTTTAGACAATCTGTCTAGACTTGCTTTTGCCTGGATATAAAATTGGCCTTAAAAGAAATATATAAACAGCAATGAAACGTCAATGAAGAGCCTTCAGAAAAAGCTCCCTGCTGCTCTACATCTGCACCCTGCTCTTCTTAAAACACGAGCATTGAAGCAAAATCCTTGGGTTTTGAAGCAGAAGAGCTGCTCTGTTTGGGCTCCCTGCCCTGCAGGCTCAGCGAGCTCCCCGAGTCGCCGGGGCGGGAGTGAGCGGAGCACGGCTCTCCCGGACAGCTCGGACCAACACAGCTCCACAGGGGCTTCGTCTGAGCGAGCCCAGTCATTGTCAGGAATAACTGAGAACAGCCACGTCCGGAGAGCAACTGGGTTTGTCCTGCCTGGCCAAAGCAGCAGAGCAGCGTGGGACCCAAGGACAGCACAGGGGACACTCGTGGAGAGTGGACAAAGAGAACCAAGTCTTTGAGGGGAAGGTATTGGGCTGGGAAAGGAACAAAATACAGATATAGGATAAACTGAGAGACAATGAAAGGCTTGATTAGACGTTGTGGATCAGTGAATTAAGGGGAGAAACAAAACACATCCAGGGAATTCAATGACAGTGTGTCTTCCATCAATGCTTAAGGAGTATTTTCGTGATCACAGCCTGAGCTATCCCCTCCCAGAGTGAGAAAGCACTCCCAGTGCCGTAGTGCAGCTCCTGTTTGCAGCTCAGGCACCTCCCTGGATGGAGCACAGCAAAGAGCCTTTCAAACACTGCCCTGACAAATAACTTCCCTAAAAACACGTAGGGAAGACCAGAAACTCCACTGATCACCATTCCCATCCTGCCAGGACTCCGCAAGGCAGGAACAGATGGGATTTTCTGCGCTCACTGAACTTCCCTCCCTACACAAGGACAGCTCAGACACCTCTGGGGACAGAGCAGGGAGTGCCTCTGGCTGCCCAGAGGATCATCAGGAGTGCAGGAAAACCTCCGCCCAGGAGTGGGGAGGGCTCAGGGTGTTTGTCACCCTCAGCTGTCTGAGGAAGGATAGGGAGTGAAGGAGGCAGGGGAGGATGTGCTGGGAGAGGCATCTCGGCATTATTTATGTGCTGCTGCTCCCCCACGGCTGGGAGAGCTGTTCCCTGCATTCGCACGGACTGGGAAGGGACTGTGGAGTACGGAAGGGACAAGACGAGGCAATATTTTGTATTTCCTCCTGGGACACAGCGTTTCAGTGACAGAAACTGGAATAACTTACTGCATCCCATTATCTCTTCCCCTTCAGATGCAGAGACACATTTAGAGCCGGTCCCAAGCGAGGTCCCAACAAATCCATCCTACTCTGCACAACAGACGCGTCCCATGGGAGCACCTCGGTGTCATCACAGTATTTCTGTTTTCCGTGGGGAAGGCAAAGTGACAGCAGGGGCTTCCTCTGCAGCAGGTTTTTCTGGAATTCATTTTATTCCTCCAGGGAAGCTGACAGGCTGCTGTGCACCATGCACCGGGAGAGGCGCCGGAGGCGAGATGGGAGCCGGGATTCGCGGGATTCATGGGATTCACGGGCTCCACGTGTCCCTCCGGGCAGGCTGGGAGGCAGGGGAAGAGCAAAGGCACTCAGAGACAAACCTCTAGGAAGCCTGGCTTCCCTGCCCCCGGCACAAAGAAGAGACTTTGGGAAGAATTCCTGTCTTATCTTCCAGAAGTTTGAAGTTTTCACAATCAAAGTCAATTCTGCTCCCTGAAACCAGTATTTTTTTGTGAAACAAATGTGATTTTCCAGCCCACTCTCTATGGCGAATTTTCCTTACTCATGGATATTTTTTCCCTGCCATGGCTCAGTCTTTGCAACGCCAGCCACTTCTATCCCCTTCATCCTACTGCGTTTCATCCCTCCTTCTCCTCAGCCTCAGAACTCCCTTGCTCTTTCCACAGCCTTGTTCCTTTTATTGTTCACTAACCCCAAACTCTCTCCTGTCCCCCTTCTCCTCCCCACCACAGCAGCCTCTGTGCTTCAAGGGGATCTCCTCCTCCAGCTTCCTAATGCACAATAACAAACTTTGTGTCCATTTCCTCAACATCTCCACCCTTTTCCCCCATTTTCTACCCCTCACAGCAGCACTTGGCTGCAGAACAACCACCAACGCTCCCATCCTTACCAGGAGGAATCACTACCCCTGGGATGCAGAAATCCTGCCAAAGAACAAATGGGAACACCTGGATTGGAGTGAAAAACTCACTGAGCCTGCAGCAAACCGACATCCTCCCTCCTGCAGGAGCCTTCCCGGGCGTGTCCAACTTCACTGGCAGAAATCGAGGATCAACAACGCATTTCCTGCTTTGCATTAACAAGGACTCGGTAAATCCCTTCCCTGCAGCTGGTCCACAGCCACGTTTCACAGAGCCACGTTTCACAGAGCCACGTTTCACAGAGCCACATTTCACAGAGCCACGTTTCACACAGCCACGTCTCACACAGCCACGTTTCCCACACGAGCAGGGTTTTATGAAGGCTGGGCTGGCACTTTGAAAGGGCGCTGGCGGTTATTTGTTCAGCAGCAACAATTGCCTATTTCAATTTTATTCTGTCCTTGAGATGCAATCTCCACATGGTCAATAAGTGCCATAAAAAGGCAGATATTTATCATTAAAGTGGCTGGTGCTGTAAGGGAACAGCAGCCTGTTCCAGCTCTCCAGTAACACTTCCCAAGCAGCAGCTGGGGGAGCTCATTCCGGGGGACATTCAGGATGGAGCTGCTCTCACATTGCATGTAACAGGCACTAAGGCAATCATCCCCTCAGATCTTTACCTCTTCTCCTCCTCCCCAGCCCTATGGGATTGATTTTTCACGAGTCTGTGGGAGAAGGGGGAATCACTCAGGAATCACAACAGGGGCAGAGGCTGCTGATGCTGCAGAGCCTGATCTGCCAGTGCCCCTCAGCCTCCCTGCTCTCCTGAGATCACAAGGACCCTATAAATCTACAGCAGGTACTCATCTCCCAGAGACGGCCAAAGATAAGAAAACTCTCACTAGATACCGGTGATTGGAGTGTTTTTGAATTCCAGCTCTTTAACGATGTGCTTGTATTTGGTGCCAACACTGCCTGTGCAGCCAAGAGAGAAATGGATGTTTCCAAAGGGCAGCTGAGATCCCATCACTCTCCTTTCCTGGGCAGGGAGCAGAGCCAGCCCAGGACATCTGCCGTGGCTGAGGGGGCACAGCCCTGGCTGAAGGGATGAACCTTGCACTCCAACGTTTGGGTAATCTAAAAATACAGCCTGGTGCCCTGGGGGTTTGCAACACCTCAGCCAGGCACATAACGAGTTTTAAAGTCCAGTGATCACCTTAAGGACATCACTCATCCCCTCCCCTGCAGACGTCCCTGCTCACAGGTCACTGACACAGCCACAGCAGCTCTGACCACTCACAGGGACAGATTTTGCTTTTCCATCCTCAGAAGTGCCTGAAGTCTCAATGCAACCCAAACCAACCCCGAGGATCAAGGCCAGTGCACCTTCCACCAGCTCAGCCACAATTAACAGCAGATCTCATTAACCCTGCCACGCTGCAGCACACAACGCCAGCCAGTACAGCCTCAATTCTTCCTGATGGTTTTTCTCTGATGAGATGAAACATTTGTTATTTGAGAGTAGGAAGGAGAACAATCGATTTCATAATGTTGTTATTTAACATCACTGCACACCGACAGGACACGTGCAGGAATACTTGGGAAAAGTAGCGAGAAAAGTGGAAAACACTCAAAGTGCTTGGATAGAAATGACTTCATTTTGTAAGTGGTTTATATATTAGGTTTGATCCAGAAAACAGACTCCCAAATGAATGAGTAAAGGCCATTCCCCCCAAAGCAGCATCACTGAACACAACCAAAGGGAGAGCCCTGCACTGCAGCCCCTCCAGCCCCAGGGACCTCTGTCCCCTCCTGCCAACACTGACCTCCAGGAGGGGTCTGCAGGACCAGGAATTTGTCCTTTACACTCTCAAACTCCCTGAGCATCCTGGGGGCTGTGGTGCCTTGCAGAGAGCCCAGACCCGTCCACTGGCCTGGTTCCCTGAGGCTGCCCTGCAAACCCGGATTTATGGCCAGACTGGTCAGCACCCCAGCTCAGCTGCCTGCCCTGACCCAGGGGCTGCAGAGGCTCCTGCCCCTGGGGCTGTGCAGGGCAGGTCACTGAACTCAGCTAAGGAAGCCCCCAGGGTGGGCAGCACCTCACCCACCCCACCAGCTTCCAGGGAATGTCCGCACAGGGGCTGCTCACAGCGGGCTTCTGGCGGCTGCCACGGGGGACAGAGGTCAGAGATCACCAGTTCAGGGCATCCCTGGATCCTGGGCAGAGCCCACTGCCCCCATCCGTGCACAGCTTCACTAAAAGGTCCGTTCTTTATCGCCAGTGCAATCCCTGCTCAGCTCTTCTGCCACCTTCCCTTCCCAGCTCTAACCCTGGGTGATGCTGTGAAGGGACTGCTCCCTGTAAGGAGCATTCTAAACCCTTTCAGCAGGGCCTTCGTGGAGCAAGGGGAGAACAGAGAGGTTTCATTAGCACCAGAATGTAAGACAAAAAGGAAATAAATCAGGATTTTCTGCTCGGCACCAGGAATCAGCACTGCACTGGAGAGCAGTCTGCTCTCCCTCCCAGCCCCAGACACTTGTACCGCTCCCTGCTAGCACTGATTTCACTCTCTCCTGTTATCCAGCACTAATTTGTGCTAATGGAATTCCCAACAGACAGCATAAAAATTAAGTTCTATTACAAAAATGCAGATTCAGGCTCCGAGCAGGCAGCTGAGCAGACCTACAGGAGCCTACAGAAGAGCTGTGTGAACCACTGAGGGATCACAGAGCAGCTCTGGGCTTTCATCAGCATCAGCCCCATCAGCGAGTGCTGAGGGAGAGCAGAGGGTCCTGATACTGCTGGGGGGTCAGGCAGCACCAGGACACCACTCAGATCCCCAAAACCCCCAGCAAAAGGTTCAGATCTTCTGACAAACACAAGTCAGGGGAGAAAACAAATACCAAGGCTTTAGGAAAAGCTGTTGCATTTTCAATTTTCGGTGGGTCAAAGGGTTTGAGCCAGGCTTTGCTACAGAGAACAAACCCACAGAAAAGGACTTCTGCAGGGAGTACTTAATGGTAAGTGATTGATTTGTAACAAAACTGATGAATTTGGAGAGGATGATATTTAATGCACAGACTGTGATGCAGTGCACAACAGTGGTTCATTGATTCCAGGGGGGTGACAGAATCCTGGAATATCCCGAGATGGAAGGGACGCACAGGGATCATTGATCCAACCCCTGGCCCCGCACAGACACCCGAACAATCCCACCCTGTGCATCCCTGGGAGCATTGTCCAAATGCTCCTGGAGCTCTGGCAGCCTTGGGGCCGGGACCATTCCCTGGGGAGCCTGTTCAGTGCCCACCACCCTCTGGGGGAAGAGCCTTTCCCTGATATCCAGCCTGGCCCTCCCCTGGCACAGACATGAGGACAACGTGTCTCACACGAGTTTGTGCCTGTGTGCATGCACAGGGGCCCAGCAGCAAATACAAACCTAAAGGGAAAAACAAGATCTAGAAATTCACGTTTATACTGAGAAATGCTGTTCAGTAGCACTGCTGGGACTGCTCAGCAGCACTGCTGGGAAAAAAGTCTGCTTAGGAGGGCAGGAAGGATTGAAAATCAGAGTGGTTTGGGTTGGAAGGAACCTCAAACATCATCTTCCAAGCCCCTGGCACGGGCAGGGAGCCATGTGAGGGTCCCTTCTCTGGGGTGTGGAGTTCCTGTCCCTGAGCAGACCCGGCTCCACACGGACGTTCCCTCCTGACCCAGAGGGGTCTGCAGGATCACGGAGACTGAGGAATTACAGAAACTCAGTGGAAGCAGGAGAAAAGCAGATCAAGAGGCTGTCACAGGGGTTGTGCTTTCCGTGTCTGAGGAGGTGATTTTGTGGTTTTGCTCCGTCGGGCGATGGTGGCTCTAACCCACACCTCACTGCCACCGAACCCTCCGGGAGCGGCCTCAGCCCGGAGCCGCACCAGCGCCCGGGGCCAGCACTGGCACCCCTTCTGCCATATCCTTAGGACACGGAGAAAGCTGCGGGTTTGCCCGGAATCCTTCCTCTCCAGCCCTCCCACACGGCTGAGAACAGCACCCCCCAAACCCTGGAGGTGCAGATCCTCCCCCACGGCCACGCTGCCCTGCGCGCTCCGGCGGCTCCGCTCCGGGCACACGCTGGGCTCGGGTTCTGGGATCAGGATGGATGGGGGAGCTGAGTGAGGGAGGGGAAGGTGGCACACACACCCTGCAGCCCCCTCCTCACCCCTGGGAGCTGAGGGAAGGAGGGGAAGGAGGCACACACACCCTGCAGCCCCCTCCTCTCTCCTGGGAGCTGAGGGAGGGAGGGGAAGGATGGGAAGGTGGCACACACACCCTGCAGCCCCCTCCTCACGCCGTGAGCAGCAGCCACGGAGCGAGAGAGCATCACAGCCTCCCCAGCCACGCAGCCAGGGAACTCAGCTGTGCAAACGGGCCCTTTGGGGAGAGCAGGGCATTAATAAATGCACTCCAGATCTTTCATTTATCTGTTAGGAGGCATTCAAGTGGTCTTTTGCTAACGACTTCAGTATATATATTTCTTAGAGATAGCAATTAACCTTCTGGTACAGATTAATCTTTAAAAAAAAATCAAAGACGAATTAATCTTTGAAATTCAAGTATTCAGTAGTTTCATTAATAATCTGAAATTGTCCTTTAGATTTCCCATAATTAGACCATTCCCCTAATTTATTAATCCCACAGACCGCAGAGCATGTTTCAAATCTTCATCTCCTGCCACAATGACATATTCAAACTCGCTTGAAGTGCTCATAATAAAAGTCACTTTGTGAAGAATTATTAACTCAGAGGATCAAGCAAAGTCTTTATATGCCAAAGCATATTTGAAAACTAAGCAGGGGTAGCACTTTCTACTGATCCTCAGATTTCTAAGATCTTGGCTGATCAGAAACAAGTTTGGATAAAACACTGACTTGAGGATAATTAGCTGGCTACAGAATCGAGGCCACAGCCAGGAAATGTGCTGGTGCCCACGGACTAAACCCTCCTTTCTGCCAAAAGAAACTGGTTAGGAGATGCAAGACAATTCCGTGGGAGCTGACAACCACTGCTCCCTGCCGGGACGCCTCCCATTTGGGATGAATTCCCTGCCCCCTGGGGCCGCTCCTGCTCTGCCTGGTCCCCAGGGGCCACACGGGGAGAGCCAAGCCAGGGACCCGTGCTCCCACACCCCTCCCAGCGCTGCTCCTCCAGTTCCCACATCCAAACGCTCTGTGAGCGCTCCCAGGGCTGGCGACTGCCCCCTCAGCACCGGGAACAACCCCACACCTGTGGCACCCCCCGTGCCAGCTGCCCCAAAGCACTGGCACACCCAGCGTGACCCCACGACAGCACCCGGGCGAGGGTCACGACCCAAGCCTGGGGACAAGGTGCCGCTCCCCCACTCCCCCTCGGGGACTCACATCAGGACCTTCTCTCCAGGCAGCACCGCTCCCCTAAACCTCCAAATAACAGGATGATCTTGCACTTCCCGGGGTTTTAAACCCCAGGGAACTCGCTGACAGGTGTTAAACCCCGTCAGAACTCCACCTGAGCTTTATCTGTGTGACACGAGAAGCTGAGCACAGCCCTAGGCAGCGGCAGCAGCGCCGGGGATCGGATTATTCCCGTTCCAGGGTCTGAGGAAGTTTAGGCACTATCCCTGTCAGTGCCTTAATCTCCCAGGCATGGCCTGCATCACCTGCAGGCAGGGCTGCTGTAAGCAGGCCACGGTTTGGGGTTTATGCTTCATTTTTCAGGAAGGATGCTGAGTTACATGTTGGCTACATGAAGAGCTCGTGTAATAAATCTGATTCTCCACAAGGTCTATAAAATGGGATCCTGCTCTTCAGCCAGAGCCTGTCCTTGACACAGAGAGCACATTTCAGGTATGATTTTGCAACAGTGGATATTTGCAAATAAAGTCAATTTTAAATTCTAATGAACACTGGCATTTGTCACTTCCTGCTGTATTAAATCCAAACCCATTTGCTTTAATACCACATAAATATGCATTCGTAGGAACAGACAAACTTAGGCAAATCTGGGTTCCTTCTGTGGTGTCAATACAACGAAACAATTCCAGATCCCACTTTCCAAAGCCCCCTCCTTTAGGCACAGCCACTTTCCCTGCTTGTTCCTTGGAAGATGCTGCCAGGAGGATCCATGAGCTCCCTGTGCTAGCCTGGGAGTGAGCTGGGGTTCCTCCCTGCAGGCAGAGCTGATGCTGTGGGACCAGCCCTGGGACAGAACCCTGAGGCTGCTCCAGAGCAGCTCCTGTCCTGTCTTTTCCTGTCCCACCCTGGCTGGGGATTCACGAGGTTCTGTGAGCTGGGGTTGGGCTGTGCTGGTTGTATTTAAGGCAATGCCAGGCAGGGGCAGGCTGGGATAGCTGTGAGTTCCACTCTGGGAGTACAACTGAGCTCGTTCTTGCCCCGTGATGAGGGACTCCCATCAGGCTCCATGGGTTCCCAACAGGCTCTGTGACCAAAGCCTTCTGGAGACAGCCCTTGCATAAATCACTAACCATGAATTACATCCCCTGCTTCTTTCTCCTTCCCAGCACAGGAATCCACTTTAAACATTTCAGTGTCCAAGCCCTTATGAATCTGGATTGCAAATCCGCTCGTCAAGGATTCACACCACGGGTCTGACACGTCTCATCCCACACCACGGCCTTGCTGGCTCCAGATCCCACACCCGTAACCCTCGAACCTTCAAGGGGAAGATCAGGAATTCACCCCACTGCATTGGTCCAGAGAAAGGCCAAAGCACAGCAACACAAACCAGGATGGACCCGCAGGTGAGCAGGGACAGTGACAGCGCCCAGGGGCTGTAACGAGCAGAGTTCCAGCCTGTGCAGAGGGAAGAGCTCAGCGTTTCCAAATCTGGCTTCTGCCCACGCCAACACAACAAAACCCCAGCCAGAGACACAGCAGGAGCTGGGGAAGACTCAAGGGTTTCTATTTTCCCGAGAAATGACTGAAAAGCACTGAGGTTCCAAACTCTCTGAAACTCCGCGAGCGCTTTGGGAACGACAGCATCCAGGAGCCACGGCAGAGCATTGCAAAGAACCGCAGCAGCTTCAGCATGAAACACGAGCTCTAGAAAAGTGTTATCACATTCAGCACACAATCACATTCACCCCTCCCGCAGCGCTTCTGGGGGAGCGTGGGCGTTGCCTACCTGCCTCTCTGGAAATTTGCATGAAGGACTCGACTCCTTTTTCTCCATAATTCCCTTCAGATGCCAAAGTGGATACATAATTCCATCCCAAAGCTTTCACAATGTCCACCATTGCTTGTGCTTGGAAGGAATCTGGAGGAACCACCCGTGAGAAGAAATCATAGCGCCTGTCATCGCTCAACTCTGGTGCAGTTGAGGCATAACTGATTTGTGGGATCTGTAGAAAAAAACAATTTCTGATAAATACACACATTCACAGACTCATGGCACTTCTTGCAGCAGGCAGCTAAAGCACCTGGCTGCGGCTGAGCTTTGGCTTTGCACATCCACACTTCTCCACCACGTTCCCTTACAAAGTACAAGCCAAAGGAACGATCTTTGCATTGAGCTCAAGTTACACAAATAAAGCGGTGAATTGGGAAATACGTGCACATCCATCGTTCCTGCCTTTAAAGGAATCAAGTACAGCACAAACCATTGTAATCAGTGCCCTTGTTTCGGTGTTCTGGTTTTACCAGGATTTGGGATCCTGAGTGCAACTGAGGTTAAACCTCCCCCTGCCATGGCTGGCTGCAAGCCAGGGAGAGCCTTCCTCAGCTTCGGGAGGATGAAGGCTCCAGGCTTAAGCATGAGCATGTTTGGTTTTTATTCTTTCAGCGTGAGGATTGCTGAGCATGGGGATCCCTGTCCCACAGACACGGCCTGGGCATGACCCTGCTCTGTCCCGACGGAGCAGCCCCTGCTCTGCCTTCCCCCAGCAGGGTGGGAAGGAGCCTGGCAGTGACTCTTTGTACAGAATATCGTCCAGGGCTGTTTTCCCTTGGTAACCAAGGTCCCCGAGCAGCTCCTGAGCTGACAGGATGTCAGTCCCCAAGCCCAATATGAAACTGTTTGAGCAACACTCTGGGACTGCCCCTTCAATGAGGGGACCTGCCCCAGTTCTCACTGGAGATGCCCCGGGGGGGAAGGGGAGGTTTGCAATACAAACACGATCCTGTATAATGATCTGAGCCTGCAGCCCAGGAAAGGTCAGCACTTCACACCTCAGGACAGGCACCTTCTGCATTCCCAGACTTTGTCTCTGCACAGCATTCTACAAGTATTTATTATTCTACAAGTATTTATTATTCTACAAGTATTTATCAGCTCTCCTGCCTCCTCAGAAAAACAAACATTATATTTCCCTGGATGAATGCTCCAAAGGGCTCAGCACCTTTGGTCCCACAGAGGCGAGGGGCAGAGCAGAGCAGATTTCCCCAGAACACACATCATAGCTGTACATCCACACAGGTGCTGGCAACCCCTACAGCACAGGAGAAGCAGACACCAAAAGGAAAATTGCTGCTGGAGACCCAGAGGAGTGAACAGACAGGTGAACTTTGCATGGCACCATTCAAAATTATGTTATCAACCTAAACAAACGTAAACTGTCATAGAATTGTAAAATCTGAGCTGGAAGGGACCCTCAAGGATCATCAGTCCAAGCCCTGGCCCTGCACAGACACCCCAACAATCCCACCCTGTGCCTGGGGAATTGTCCAAAGGCTCCTGAGCTCCAAGCTGGTCCCTCACACCAACTGCTGCACAGAAACTGCTGGCCATCGAAATGAGTTACATTCTAATTTATGCCTCCAACTGCTGTAACAATGCCTGGTGACATTGGGGGAACACTTCACCAGTTACCCACCGCTGACCAGAGCAGCCAGCAGCCCTCACCCACAGCCCCACACAGCCCCTGACACAGCCAAGTGCTGCTTTTTGCATTTACAGCACAAGTAAGGCTGAAATACCAGTTTTGATCTGTGGCGACTCTTTGTATTCCAACTTGCCAACAACTGCTTTTCCAACTGAAAATCAAAAGGAGCCCATTCTGCACTTTTACAACAACCAAAGCTTCTACAGAATTTGCTGCAGTGCTTATATTCCTTAGGAGACTTTTTGGATTTTAAATCTCCTTCCAGTGTTCATAAAATATTAACTACTGCTGGCTGTTTCAATCGCTTGGAGTATAAAAAGCAGATATTGGGGTTTTTACCAACGTTTCTAACAGGATATCTAAAAGCAACATAAAGTTATATATATGGGGAGTAGAATTGTCCTGACATCCTGTTGGAGTGCAGGGAGGGAGGCCCTTCGGGGGGTGACAGGGACTGCAGCCACCAGGATGCCACCGTGCCCAGGGGCTCAGAGCAGGCTGCACACACCCACAGGACACCCCTGCCCTCCCTGCCAACAGCACCCCACAGCTGGACACCCAAAATATAAATGAGCTGAGATCCAACTGCTGCTCACAGGGAGCTCCACACTGGCCCCTGCCCGTGCTGAAGTGCACTTGGAAATAAAAATGGATTGATCCAAGACCCAGCCCAAGCTGGGCCATGTCCCCATTCTCTGACCCCAAAGATCATGAACGTGGTTCACTGTGCAAGGAGGATGAGCAGGGTCAAGGGAGAACAAGAGAATTTTAAATCAGGTTAATCTGGCTTTTTGGTTTTTGTTTTCTTTTCAGTTACCCAGATAAATATTTTCTGTCTCTTCACTGATTTATTTTTCTTTCATGTCAGTAAAATCTGTTCTTTGTCATCAATTCAAAACCGGAGTTGAGAGAAGCAGGATTTCTCTTCCGTCACATTTTTCCTATTCTCTGTTCTGAAACATCCAACAGCTCTAGAGAATCCCAGTCTGCTTTCCAAACGGCTCCAGCATCCCGGCAGAGGGGGTGTGATCCATAAATCCCAGGGACCACAATCCCCTGGCCCTGACCCAGCACAAGTCCCAGCCACCTCTGCCTCCCCAGCTCAGCAAGGGCAGAGCTGGGCTCTCTGGGGGGCACTGAGGTGTTGGCAGGGGGGGATCACCTCCCTGACGTGGGAAGGGGGTTCTCCCGAAGTCCCCGTGTTTGCAGGCCCGTGGCAAACATCCCTCAGGAGTTCCACGTGTGGTTTGCCTGGCTGATGTTCTGATTACAGCAGGAGTGGATGATTAATGCCGGGAACGTTGTTTTAGTCAGTGATTAATTAATGTTAATTTATTTTTAACATTGACCATTATTCTCCATTTATTTCATTTTCTTCTGCTAATGAAGAGCTGTCTCGGGTCCCACTTGTTGTCTGGCTTGCAAAGCAGCTCCTGTTTGAGAGCAGCTGCACCAAGGAGCAGCATCTCCTCAGCCTCTCCTTCCAACATCAACCATCCTCCACCAGCAGGTGTGGAACAGCTCATTCCAGAGCAAACCCCCACTGAAACACAAACCTGCTGTTCCAGTTTTTCATTTCAAACTCACTTTGCGCCATCATCCCATCCTGTATCCTCCTCCTCCTCCTCCCACTGTTCCACAGACCCTTTTTCCAAGCAAAACAACGGCAAGGGGTGAGTTCCTCACCAGAGCCAAGTGTCTGGACCAGGAATGCAGAAGGACCCCAGGGCCAGCACACAGCCCCCCCTCCCTGAAGCTGCAAGAGCTGCCACAGCCCTGGGCCCTCCACCTCTGCCCAGAGCCACTGCCACGGCTAAGCACCCGCCAAGCACCCAAACCACGAACAATTATCACTGCTCTGCCCTAATGGGATTGAGTTCAGCTCCATCTCCTCAGTCACTCATTAAAATATTAATAAAATGGTGCACCTGGACCCACCTCACCAAGTGGCAGCAGTCAGGGAACTTCAGAAAAGGCAATTTCCCCGAGGACCTCGTGCAATTAAGATAATGCAGGAGTGCACCTATTGAGATATTAATGAGCTCCCACCAGGGCAATATTAAGTTCACAGTTTGCTGCATTTTTACTTTCCGTTTCCTATTAAGTTTTAGGGATCTGGTTTCCAGACAATGGGAAAACCCCACCCTACTCTGGCAGAGCCTCTTGAACCCATCACATCTGGCAGGGCAGAGCCAGGCTACACACACTGCAAATCCCTCCCGACACCCCAGCTCCACAGAAAGGAGGGGCCTGAAGACTTTGCACACACCTTTGGTGTGAAGTGATGGATGAGTAACAGCCTGGAGCTGCTTGGGCTCAGGTTTTATTCCTGTAGAGATGTATGACGTCAGGATTTAACCCTCAGTCAGCACAGCTCCTCTTTGGTCCCCATCCACATCTCAAACTGCAGAACCACCAGGCTCAGCACCCTGACCTGCAGAGAATGGGGTCCACTGTGTCCAGCTCGAGTTGCCTGAAGTTCCCCACTGGCTGTTCTCTCTGGGCAAAACTCCCCTACACTCTTTTCATCCTCACTTTGCCTCCTGAGCAGGAAGGAAATCTGGCAGGAAGTTCCAGAAATCCAGATATCCAGGGGAAGGTGTCCCTGCCCACGGCAGGGGGTTGGACAGATGACCTTTAAGGGCCCTTGGAACCCAGAGCACACCGAGATTCTATGGAAATTTTACCCAATACACTAAATATGATCAGAGCCTGGCTAAAAGCCTGCACAGATAATAGGAATGGATGTTCCTGCTGTTTTCCAGTGGCTGGAACTCGAGCTCACCCCTTCCTCGGGAGCTGGCAGCCCTGGGGCCCTCAGTGCCTGCCAGCCACGGGGTGCCCAGCACCAGGAACATCTCTGCCCTCTGCCCCTCCTTCCCAGCCCCCCCAGCAACCACACCCTGCCAGGTCAGCACCTCCGGCAGCATCTTCCCGAGGTGTCCACCAAGCAGCACCTTCCTCTGTCCTGGAAGGTGCATATGGAAACAAATATTACTGCAATTTTCGCTCTAGGGCTCTTGAAAGACCTGGGAACAGCATTCCCAACAGCCTTCAGCAACGATGAGAACAAATCTTTCCAAAGCACTTTGATAATCCCTCCTGATCATGTTTTAGGATGAAAACTTACACAGAGCACTTCTCAAGAATCAAATGTTGCCAATAAGGAAATGAGGTAAAACAATTAAGAAACGCTCATGTAAATCACTTTTAAGATCAATAGAAAACATTTTTGTGCAGCTGTGCTGAAGGTGTTCAGAGATGACAAAGCCATTGCTAAGCACAAAGGTCACACCACGAGAGCAAATCCTCCTGGGCAGCGCGCAGAACCAGCCCTCCCAGAGAAGGGCATTTTCACACCAGTAATTTATTTACAGTTCGCCTCAGCTCCTCTCTGTTTACCAATTCTAAGGCCACCGGTGCTCAAACACAGCCCTGTGTGCTCACAGCACCCGCCCTCCCCTGCCGACCCACGGTGAATCCCCAGTGAAGGATCAGAACCAGCACAGCCACCCGGGGGGAACTGGCTCCAGATTCCATAGGCACAGGAGCACAAACACAGCACCACCCAGTGCACAGGAGGAGCTGGGCCTGGAGGAGACAAAGTGCATTTAATTAAACAGAAATGTCTTGACGAGCAACGAAACACCGCGAAAGTAAAGCCAGAAATGATTCACGTGCGTGAATTTTGCTTTTATCAACACTGGCTCGTTCCACCAGCCCTCCCCAGCTGGGGCAGCTCCATGTCCCACTCCGGTTTTAGGGTTAAGCAGCCACAGTGCTGCTCAACAACACCTTTTAACATCCCCAACTCCTCATTAGTATTCTTATAATGGATGGAACCCATTAGTGAAACAAACACTTCCAAGCCACTTTGGTTTTCCCAAACAACTGCCTTTCTAACTGAACGCCTTCCTTCTAAATTAATTTCAAACCTGCAAAGAGCACAGGAAAGAGCCCATTTCCAGGCACATCCATCAATCCCCATCCCCACCACAGCTGCCACAGTGCTAAGGTGGAAAGACATCCTGAATTATATAGGCAAGCTGGGAGTCTTTTCCACATCTACAAGGGCTCTGCTGCTTCCTCTCCTGGAGTGAGAAAGTACTCCCAAAAAAAATAATTGGAGCAATTAAGGGAACAATAATTACAGCAATTAGTACTGTCCACATGGCTCATGGGAGCACTTTATCAGCTCAGCAAGCAGGGAAAAAAATCATAAACAGCCAGTAAAATGAGCTGTGTCCATAAATATGAGAGATCCTGTATTTCATCTTGAAGACCTGTGCCTGGAACAAGGTCTGCTTGTGACAGTGATGAGCTGGTGGCACAGATCAGGTTTTTATAGAAAAACAGGGGGTGATTTCTTGGCTTTTAAATGCTGAAAGAACCTTGGACAGATGACTTGAAACCAGGACCCAAAATTTTAATGAAAATTAAGTCATAGCACAAAAATAAACATCTTGCTCCTTAAAAAGCTGTAGATAAAACTGTCCTTTATAAACAAGGACATAAACCCCATCTCAACAAGTTCACATATTGTGGATTAAGACCTGGCCATTTATACTTTCTTAGGAATAAATTATTCACTGGAATGCTTTACTTTCCATCCCTGGAAGTGCCCAAGGCCAGGTTGGACAGGGCTTGGAGCACCCTGGGCTAGTGGGAGGTGTCCCTGCCCATGGCAGGGGTGGCACTGGATGGGCTTTAAGGTCCTTTCCAACCCAAACCAAGCTGAGATTCTGGGATTCTCTTCCATTGGCAAAAAGCATTTTCTAGAGCCCAGCTCCTTTGAGCTGCGTGTGCGACCCAATTCAAACCCTTGCAATGAATTCAGGGAAAGCTGTGCCCGAAGGCAGTGCTCCCAGGGCCCTGCTGTGCCAGGAACGGAGCCCCCGGGAGGGAGGGAGGCAGAGCGGGCTCCAGCCCCGTCCACGCAGCCCGGGGGCTCCGAGATGGGCGATGCCCGCGCGCAGTCCAGACTCGGGGCGCTCGCGGTGCCCGTCGGTGCCGCCCTGGGCACACGGAGCGCTTCAGGGATGGCACGTGCTATGTGGGTGTCCCCGCCGTGGTGCCTGCCATCCCCTCCCTGCCGCGCTCCCGCACCCCCGGCACCGCAGGAACGGCTCCGCCGGTGCCAGCTGCTCTCGGGATTGCACGCACGGCCCTCGCCGCTGCACCGCCGATCCATCCGGCGAAGCGCCAGACCTCAGGCCTTCTCCTGTTTGAAAACAGTCCTCGGAAAAAATGCCCAGAAACCCGTATTTGAATTTATACCGACATGGAGAAAGGTTTTTAGACACACACTTTCCTCATTCGTGTGTGCGAGTTCCTCTTTGTGAACAAAGCTGTGTTTATGCAACCACGAAGATCCTCAGTGAGCCCTTCTCAGAAGTAAAATTAACTGGCATTTATATGACTCCCATTCGAATTTCTCTTGGTTTATCTGTATTGTGATTCAATAATATTGGAGTCAAAACCTAATTTATAATTTTTAATTACTGTTTCTAAGCCATTTATATACAAGTAACCCTTCTTTACTCAGAGGGAAGGCTCCTGGAAGCCACTGGGTGTGCAGAGATGCCTCAGCTCAGCCCTCATCAGGCAGGACGAGGCACAAACGCTGGGTCCACCCTCCCTGGCACACGGAAAGGAGCCACAATTTCCCCTGGGTGCCACAACAAACACATCCAGGGACAGGGCACCTCTTGCAGCTCCCACCCCCAAACAGGGATATTTATGTCCTGCACCAGAGGGATTATTGATACTGAAGGCAAAGGCCCAGGTACAAGTACAAAACTTCCACGTTTAATATTTTCGAGTGAAATATTCAGCTTGTTAAGAATTTTAGCTGGCTTGCCCATAAAGCAGCACGGCAATAAAGCTTTCCTGGTTTGCAGATCCCCTGGATGAGCTACGAGCGGCACAGCACATTGGATTTTACAGCACTAAGTAGAATATTCCTCCTAGGATACATCAGTTAGAACATCAGTGCTGATGGCCCATCCGCTGCCGTGCAAGAATGCACAGCTCTTCATATTTTAACTCCAGCCCTGATGGACTGAGAGCTTGAGAGTGATATTAAACTAATAGATGGCACTTTGCTAGAGGCAATTTGAAATCTTAACAAAGCTTCAAAGGATTCTGGCTATTAGGAGACAATTCTTGCAGCCAGTTTGGAGCTGAACTCATGCAAGGGGATGAGAGCACGGGGACCCTTCGGCCCTGCTGATGGGCACAGTTTTGTGATCAGAAGCTCCACCCAGGCTGCTTATGCAGCAAGAACTGCTCAGCCTCCTGCTGGGCTTCACATCCCGCAAAATTGTCATCCTACAAATAACACACATGGATATTGTGTCACTCTCTGATCCCATGATAACACACATGGATATTCTGTCACTCTCTGACCCCATGACACACATGGATATTCTGTCACTTTCTGACTTCATCACACACCACAGTGTCTGAGACATAACCACAGAGATGTTGTATGAAAGAGAGGATGAACCAGTTCAAGAGAGACACGTTTTGTGTTCTCTGGGTTTGTGCTAAACCCAAATCTGCCTTTGGGATTGTTTACTTCTACCACAGCCTGGGGAAGCACGAGCAACACCTCCAGCAGATGGAACAGGACATGGCATTTAGAAGGGAACAAACCAAGGTCTGGCCACTAAATGCTGCAGAAAACAAAAGAACTTGTGCCAAAAATGCGAAAATGCAGCTGCATTTGCAGCCCACCACTAAGAACAAGATGAATGTTGTGTAACACCCTCTGGAGCTCAGGAATGGAAGGGATGTTGGGGTCCCATTTTGGAAGGGCTGACACCACACGACACATGAAAAGTCTTGTCCTTGTGTTGTTCTCTCCACTTTCTTGACAGGACAAGGGGAATGGCTTTAAGTTGAGTGATGACAGATTTAGATGGGATATTGGGAAGAAATCCTCCCTGTGAGGGTGGGGAGGCCCTGGCACAGGGTGCCCAGAGAAGCTGTGGGTGCCCCATCCTTGGCAGTGTCCAAGGCCAGGCTGGACGGGGCTTGGAGCAGCCTGGAATAGTAGAAGGTGTCCCTGCCCATGGCAGGGGCGGCACTGGATGGGCTTTAAGGTCCCTCCCAACCCAAACCATTCTGTGATTCTGTGACCATTCTATGCACAATGGAAGGAGATGAAGGGCCCGTCTGCCTCTTCCATGGACACACACTTCAAGGTCTTCTGGATGCCAAAAAATATTCCCACTCCTCTGGTGCTCGGATTTACACCAATCAGGGCATTCTCAGAAGGGTCCTGTCACCAGCCAAAGTGCTGAGCAAAGAGGGTCTGTCCATGCCCTAACTCAGGGATGGGCTGTGGCAGCACTGGGGAGATTTGTTTCCATCCCCTTCCACGTGTACCGCTCCCATATCCCTGCCTGCGTTCCCAGAACCCGAGACGCCAGAGTCTGTGAGCACACAGAGGAGGGATGCACGGACACCAAGCACACACAGAAACACAAATCTTCTTACAGCAACTGGAGCTCCCACATCCAAATATGGACTCACCAATTCTAATGCTTTTGAAAATAAATCAGAAGCAGAATATAAACAGAGTGAAGCAGCTTTTATGTTTTATTTATGTGTACACATTGCTCCATTCATCCCAAACAGATAATTGAACCTTATATTGTCTATGCATATTTTAAAAGGTTTTTAATCTGCAAGTATAAATCTCATTGATTTTGAAAGTAGCCCGATAAAGACAACACCAGTAACGACTTATTCAGCAGCCAGGCTGAGCCAGAAAATGTTCTCAGTGGCAGAACAGAGTTTAGTGACAGTAATCCACAAACACAGACACACAAACCCAGCCCGGCGGAAACAAATTGCACAGTGGTGCAAGGGGAAACAATCATCCCTCAGAGCCGAGTTATTGGGCTAAATGAGAGCTGTCGAGCTCGGATTTGAGCAGAGCTCATAATTGCATTGCCAGGACAGCATCCATGGTCACGTTGTGGAAAATAAGGCTGTGATTTGAATACTTATTCCTAAATTTTCAATATAGCCAAGAGTCTGACAGTCAAGGAGAATAAAGCCTCTGGTCTTCCTGCTCTGACAGAGTAACACATCCAAAGTCTGTCAATATAGATTTATCTACATTAAGTGGTTATTTCCAATTTCAGGGTAAAGTTAAACTTTGGGAAGCAGCTGAATACCACAACGAGCAAAACCGAGTTCCTGTGAATGATTCCACTGAGCAGATACTGCAAAAGTAGGAGTCTATTCTCATTAAAAAGTCTCCAGGTGGTCTCAGGCTAAGGGAGAAGCTCAGAGTGTGATCTCCTCCAGCTCCCCACCCTGGATCCTCCACAAACAGCCCCGAGGGTACCAGCTGCACTTCAAGCAGTAAAGTGGTGTTTTAAACAGGGTTTCTGGAGCTCATTTCCTTCCACACAATATTGGAAGTATTTCTGAATTTAAAAGTGTGTCGAATAATAAAAACCCCTGGGTTTTTAATGTGCTCACACACTGTGGCTGACAGAACGGTGCTGCCTGCGCTTAAACTGCCGTGGTTTGGATTGGCACTTTATTAAAGGCTTGAGGCAAGAGGACAGCTGTGAATTATAAGGAATATGCGTAAGGTCCTGCCTGAGCCTCCCTGCAGCCCTGGTCACTCACACCTGAGCCCCAACAGGTTGTTCCACCTCCTCCTTCCAGCCTGAGCTGTCTCCGCGCCCGGAGCGCAGGGCGAGGCGGTCACGTAACCACGGCCGGAGAGAACAAGCCCAGAGCTACGGAATTAATCCCAATTTATGAGCGGAGCACAAACCTCCTCAGCCCGTCCTTCTGGGAACGGCCTCGCTGCTGCCAGCGTCCCAGTGACGTCAAGGACACAAATTCCCCCCGAGCCCAGCGCCTCCCGACGAGCCCGTGCCGCTCCAGGCGCCGGCAGGGACGTGGGGACCCGCACGGCCCCACGGGGGGGACAGGGGAGGCAGGAAACGGGGCACAGCTCTTGATGAACGCCTGAGCATCGCACAGAGGGCTGATGCTGTCATCAGCCACGAGGGGACAACGCACAGCGCTGATCACCTCTCCTGTGTCTGCCCGGATAGGGCACTTCCACCTCCTGTTGCAAATTGATTACAGCAATGGCCAGACACGTGGCCTAAACAAACTCCAGAATAAAATCTAAGTTATCCATCTTTTTTCTTTTTTTTACCAACACAATTATGTTCTTTTACATTGCGAAACCCAGAGCAGCATTTCAGAGCATCTAAGGTGTACCGAGTTGCAGCAGCAGCAGCCAGCAAGGGACAAACACCGTGTGCGGGCAAGGGCCCCAGTGGGTGTTCCTATCCCATAACCCTACAAACGGTGTGCTGAACAGCGAATTCCTACGTGCAATGGCAGTAAACACACGGTACCAATGTGTTCCGTGTCAGGTAAATGGTGATTTGCTCCAGGTAAGCACAGCCTTTTGTTCAGGTGTTCCCTCCTGCTGCAGCAGCACTCCAGGATATTGGAGTTCACCTCTCCAGCTACACCCCTGACACATTGGCCATGTCTCTCCAAAGTTACCTCCTGCCGCAACAGGGATGACTCCACCAGAGAAAAATCGTTGGGGTTGGAAAAACGCTCCAAGATCAAGTCCAGCCATTCCCCAGCACTGCCAAGGCCACCTCTGACCATGTCCCCAAGTGCCACATCCACAGGGCTGTTAAATCCCTCCAGGGATGGGGTCTCCACCCCTGCCCTGGGCAGCTGTGCCAGGGCTGCACAGCCCTTTCCATGCAGAAATTCCTCCTGATGTTCAATCTGAGACTCCCCTGGCACAGCTCGAGGCCGTTCCCTCTCCTCCTGTCCCTGTTCCCTGGGAGCAGAGCCCGACCCCCCCTGGCTGCCCCCTCCTGTCAGGAGTTGTGCAGAGCCAGAAGGTCCCCCCTGAGCCTCCTTTTCTCCAGGCTGAGCCCCTTTCCCAGCTCCCTCAGCCACTCCTGGTGCTCCAGCCCCTTCCCCAGCTCCGTTCCCTTCCCTGGACACGCTCCAGCCCCTCCAGGTCTCCCTGGCAGGGAGGGAGAAGCAGCGACTGCGGGAGGAGCTCGGAGAGGACGAATTGTTCCCCTTCCCCTCCACTGCCTGCAAGGGCAAACATTCCCTCCTGTGAATCCCGGGCATCCAATGCTCCTCCAGAACGCGTGGGAGGCACGGCTGACCCGGGCAGGGGGATGGCTTCACCAGGGACACCGAGGGATTATATTTAGACTGCCTTTGATTTCGTATTTCCTTTAATCCAAAATAAACACTATCACAAGGAAAAAGGCCTGTTGTGTTCTCTGAGCATCACACACGGAACAAGGTCCTTCAGGACACAGGCTCTGGGCACAAAGGAGAGCGAGGAAATGCAGCGAGGAGAAATGGGAGGGAGAATGGATTGTAATTATGGGAGAAATCTGCATTTGACATTTCTTCCACTACATATCCAAGAGTTATAGGGCATAATATAGTTCCAGTGAATATCTATACCTTTTATTTCCTTGTATTTCATCTCTGGCCTTTTACAAAGTGCATCATCACCGGGAAGTTCTACAGATATCTAAATATTTCTGCATTATTACAGGGGAAAACACAAGGCAATCACACTTTTACCTTCACTGGTTTTCTTCACCTCAACATTAAGCTTGCCAGCTAAATAATTACATTTCTTCTTATCTAACTTGTGGGAAAACAAATTTAATAACAGAAATACAGCCAGAAAGACGAATACTTAGGGGAGAATAATTTTCAGACTTAAACTTCACAAGCTCAATAGATTATTCTGGACACTGGATAATTACTCTGCATGTCTTTATCGCAAAAGTGCCCGGACATTCTAATTAATCCAAATTACTTTCTAAGGGCCATGCTATTAGACTCATGCACGAACAACCAGATACAGAAATATTTTTATTTTTTTCAAGGTCTCTAACAGCTCAGTCTTTCAGCACCCTGATGAAAACCACACCAGAGCAGCTCCTTCCCTCGCCTGGAGCCAGCCCAGAGCCAGGAGAGGAGCCACGAGAACCCTGAGCAGCAGGAAACCTGCAGGAGCAGCACCGCTTGGATTGGGGTCTTTCTTACAAAATAAACATCAGTGGCCGGTGCTGATTTCACTGACGGCGCCACCCCCAGCCCACAATCCGTGTCCATGATAAAACTCGTCCTAAACCACACCAACAGCCACTTCCAATGACTAAACCAATCTTTCCCATCCTCACCTGCTCTGCCTTTTACCTTTGCTGCACCAGACAGCATCAGTTCATCATTAACTTACTTTGCAGTCATTGAAAAACGATCACAATTCTCTATCAAGTGTCCCGTGGAAGTTCCACGTGTCAAATGTGCTGTAACTGGCTGTGAGTGTTCAATACATGGGACGTTACAGGCTCCTCAAAGCAAACGCCAGTGCCTGGTGCACACCCAGGGTGAGTCAGGTGTGGGTTTTTGCTCTCCCGAGAGCAGACCCGGTGCAGCAGAGGGTGTGACAGTGCAGGACCTGACCTGGGACAGCTGTCACGGGTGCAGAGAGCTGGGCTCATGCACAGCTTGAAATGAAAACAGTAGAAAATCAAGTGCAAAGAAAGCCACGTGCACTCAGGTTCTAAAACACGTTCAAAACAAACGTGATGGTTTTCTTCTTGTGATTCCTTCAGCAGAAAAAACCACAGGTACTCTGGAAATGAGAGTGATTCCTGGAGGATCCTCCCATCAAGCTCTGGAACAGCTTTGTCTTCCCCATTTTGAGGACTTGGGCTCCCTGGCACTGGATGGGCCTCTGGGCTGGTCCATTCCAGCACCCAGAACTCGGCTTCAAGCTCTGAGACACCCAACTCACGGGGCTTGTATTCCCCAACCCTTCCTCCCACCTCTGACTCCCGGTGCCCAGGGTTCCACTGTCGGTTCTGGCTGGAGCTCCATGCAAGGCTTTCCAGCTGATCCATGCACAGGGCGAGGGAGCTGTGTGAAGATGAAAGGGATTGCTCTGACCCTGGAAAGCCCTGAAGATAAAAGGTACAGGGCCCCTTTCTGGCAAGCACTGAATATTTCAAGAGGCCTGCTGTGCGTAAAGGCTGCTGGTGCTCGGAGCTAGCGAGGGATTGACCCTGCGAGGTGCCCGTGCACAGAGCCGGGAGCAGAGCTCCCCGTTTGCTTGCAGGAGCCACATGAAGCAGGGGAGAGAGGGAGGCAGAGCCCAGCAGCAGCTGCAGGCGAGGAGGGATGATGCGATATCGCGTCGTCTCCTTTCACGACAGAAAATGGTACGTGGAGCATCACATCCTCAGCTGCTGCGAGCCGCCACGGGCCTCAAAGGAGCTGCGCAGCATCCCACAGCTGGAGGAGCTGATGCACAAAATTACCAGGGCGATGAATGGCTCTGCAAACACTCCTGCATCTGTATTTATCACATTAAAATGAGCACCATGGCTCTGGAGATCACCTCATGTTTATGCATGTGCAGTTTAGACCCTAAATCACCGCCTTTTTTTTTTCCTTTTCCTTCTCACTGAATAGCTGTTTCTGAGAGGAAGTTTATGCAGGATGTCGGGTGTCAGATCATTCTGAACAACTGCCTGTAACAGGTCCTCGCCGGCTCCGCCCGGAACAAACGAGCGGCGCCGGGAGCAGCGCTGGGTCGGGTGCGGCGATGGGATGTGATTGTCCCCATCAGCCCCCGACCAGCAGGGCCATCCCAGCACACCGGCCCCGCTGACAGCAGCAGCCGGGAGCTCCCTGCGAGGGCGGATCGGCCCCTCCGGCCCCATCCCGCAAACCAGGACCCGGGGGAGAGGAGAGCAAGGCGAGGAGGAGGAGGGAGGAGGGGTCTTTACTCTCCGCTTGAGCCTATTTAGAGAATTGGAATGGAAGCAGCACCTGCAGGAATGCCGAATGCCAGCGGGAGCTTTCCCAGCCAGCCGCGGCTGTGTCATTCCTGGGATCAGCCGCAATCAAACGGGAGTGACAAATGAAACCCCGGATATTTTTCCAAAGGCTCAGCACACGTTCTGCACCGCCTGCTCCGACTCCGTGGCACCACAGCATCTCATCAGGCTTTGGAAACGCCACCTCCTCCCCCTCCGATCCCACAAGTGCCTCTCACATCCCTCGCTGCCAGCTTTGGGAACGAGCGCACGGCGTTTATTTCCTTCTCCTTCATTACATCTCTTTTCAACTCCCTTCCCTCCAGCTATTTATCCCTCTGGAGGGTAAAAGCCGGGCGCAACGGAACGAGCCCCCTGTGCATTCTCCATGGGGATCTGCAGACCTGCCCCTCATTCCCGCACCCCCGGCTCTGCCCCGGCCCGGCCCGAAGGACGGGGTGCAGGTTGGGCTAACCCTGCAGGGCGCCCGGGCTCTGCACCACCCGGCCCTGGAGCCCGGGAGCACAGGGATTTTTGTCTGAAACGCCGTGTTCTGGTATCACAAGCAACCAACAGGAAAATTAGCATTGTAAAATGGCAACCTCATTTAGATAAGCACCATGTGAATCCATCTAATTTGTATACAGAGTCATTATATGGTCACAGCCGAGTGACTCAAGCCTCTCTTTCCTCCCGCTTCCCCCCGCTCCTAAATAGCAGTGCTCTGGGAGCATCCCGAGTTGGCTGAGCGCTGCTGCCGGCACTGAGGAGCAGCAGCATTACTGTCCCTGCCCGGGGAGTGACAGTGGCAGCGGGGGGCAGCAGCTCTGCCCCACACCCGTGGAGCCCCAGCAGCCACCCGCCTTGGCAAGGATGCTGCCCCCTCCCTGGGCTCCAAACCTTCACCAACCCCAAAACATCCCTCCCCACGCGCTGTTCTGGAGCTGCACAGTGTTTGTCAGCCACTCTGCACTAACACAGCACCCCCTGCACAGACGCTCCTGGGGCGGTGGGGGACACCTGAGGCGCAGGCAGGACCTCCCCGGGGCTGGCACAGGGGCCACACACCCTCGGCTGCACAGTGGGCAGCTGTGGGGTCCCTGCCCCACCCCCAGTGCCCCCACTCGTGCCCCTGCCCCACTCCCAGTGCCCCCACTCCACGCTCGCTGCATGGGGGAACACACGTGGAGCCACATGATTTGTGGGCTCTGTCTTCCTGCAGACTCTTCCATAGCCAGAAATGCCAGAAGATTTTAACATCCATTCTGACAGCTTGGAAATCACCATGTTTAATAACGGAAAGCTGACAGGGAAACTCGATACACAGAAATCCTTTCCCCTTCCATACTGTCCCGGTCCATCTGCATTATCCCAGACGTGCAGGAGATCTGTATCTATCCAGGTGCTTACACCAATTCCATCACCATGGCTTCCCAGAGCTCTCAAGTCTTTAAAAATAGAACTAATAGCATTTTCTCCTCATTTCTTCCCTCCAAGCTTTCAAGAGAAATGCTCGAATCATTTATGGCTTTATTTTATTTATGCCTTTGTTTGTGAAGGAGGCTGAGTGAAGCACAGCGCTTCCCCTTCCTACCAAGAAAAAGGGGAGAAGAAGAGAGGGGGAAAGGAATGTAAAAGGATTGTCTGTGTTGTTGTAGGGGTCCCAGCACCTGTGGGTGCTCAGACATCCCTGGGGGCCGTCTCCCCATCCCGATCCAGCTCCAGACTGCGCCAGGTGGGACGGGAGAGCGGGAGACAGAGGAAGGAAGGAGCACTGCTAAGTGAGAGCAATCCTACAGAGAGCTGGGATTAATTAGTGCAGACATGCAGGCTCGGGAGCAGTCCCTGCAATGCTGCTGCATCTCCCCCATCCCCTGCACACCCCGGGAGCAGGACTGGCACAGCCCCCCGGCCAGGGGAGAGCGGTCCTGCTGGCCCAGAGATCCCAGCCACAGGGAAATGGCGAATCCATCCATCATCCCAAGAAAGGTGCCTGGCATGGCACAGCACAGCACAGAAGGGTCTTTGGATCCCCTCCTCCCCTGCTCCACCACCTCCTGTTTCCCAGGTTAGAGAAACAGATCAGGGTATTATCATCGGGTACTGGAATCATCTCTGTTTGTTCTCCTACCATCCCTCTCAACAATATTTTGCTGAATGAGACAGCAAGAGCCCTGCAGATCTCTTGACAAGTCCCTCTCCATCCCTCCAGCCTCCTGAAGGCGCCCCAGGCACAACCCCAGTCCTCGGGAACGTGGAGGCGACCGACGGAGCACATTCCGAGCTGTGCCAGGGGGACAGCAGGACTGTCCTGTTCCCGTGGGAACAGCACAGCTCCTGCCAAGGGAACACAGCCGGGGTGCTGCGGGGCTCAGGGCTCAGAGATGAGACACTGGTGGAGGGCAGCCTCAGGATGGGGGCACCCTCTGAACCCCCACAAACAACGTGTCCCCTTCTGCGTCGGAGCTCCACACCTACAGATCCATCGCAAAACCCCGCAGGACAAAGCAGCAACACCCCGAGGGAGGGAGGGAGGGACGACTGTCCCCTCTCTGCTGTCCCCACACCGCAGGCACCAGCCCCACTGTGTTCCTTCTACAGCTCTCAGCGAGAAGGGAAAAAAATATTACAGCAAAGCTCATTAAATCAGGCAGGATTGTCCCACTGGTGTCTTGTAGGACTGTGGAAATTCGAGAAGGAGAAACTCTCTCCGACCGCCCATCCCATATCTAGGCCAGTGCAGAGGAGTATTCCCGGCAGATCCCGGCCCCTCTCCCGCTCACTGCGGAGCAATCCCAGCCAACAACGCGACTCCTGCTTCCCCAGGGGCAAACTCCCACAGCCTCCCCATTCCCACGAACTGTGGGGCTCCCACAGAGACGCACCGGGGCCGGGATGCCCCAGCCGTGCCCCTTCCCGGGATCTGCCATCCCAACACTCCGCACCTCACGCTTGTGACCGCGCTGAGAGCGCCGAGTTAACCCCAGAGACCGATCCCGGCCCATCCTGCCACCCCCACCGAGCAGGAAGAGACACTAATTAGCAGGGAGCTGTTGCAGGGATGCATGAATATTAATGCCAGCGTCCAAACTAATTTCCCCAATTACTGCTGTTCCAGCAGCTCCATTACCAGCCACAAGCCCGGGATTGATATGAAGATCTCCCTAATAGGGGAGTGAGAACAACTGCTGCAGAGCTCCACCACGCCTCAGCTGACACTAACAGGGCTCATTTTTCCCTGTATGAAATAACAGAAATCTGTAAATGTTGTAAGAATAAAAGAGGCCTTCCCCTCCTGGTACAAATGTCCTGTTCTAAAATCCACACGGAGCTTCCCTCCCCACGGCCCGAGCCCAGGGAAGTTTGCGATCTCCCGAACTCCCAAGCACGGAGCATTGAGCACTGAGGAAGACAGAAAGACCCATTAAACCAACGAGCTGCTTCCTGGTTTGGGATCTTTATTCCACATTTCACATTGATACTCCCCTTTGGAGTGTCTGAGCTCAGGAATTCATCACTCTGTGACATGGCTGAATGGTTATATCGCATGTTAGAGCTTAAATGCACTTTTATTATGCATAAAGCATTACATTTGTGTATTTATGTCCTTTTGCAATGCTTTTTTACCCCTCCGCAAACACTGCCGATACCTGGAAATGATAAAGCTGAAAACTCTGCAAGCACAAGGAAATGAAACCCTTTCCTGAGGGAAAAGAACCATTATATACATTTAGATTACATGATGGAGTCAGACTGACTCAGAGCAAGGCTAAAACATCACTTCTGCTCCTGAAGATGACCAGTGCTTGATGTCCACCATGATTTAATCCACCAGTACCCAGAAATACACAATTTATCACATTCACAGCACCGGGAGACATCACCAAGGATCTCACAAATCAGAGCAGCAAGAGCTGAGCTCTCCTCCAAGAAAACAAATGTATGGGATGGCTGTGGAGATGAACTCCCAGCTGGGACTGACCAGACACCACGAGCATGACCCCAAGCCCCCGATCCCTGCAGGCCCTCACAGCACACCTCACAGCACACCTCACAGCACACCTCACAGCACACCTCACAGCACACCTCACACCGAGGCAAACGCTCATCCTCCTTCACTTAGGGGGAAGGATGGGAGCAGTGGGCAGGACAAGGCAACAGCACTTCCAGCAGACAAATCACAGAATCCCAGAATATTCAGGGTTGGAGGGGACCTCTGGAGACCACCCAGTCCAAGGCAGGGTCACCTGGAGCAGGTGACACCGGAACGTGTCCAGGTGGGTTTGGGATGTCTCCAGAGAGGGAAACTCCACGACTCCCTGGGCAGCTGTTCCAGGGCTCTGCCCCCTCCATGGAAAGAAGTTCCTCCTCATGTCGAGGTGGAACTTGTTGTGTTCCAGTTTATGGCCCAATGTCTACCACAAACCAGAGCGATATCCCAGGCTCCTGAAACAACCACAGCTTGTTCTACTCCCCAGACCTGACTGAACACTGCACATCTGCACTAACCCTGCGCCTGACGCTTCTCAAAGAGCCTTTATACCTCAGGGGAACAGCCACACAACGTGATAAATAAACACAAGCACGGGGGCTAAGCACAGATTTGCTCTGCTGGTGCTCACGGTGTGTAAGAGCAGGGACAAATTAAACACAGGGAAAAGCGCTCTGGTAACGATCAGCGGCAGAGGCTGAAAATCACGTCAAAAATCACACACGTGAGGCTGGGACGGAGCAGACAAGGCTCAGGATTTCCCACGGTCTGCGATGTTCAGCATCAGCTGCCCCGGGAGCGGCGGGCAGCCTCAGCAGCCTTCGGGAGGTTTTTTTTCTCTGCTTCCACCTGCTGGTCAGACCAACCTCAGCTCACCCGGGCTCCGCACCGCGGGCGAGAGGAGGGATGGGATGGGATGGGATGGGATGGGATGGGATGGGATGGGATGGGATGGGATGGG
>VZRJ01009657.1:0-56523 GCA_013397565.1 Ptilonorhynchus violaceus | reverse complement strand
ATGGGATGGGATGTGCCAGAGCTCTGTGACATGCCCAGAGCAGCACACCGGGACATGGAGTGGCTCTTGACTTTCTGTAAATGCAGCCCCAGTGTCGTGGTTTGCAATCATTTTGTGAATCACAACTCATTTATTCCTTGGGTGGTGGTGTTGACAAATCCCTGTGCAAACAATGGACACTGTACTACACACAAACAGAAAGTAAAAATGAAATGCAGCCTCCTGAGAGCACCATCATTTCTCTGGTAATGCCAACAAAGAAGAATTTAACAAATAATAATCTTTGGGAAAAACAGTCTCAATATATTTCAGAAGCACATTTATTTTTCCAGAAGCGACACTGACTGAGAATTGGAAGAGACTCATGAAAATTGTTCCTTGAGATAATTACTATTAATGACTTTCATGCAGGATGAATATCAAATTAGGACCCAGTTCTGCTGTGATGTGCACTCAAGTGGTAGAACTACCATCCCTGAAGTGTTCAAAGAACACGTGGATGTGGCACTTGGGGACATGGTTAGTGGTGGGTTAATGGTTGGACATGATCTTAGAGGGCTTTTCCAACCAAAATGACTCCATGATTGGGAACAAGCAGAGAGGAGCAGCTCACAGAGCAGGAAGAGGAGAGGATGAGGAGCAGAGCATCCCAGACCAGGGCAGAGGCAGAAAAACAGATTTGTTTCTCACTCTTCTTATTCATCAAAGCTGCAGCAGTGCTAATGGGCTAAAATTGAACAGAAGTGCTCAACAGCAACGAACCAGCCACAGCCAGACCAAAAATCAGTGCTGAAATTGTCCTGAGCTGCCTTAGAGCTGCCTGGATCCTTTGTCACGGCTCCTTTCATGTCCCTCCAGCCCACCAAGGACCAGCTCTTTGGTTCCTTCCCCTCAAGGCCTGTCAAGCTTTGCTTCTCCTGGCTCTCTTTAAAGACACTGCCTGTGTTTCCAAGCCTTTCATACTTCTCCCTTACATATCCCTGCTCCATCTGGCACTTGCAACACCTTCCAATTTAGATTCATCTGGAAAGAATCCAGCAACAGCTTCAGAAATACTGAAGCAGATGCTTTAAACAATGTCTCTTCCACCTTCTGCACTGATGGGGAAGGAGGGAGCTGCCAGGCCCTCCTGCCCTCTCCGAGGAGCGCTGGCGGGGCCGGAGCATCCCCGGCTCTGCTGGGGGATGGAGCACCGGGACTGGGGCTGCCACAGCTCTTGGGGCGGCTCTGGCACAGCCACCAAGTGCTCCTGGGCAGTTCCCATTTTCCTCATTCCCGATCCACGGCGCATCCTCCCGCCCCTACAAACAAAATCCCATCTGCTCCCATTCTCTGCCCCCACCATCCCTCTCTGCCTCTGTTGTCTTCTCCTTCACCACGTCCACTGCCACAAGGCCCAGGTGACACCCAGCAGGTGGGTCCCCCACCCCTGGCACACCCCTGGGTGCTCTGCTCCCCTGGGTGCCGCAGCCAGGGCTGGGGACGGGGTGTCCCAGGGACCCTCCTGATTTTCAGGCGTCCCTGAAGCGCAGGGCTGAGGCAGTGGCTCCCCTCGAGTCCGTCCCCGGTGCCGTGGGGAGGAGCGGGAGCTCAGGGCACCACCGGGATGTGGTGCCACCTCTGTGGATGCTCAGCTGAAGCCTCAGCCCCTCCTGTCCTCCTGGACTCTTCCCAGGGATGCTGCTCAGTCCCGAGGAGCTCCTGCACTTCCACATCTTTAAGCACCTGGACGCTGCTGGCACGACACGTACACCCCGCCACCCGGGGAGATTGAATTATCACTGGCAACAGGCACGGGGATCCAGGAACACTGGATTATCAGAGGCATCAGTCACAGGCTCCAGCTCCACGCTCACCACTGCCTACTCAGCACATCCACCTCGGATTTCCTTAACTACCTCTGTTCTCTCTGTTTTCTTTTCATCTCCCCCATTATTGCTGATCATTCCTGGGAAGCTCCATCAGTAATTCAAACCAGACTCCAAACCCGGCTCCTGGGTGCAGCGAGGGTGTGCTGCAGCATTGATCTGCCTTCCTGTGTGCTGCAATAAATATAAATCAAACTCCTCATCCCTCCCACTTTTAAATGCAAACCTATTACCGAACAGCCAACCCCAGCCTAAGATGCTTCAAGTGCTGCTAATTTATCAACTCCATATATAAAATAATTCCTTAGCTTCCTCTACAGATGAAACAGAGCCTGAAGTTAATCTGCAGATGCTTTCAGGCTGCACCTCGGATGCTGAGGAGGATGGAGTGCTCCACCTGCACACGGAGCATCCTCAGGGGTGGCACTGCTTCGATTCGGGGGGGGTTTGGTGCCAGCTGGGACACCCAGGCTCTGCAAGGGCCTGGCTGGGTGAGATTTCCCAGGCAATGAGGGACCCTGCAGGTTCCTCCCTAAACGTGCCCCCCTGGGATGGTCCTGCAGCCCCGCAGGAGCTCTGCTGAACACGGCTATGGACGCATCCTCGGCTATGGACGCATCCTCCTCACACAACTGGGAGAGTTCAATGGCTGGGAGCATTAAAGGGCATTTGCTCTCTATTAAAGGATCACAAACAAAGCTGGAGTGTAAAATAAGAGGGAACATTACCAGCAGTCATTACCAGATCCCTTCCTCACCTCTCCACACCCAGGCCTCATCCCACCGGGATGGATCCAGGAGCTGCAGCTCCCCAGGGGGACCTTCTGGAGCACCAGGAGGTCAGACCCTCATTCCTTCCAGCACCCCCCAGGCCTGGGCACCCTCACACCCGGGGACCAGCCCATGACACCACTGGAGCAATTCTCACTAAATAAATCATTATTTATCAGGGGGCTGAGTGGCCACGGGAGCCCGGAGTGTGCACGAGCTGTGGAGCCACCCCAGCCCCAGCCCACCTTGGGCGCCAGCGCTGGCACCGACCCCTTGTCCTCAGTGTGCCCTGTGACAACTGGGAAGCGGCACGGGGCAGATCCCAGCCCCACACACCAGGCAGGAGCCTGGGGGTGACCCCTGGCAGGACAGAGCCAAACCTCCTGGCCAAGAATACTCGGGAACTCATTCTGCCTCTTACTCGTCTCACAGAGCCACCCGCTGCCATCTGTCCAGCGAGGAACAGGGCTCTGATCAGCTCACCAAGGGACATGTGGCACCTGGGGCAGCCCTGGCAGTGCCAGCGTGGGCAGGGCCGTGGGCACTGCTGGGACCCAGCACGGGCAGCGGAGCACAGGGAGGGGGAAGCCACGTCCCTCCCGGAGCAGCATCCCCACGCCCCCGGCACGCGGAGGCAGATCCTATAAAATCCCATAAAACCTGCATCTGCAGGCAGCAGGTGATTGTGCACGAGTGAGAACGAGGCCTCGTGCATTTAAATGCTGAATTAAGCTCTGAGAAGAGAAATCATAGCTCGGGTACAGCCCGAGCCAAGGCTGCTGCAAACCCCCCCTTCACAGAGGTGCCGTCGGAGAGCGCCTCACGTGTAATTAAATGATATGGATAATAAACACCAGGCTTCAAAGGCAAGGCAAAATAAAGGTTTGAAGGTAAAAGATGTTTTCAGATCTGATTTCAAAATGATGGTGCATAAACTGAAAAGCAAATTTAACAATATTACTGTACTCTATCATTAGGAGAAAATGAGAGCGATTTACTTATCGCTAAACTGCTTTTTTTAAACAAAAACACCACTTAAAACAAAGCATATCTTTGATATAAAGACCATCAAAGCTGGGTTATTCACAAGCAGGCAGACTGAAGGGAGGTTTCAGGCAGGCTGTCCTGTTTTTCAGGCTGCATTCCAGGCTCTGTGTCCCAAGGGAGGGCAGGTGCCCCCCTGGCATCGGGAGGTGGCACAGGGAGCACATAGGGAAGGGAAGGGAAGGGAAGGGAAGGGAAGGGAAGGGAAGGCTGCACCTCTGAACCAAGCAGAAGGGCACCCTCAGAGGCCACCGAGGGCAGGTTTGATCCACAACCACCCCCTCGGCCAAAGGAGGGAGATCGCCCCACTGCAGTCCCAGGGGAATCCCAGCCACAGGGCGGGCTGGGCTCTCCCTGGAATGTCCCACGCTCAGGAAACGGCTCTGCAAGTGCTGAGCTGGGGCTCATCACGAAGGTTTATGGGTTCAATATACAGAAAACACAAGTCAGCCCTCGCTGTCCACACCACCACCGCTGAGTTTGCATCATGCCCGGGATCCGCAGCTCCCACCGCGTCCCGGCTCACGGGCAAGGCACCAACTGCCCAAATCAAGCAGCGCTTTTCTCCTCCAGTGCTGAACGTGTGGGTCCCCCAGCAGCCCTGGGGGACTCTGTGTGCCCTAAGCCCTCCCAGCAGGGTGAGGAATCAGCTGCATTTGCAAACACATCGCTGGCTCTCGTGCAAACAAAGGAACACAAGAAGTGCGCGAGGCCTCTTGCCAAAAATCCCTGTTTGGTACCAATTCTCCCCGCTCCAGAGGCTTCCTAAGCCAATAAACCTCTTTTATCACAATCTCACACCACAGGCTCCCTCCAAACCCAGCGAGCTGTGAGGTTCCCCAGAAGCAGCACCAGGCACCGCTTCAGGTTCAGTCACTGCCAGCCCAGGTTTAGATTAAGCAGAAATTTTAAAATAATTCCATTATATAAAAATTATGTTATCAAATTTATTCTGTCCATATGGTGGCTGAATTGTTCTTCCAAGATTTGCTGTTATTACTGAAGCACCAGGAACACAACTATGCCCAGTGTACCTGCACCTGAAGCACCCTGAGAACACGGTGTGGAATAAACACACAAATCCCACTGAAATTCACTGACACGGGGAAGGTGTCCCCGTCCATGGCATGGCTTTGGAACAAGGTGATTTCTAAAGATCCCTTTCAATCCAAACCATTCTGAGATTCTGTGACACACATCACCCCAAACTAAACACGTGCTCAGCTCCTTTCCTGACCCAAATCTGTGGACACAAATGTCAGGGGTTTGGTCACTCCTCCCCAGGTGAGTTGGAGAAAAGCAGCAGCAGCCAGCACAGAGCCTGCTGTGGCTGGGGGAAAGCTCAGCAGCAGCAGAAACGCAATTTTAAAAGTTAACAGCACCCACAACCCAGGCTATCACTATCCTGTTATTCCTGGGGGGAAATGGGAGAGCAATGAGCAATTTTTTGGTCTGAGTTGGAAAGGACGACAAAGACCTCCAACGTCCCTGGCAGCGCAGCACCAGCCCTGCGCTCAGCGCTGCACCGCGACAGCAGGCGCCACATCCACGCGGTCTGTGAGCAGCCCCAGGGCTGGGGACTCCACCACGGCCCTGGGCAGCCTTTCCAGGAAGAAATTGTTCAGAATATTCAACTTAAACCTCCCCTGGCACAGCTTGGGGCCGTTCCCTCTCCTCCTGTCCCTGTTCCCTGGGAGCAGAGCCTGACCCCCCTGCCTGTCCCCTCCTGTCAGGAGTTGTGCAGAGCCAGAAGGTCCCCCCTGAGCCTCCTTTTCTCCAGGCACAGATCCCGCAGGAGCGGGGCCGTGGCTGTCCCGCTGCAGCCCCCATCCCTCAGCCGGGGTGCAGAGCTGGCGCTGACAGAGGCAGGAGGCTCCCGCTGCTGCAGCACACCCGGCACAGGGCACGGCAGAGCACGGAACCGCTGCCCAGGCCCCGGGGCTGGACCCCAGCAGCCTCCCAGGAAAGCAGCGATGCTGGAGCACACCGGCTCTAAGAGACGTCAGAGCACCAAGAGCCTTTTGATACATATTTAATTGCTAAACTCTAAGAGAACCCCAAAGCAACCCCAGGTGAATAGCAGAGAGGAGAGATTCAGCTCGGAGAACTCCGAGAAACGCCAGGAATTGCACATTTTCCCCCACCCGAGTCCTTCAGACAACACTTCAAACGTGGAACTGAGATCTTGAAGTGGAAGGAGCTCTGGCAGAGCCGGGCAGGGTGTGCAGCCCGGGAAGCTCCGTGCCTTTCACAGCTGGGAGGAGGCAGCGCGCGGCAGCGGGGATGCGTTCAAAGCGCGCCAGGATGAAAAGGGAAAATAAAAAAGAAAATTAGAAAAAAAGAGAAGCACAGCGGAGCCACAGGGAGGTAATGCCTGTCCCAGGTCCGGTTGTGGGAATGCTAAAAATTTATGCTGCCTCCCTTTTAGGATCCAAGGGACAGTCAGTCTGCAGCAGGCACAGCAGCGGCAGGTTCAGCGGGAAAAGTGAAAAAAAGACTTTGAGCTACAGATTTCTGACAGTGCTGAACGGGCTGGATGCAGTCACAAGTTTGGGAGGCCTCATTGCCACAGCTTTCCAGGAAAATCAATGTTATTTTTAGAATCACAGACTCGTTTAGATTGGAAAAGCCCTCCCAGATCACAGAGTCCAACTGTTCCCCCAGCACAGCCAAGGCCACCATTAAACCACGTCCCCAAGTGCCACATCCACAGGGCTTTTAAACCCCTCCAGGGATGGGGACCCCACCACTGCCCCAGGCAGCTGGGCCAGGGCTGGACAGCCCTTTCCATGAAGAAATTCTCCCTAATACCCAACTGAAACCTCCAGAAGGTACCAGAAGTGGATGGTCTCGGTCTCGAGGCAGAATCCCAGCTGCCTTTCTCCCTCTGTGTGAGGCAGAGGCTCATTCCAGCCCCTCAGCCCAGCCTGGACCCTCCACAGAGAGGAAACACCTCGAGAGCTGCTGAGTGTGGGTGCCCAGCACGGGGACCTGGCCTGAGAAACTAATAAAGAACAAGGAATCATTCAGAAAGTGGGTCCCACACCGTTTTCAAGACGTGAGATGTGATTTCATCAGCAAAGGCAGCAAGGCAGGACCGCAGCTGGTGCCAGGGGAACACGACAAATCCCAGCCCCAGCGCGAGGAGAGCCCCCAGACCAGGCTGGGGTCACCCGGGGAGCTCGTCCCGAAGGCACAGACACAGCCCAGAGCCTGGCACTCTGCCTCCTGACCCACAGCAATCCCAGCCCAGCTCCACGGAGGGTAAATCCTGTCCCAGCAGAGCGCAGATGCTCGGCTGTGCAGGCACGAACACCACAAACACTCCGGGGCTGCTCACCGGACACACCCGGGAGCGCCACGCGCCGCCGGACATGGCTCAGCCCAGAGCCACCACGGACACCACAGAGGGCTGGGCTGGGAGGGACCTCAGAGGTGTGCCAGTGCCACCCCTGGACACCTTCCACTATCCCAGGCTGCTCCAAGCCCCGTCCAGCCTGGCCTTGGTCACTTCCAGGGATGGGGCAGCCACAGCTTCTCTGGGCAGCCTGTGCCAGGGCCTCCCCACCCTCACAGGGAACAATTCCTCCCCAGTATCCCATCTAACCCTGCTCCCTGTCAGTTTGAAGCCATTCAAACCATGAGTAGACACTTTGTGATCTGGTTTAGTGGACATGGGGGCGTCAGTCAAAGGCTGGACTTGATGTTCTCAGAGGTGTTTTCCAATCCTGATTATTCTATGATGTCCCCTCATCCACTCCCTCCCTCCCCTCCTCACTGCTCTGCAGCACGTAATCCCAGAAGGAAAAGCTCAATCTGAAATATTGGGATCTTTTCTAGACAAATTTTACAGTAAAAATTTAACTACCGCAATTCTTGAAGTCTTCTTTTTTTTTTGCTAATAAAGCTTTTCCTCTGAAAGTCAGACAATAAAATAATTCTGCTGTTGAGCAATGTTTCTCACCTACAGTTCTCAAAGCACTGAAGGAATTCATCAGAGTATTTTCCAACATCAAAAAAGTGTTTTGAAGCAAGTCCCACAAGCCCCAAACAAGCAGGGTCAAACAGAAACAGGAACCCAGGCAGGAGAGCAAACGAGGCAGGAAAAATGAACAGCTTTGAGAGGACCATTCCCTCCTCTGCTCTGGCCCAAACAGGTGCCAGGGCTGCCCTACAAAGGTCTAATCCCGGTCAGGGTCAGGCTGGATGGGGCTTGGAACAACGTGGGACGGTGGGAGGTGTGCAGAGGCCAGGAGCAAAGGAAGGGGCTGCCCCGCTGCTGTGGAGATGGGCAGGATTCCAGCTGAGAGGAAAGACATGCACACATTAAAATGCATTTCCTTGGAAGATCAGATCTCTTGTTTAGAACAGCAGCAGCAGAAACCTTCCTGCTGACACCACCACGGTGCTGGGGTGGGGAGCAAAAGGAACCGCAGAGTCCCCACTCTGCTCCTCCCTCCCTCCTGACCTGGGGACAAACACCCAGGAGGGGCTATCTCTGTCCCAGGGAGAAGCAGCTTTGTCGTGCCTTCAGGAAATACATATTAAAATTTAATCCTCATAAATATCTTTTACAGCTTGCAGCATTAATTACATGGAGTTCATTTCGTTCTCGGACCGTTAAATAAAGTTTTTCATTGATTTACAGATTACAGGTTGATGTATCACAGCAAAGCTCCTTCCTGCTTTATTATGCCCCCAGAAGCCTTTTTAAAAATATTATTCAGTCCAAAATCAATAGTTACACTTGCAAAGGAAAAAATAGAGATGTGAAAAGGTTCCCAAAGGGGAGCTTCAAAGCCGGGGTGAATCTCACCCCAAGCACTGAGCAAACATCCCAGTCATGACAAATGGGACACGTGGATATGGAGATACTCGACCAAAACATCTCTAATTTGCACCCTCTCCTCGTTTCATTCCCCACAGTCACTTTTTTCCCAATAAAAAGGTGAAAAATTGCTCCAAGGCTTTTGCATTTCCCACCCAGAACACACTCGAGGCTTTTGGCCGTTGGGTTCATACCCATTTTGATGTTTTTTTATGCCATTTTCAAGTACGAGTGGATTAGTTTAGAGAAGCATGACATTTTCCACAGAAAGGGGGAGATGTCTCCAACATGATAATTATGTGGGAAAGAAAGCATCTTCAAACCAAGGCCTCAGCAAATGCAGCTTTCCCGACAGCTCCGAGCGGTTCGGGAGCCGATGAGTCACAGCCGACTCCGAGATCTTCACCAGTGACTAATTTGAATTTTAAAAGTGAAAATAAAAGGTTACACGCTTGGAGATGCAGGCCACGGGCAGCTCTGAGGAGATCTCACGGATCAGAGCGAGGGGAGGAAGCAATTCCTGCTGGAGATGACAGGGAGGGCGTTCTCCCTCCCTCGGGAAGGTCCCTGGGCTGTGCATCCCTGAGCTCCAGCCCCGCTTCCCTGCTCACCCATGGATGCTTTAATCCTGGGGCAATCCCCAGCAATCAATAAGCAGATTGGTGAGAAAATCACAGCATTTTGCATTGATGTTTTTATGGATTCATCCCGGAAGAGGGGCAGCATCTGCAGAGGGAGGGACGGGACACAGGGAATGGCTTCCCAGGGTTAGCTGGGATATTGGGACAGAATTCCTCCCAGTGAGGCATCTCCCCCACACCTTCCTCTGCTGTGCATCTTCAGGCCTTTCTCAGTCCTTCAATTTCAAATAATAACACAAATATCCTTCACAGCTTCGGAAATGTGATTAAGAAAAGGTAAATCAGAAACACTGAAGTTTTATTCTCTATAACTTTCCTGCCATGAGAGTATTTAAATTGCATTTTGCTGCCTATGATGGATCTGTCACCCCAGGAGCAGCAGATCTCCTGAGCTGGGCTCTGGGAATATTAAAGAAGCTCTGCCACAGGTTCATATATTTCAATCTCCTCTGTCTGGCTGGGCAGGCATTGCCAGGGCTGGCAGCTAAGTGGGTAAAAAATTAGCAATTTATTTATTGCCTCCCCCTGCACGCTCCCAGTAGGAGTCTCACAGTCAGAGGGACTGGCACTGAATCCAATAATGGATCCCCTGATTGGATTACCTGACTCTTCCTTGGGGAAAAGGGGGAGGTTCTGAACTGACACTTTTATTTGTTAACCCCTGGTCGTGTCTTCACCTCCTCCTCGTGATTCCAGCATCCCATGGGGGCTGTGGGATGCACCTGCCATGGCTGGAGAGAGCTGGTTCTCTGCTGAGCCCCTGCTCAAGGAACCCCACAATGGCTGGGGTTGGGAGGGACCTCAAAGCCCATCCAGTGCCACCCCTGCCATGGGCAGGGACACCTTCCACTATCCCAGGCTGCTCCAAGCCCCGTCCAACCTGGCCTTGGGCACTGCCAGGGATGGGGCAGTCACAGCTTCTCTGGGCACCCTGTGCCAGGGCCTCCCCACCCTCACAGGGAGGAATTCCTTCCCAATATCCCATCTATCCCTGCCCTCCGGCAGTGGGAAGCCATTCCCTGTGTCCTGTCCCTCCATCCCTTGTCCAAAGTCCCTCTCCAGCTCTCCTGTTTAGCAGCCCAGCAGGGGAGATGCTGCTCTTCCTTCCTTCCTTCCTTCCTTCCTTCCTTCCTNCCTTCCTTCCTGCCCCAGCACAAAGGTTGTGCTCCATCTTGGAGGTCTTTTCCAACCCTACTGATTCTGTGATTCCACAAAAACCAGGTCAGTGAGTTCTCATTAATGAGCTCGTTTGGGCTCACTGACCCCTCACTGCACTTTGCAGCTCGAACATAACAAAATGTTACTATAAATAAGAATAGAACTGACTCTCCCTACCTAGGGACAGCCCTTCCCATGCAGCAGGATTATTATTCGCCGCAGCTCAGCCCAGCCTAAAGAGGAAATGTTATTACAACTCGCATGATAATGAAGGTTTTTCTTTACCTGAACCCACTTCAGCAAGAACAGTATCAAAAATGGCACTTTTCATCTAAGCAGTGTTTTGCTAGAAAATGTGTACTCCAAACCCCTACAAAAACAACTCACTGGAAATTAAATCAGTTGCCTCCCACTGTACCCTGTGCCCCGGGCATTAATTTGTTCTAAAGTGACAGCACACGATGGCCCTGCCAGGGTACCCTGGGCCACAGCAGCTCGCCGGGGCTGCTCTACACCACTCCCAGCTGCTTCTGGTAAGAATTCCCATTCTTTCACAATTCCTGCTGCAGAGGCCCCCACCACCAGCCAGGGCAGCTCTGGGCTATGCCCTGGGTGCATCCAGGCACCGATCCCACCTGGGAGCTGCAGCTCCAGGGCTCTCCAGGTGAAGATCCAGCACCGACAGCTCCTCCCGCGCAGGGAGGGAGGGGGCACAGCCCAGCTGGGGAAGCAGCCCCTCTGCCCTCACCCCAGGGCTCTGCCAGCCCCCGCTCACAGCTCCCCCCGGGGCGGCAGTAACCAGTCCCAGACAGGGCCCTCCCCGGCTGAGACTCGCAGAGCTCTAGGAACAGCCAGATTTCAGTCATTCCTATTTGCTTTTGTGGATGATTTAATGCTCCTAAAGCAGCAGCTCCATGGTGGGAGGACGAGGAGCTGCCCTCATTTCACTGCAGAGCGTTGGAGCCTGGCTCTGGCTGTTCCTTCTACCACCGATAAACAGATTCGAAGGGACAGATCAGCCCTGGCTCCTCACCCACGTGCACTGCTGCTGGAAGGGATCACAGGGATCAGCAAGGTCGGAAAAGACCCCCGAGATCATCAAGTCCCACCCCCGACTGACCACTGACCCACATCCAGAGCTCCCTGGCTGGTTCTGGAACACTCCCAGGGATGACCTGACAGGAAAGGCAGTGCAGGGATGTGTGGGCTGAGAAATCATCCAACGTTCTGCAATGTGCAACAGGAACATGAAATGCATGAGGAGCAGGAGACGGAGCCCAGAGAGGATGCGCTGCCCACATTTATGACTGAAAATATCGGTGTGGATGCAAAAGCTCGTGTGTAACACCCCAGTGAGAGTGCACCACAGAAATAACCAGGGCTGGTACCTCACCAGCACCCTCGAGGGAAGGAGTTTATAACTCTCCCATCCAACAGAGCCTTTGAAACTTCCTCCTGACTCATTTCCCTCTGAAGTTTCCCCTTCCTGTCACCGTGGTGAACATTTCAAAGCAGACATTACGCTTTCATTTCCATTATTCCCTTTTCCTCCCCGCTCTGTTTTTCAGGGAATGTCAGTTTTCTCCTCAGAATGGTTTATTTTCTGGTTTCAGATAAGCATTTAGGGATATTACAGGGCTGCTAGTCTGGAGCAGGCTCCTCACACCCTCCCGGTGTTTGATGCTGCCCTACTTTGAGGCTCCCCCACACGCTGCTGTCTTACACAGGCTATATTAAGCATACCCATGCAAAAATGTTCTCTGTAATGTCTGGGTGCCTTGGAACGAAACAAGTGGTGAAACAATTCCAAACAGGGCACACATTTCAGACTGACAAAATTATCCCCATCAGCTGGGGCAAGAAACCTCAAATTATCTCATTGATTGAAATCGCATCCTTCTTCCTGCTGACCAAACAGAGAATGCACCTTATTTATTTGGAAACAACCAACTCTGCTAAGTAGTACCTGCTGCAGTTGAGCTCTCAAGATGAAATTAATGCCATTTGCTGCTTGAAGCAGGAGGAAGGTGCGTGTGAAATACCTGTCTGGGGATCCAGAAGGAACATTTAACCTGGAATTCCTAAATCATTCCCTGATACCAGCAAGCTCAAGAGAAAGCTCTTGGTAAATTCCTTTAAATTTAAATTCTTAAGTGCTTTAAAAATACAGAGCAAAGCTTCAGTGGTATTTAGATATCAAAGAGGCACCTAAATACCCAAATACCACAGAAAAGCTGTGGCTGCCCCATCCCTGGAAGTGTCCAAGGCCAGGTTGGACGGGGCTTGGAGCAGCCTGGGATAGTGGAAGGTGTCCCTGCCATGGCAGGGGTGGCACTGGGTGGGCTTTATGGTCCCTTTCAGCCAAAACCATCCTGGGATTCCATGATTCTACAATTCAGAGCAGCCCAGAGGATGGAAACCAACTCCATCCTCAGAGGAACAAAGAGCTCCCCAGCCCTGGCTGCTCCAGCAGAGCTGCACAGAGACCTGAGCCTCCCTCTCCAGCTCAAGTGCAACAACAGAGATTCTGCCACTCTGGAAGTCAACAACACTGAAAGTTTCTGACAGAAGCAATTCAGTCTATCAGCTTAATGGAGGAAATGGGGGAAAAAAGCAAAAAACAATGACTGCTAGCTATAAAATTCTGTAGAGCAAATGTCAAAGAGTAATTAAAAAGGAGGAGGATTTCTGTGGACCTGAATGAATAATTAGAAAGGGAGCTACTGTTGAAGTGACACTGCTTAATAATCTCATTGTAAAAACAGAGAAAAGTTGTGTTCAGGGGAATTATTTTTTAATTATTTCAAATTGGTAGTTGGGAAATGAAAGGAAAATGGGTGCTTGTGCTGTTAAACGCTGCTAATGCACAAGGCTCCCGAACAAAAAGGCTTCTCAATTAAAATACTTGCAGTACAGTGCCATTACTTATCAGCTGAAATGCATTTTGTGCTGCCATTCTCTTCGGGAACACAATTGCTCACCGAATTGGGAGATCAAGAGCCAGATCCATGAACTGCTGGGCTCTCTCCCCCTACAGGGCCAAGTCCCAGGGCCTCACTGGGCTTTGTGTAAGGCCCCAAACAGAGCTGGGCTTTTCATCTGGACCCTCAGAGGTGCCCACACCGAGCACCGGGGTCGGGCAGCTCTCAGAGGGTTCTCCCTGCTCTGGCACCTCAGAGCACACCCCGTGCCAACGCCCTGGATTTCACTGATGGCCACGGGCACGAGGTGGGATGCAGCTCCAGGAATAACCAGGAAAACACCTCGGAGCCAGCGACTGCAGCACGGAGCTGCTCCTTCCCAATGCCCCTTTCCTCAGCACCCTGAACACCTGAAACCCCAACCCGAGCCTCTCCTCCCTGTCAGCTGTACTCCTCCCCCTGCACTAAAGTGCAGATGTTAGACAATTCCGAGATAGGAGTGTTAATTATTAATAGGAATTACCTGAATTGATTTGCAATTACAGAATATTACTTTCTATTACATTGCAATAAGACTGCAGGAATTCCATTAAATCCCAAATGAGGATCATCAATTCCCATTAAGACACATGTAAACTAAACACATTACATCTCTGTTGAAAACAATGATTTCCATTATCCATTTCCATTAATTTGAAGTGGCTCCATCTGAAATGGGCTGGAGGGGCTCGCTGGCCTGTCACCATCCTGGGCTCTACTGTGGCAGGGCCAGAGCCCAGCCGCCATCCCTGCTCCACCTGAAAACCTCCAGTGACCAGCACCATTCCCTGCAGAGCAGCATCCGTGACTCCTGTCCCCACAGGGAATCCCTATTCCGAAACCTGACCCATAAAAACTGACACATTGATTTAAAAAAGAGGGGAAAAAATGTCTCTCCAGTGCCTTCCCAAATGCTCTTCGTGTCAGAGATGCTCCAACAGGTGCTCAATACAACTCAGTCATTCCCTATGTGGATATTTCTCCTTGGAGATTAGAACAGAGCATGTTACTAAAGACTAAAATAGTCTTTTCTTTCTAAACTTTCTGCAGCAGACATTGGATGTAAACAGGTTTTTTCCATCATCTTGAAGTGGGAAAAGACACAAACAGGGTCTTTTTCTACCGAGCAGGCCACATAAATCACACCCAGGTGGTAGAGCAGAAATATCCAGATGGTTCTTCTCTTTTGGTAATATTCTTTTTTTTTCCCTACTGCTTGTGATTCTCATTTTTAAGCATTATTTGTCACACCATGGTCCCACAAGTCCCTGCAAACGCATGTCAATCTGGGATTTTTACTTTTTTTTTCGTGACTTTTGATAGTTACCAGTCATTTGGGATAATGGTTTACTGAGCTTGAAGATCCTTCAAGCTTGGCTCGACCCAGAGGAAACTGGAGAGAACAGACACTCAAAATTTCCACACTGGAGGGAAATGGAAACTGAAAGGAGCCAAGGACAGGTCACAGTTCCATTGAGAAGCACCCTGAATGCAAAAAGCCACCGGAAAGATAATATAAGACATAAATAAAGGTTGTTGATTGCTCTGGGCAGGGGACAGGCAGTTGGATGTGCTGGAGCAGCCGCTCCGGAATGTGGAATTCTCGCTCTGCTAAGCCCGGCAGGTTGGTCAGAAAATGAAAATTGAATCCACACAGAGGTCAGGGCTGACCACACCAAGTGAAGGCTCCTCCCCGAGGAGAAGCTGCTGACACTAAACTTAATTAAAGTGCCCCACGATCCAGAGATAATAAAGCAGCAGTGACCCAAGGACGGAGGTGCAGTGGCAGGCGCAGGGCCTGGCAGGGAAGGAGGAAAACCCAAGAGGAGGGACAGCAGAATTAAGAGCAAAACCCCCAAAATTTAAAGGGATGTGGTTGATAAACAGAAAAACCCTGAGCCTGTTCTATGCATTACCCTAAAAACCTACAGATGCAGAATTCTTGGGAGAGCAGGCACTACCCAGAACACGGGAGATTCATTCCACAGAAATCCATCCTGTTTTCCCACAATGCACTAAGAACTGTAACTTTTAAAATCCCCTGGAAAAACATCGCTTTCTGCAACAAAAAGTTTCAGTCAAGTCAGGCCTTGGTGATCATCTAACCTTGAGAAATTGCATCTTTTTTTTGGATGGACTGTAATAACTTCTGAGTGACATATCTGATCCACTCAGAAATGTCTGGGAATTAAGCAGGCATCAGTAGGCAGAGTCCAATTGATTTTGGAGAAAGCCAGGAAAGAGCAGAGTAAATGAGGCACATATTACTCTCTTTATCTGGTTAGCAGATTAATTTCCTCCAGCATCTCTGTAATCATTTATAAATAGCTGATGGCAGCTTTGGAAAATAAAAAGAAAAGAAAGAATCAGTTCAAATTGACATCTCAAAGCCTCTCTGCTCATGGAGACAAACGGAGCAGGACCACAGCACGTGCTGAGGGAGGTGGGGAGGCAGGGCCAGAGGGACGTGGGCACCCTCGTGGAATCGCTTTGGTCAGGAAAGACCTCCAGGATCATCCAGTCCAGCCTTTGGGATTGATTCCCCAATTTCTTTGGGGGAACTGGGGTATGCAGTGAGGATCCAGGGGCACCTTCCTGGGAACCCAGGGGCTGCTGCAGTCAGGGGGCCCAGGCCCACCCTGTTATCCTTGGATTGCTGTTTGGGATTGCTGTGAGTTCCGTCCAGAACCAACAGGGAGTGTCTGTCCCTCTGTTCCCATGGAACCAGCACTGCCCAGTGTCAGGTCAGTGTGCCTGGCCCTGCTCTGCACAGACCTTTTTTGGGCAGTTCCATTCCTCACCTGAAAGAATTAACTACAAAACCCTCCTCGGCTGCCTGAGGTGAATTAACCCTTGAGACAAAGCGTCTGTCTGGGTAACACTGAACTTACCCTGAACAGAAAATGCTCTTTTCAGGGAGTGATTTAAATACCAGGAGCCCTCCTACTGCACTGAAAAACATTCAGTATTCAGTGCTTGTAGCATTTATGTTGACTCAAAGATGCTCTTCTGCCAGAGCAATGTGTTATTCCAAAGGGGCACCAACTTGCATGAAAATTCCCTATTTTACAGCAATATTGCAGCAGAGTCCCAGTGTCACACCAGTGAAATGTATTCCACTTTTTGAGATTTTTGGCCACAACTGCACCCTTCCAGAGTTCCTTTCCTACCTAATGCTGATCATTAACACATTATTTATTTGTTATTTACTCTTTGCCCTCACGAATCCCCCTTCTCTGAGCACTCTCATCTCACTGCCTTCTACTGGCACAAGCCTCTCTCCCAGAACCCAGATGTCTCTTAACTACTAAGAATGATCTACTAATGGTTTTATGGGGTTAATTAACTGCTTCTTTTTGGAGATAACAGAATTTGCAGTGAGGAACATTATCCTTAGTGCTACCTCTGCAAATGGAGAACACAGGATAATTGGTAGTGCCACATATTGCCCATTATGCACAAAATTAAGGCAGGGAATTTACACACAGTGATTACCATTGGTGTTTTATTACCTCCCATTCTTATAATGGATTGCAATTCACACAATAGATGCACAAAAAACTGCTTTCTCTCTTGTCCTAAACAATATATTCTGCTGCAAGGCCCCATCTTCATCCCTCGAGGCTTTCTTTTCTGATAAGGAGCCCACATCTCTCCCAAACCTGGTGAGAGCATTAAATGCACTCTGCATCATCTCAAAGCCTCAAGGAACATTCAATAGGATATAAAGTGATGCTCTATCAATTTAGGAGAGTCAAAAGGTTATGAAATGCCTTGCACTTCATTTCAGCTAAAGCCCTTGGAAGGGGCTGTAGTGCTCCAGCCCCGAGATGCTGACAAGCAAATCGGGTCACAAAAAACAAAGCACAATGGGCAGGAGCCCGACAATGAGGTTGTTTCCTCGCTGAGTGCAGGGGGAAGTGCACGAGCACCTGGACTTTACCAGCGGGAGTGACTTGGGGCTGTGGGTGCAGCTTCTGGTGTCCCCCTGAAGACCCTGTGCCTGCACTCGTGGGATCCCAGGCTGGATTGGGTTGGAAGGGACCTTCAGGATCATCCAGTGCCACCCCTGCCATGGGCAGGGACACCTTCCACTATCCCAGGCTGCTCCAAGCCCCATCCAGCCTGGCCTTGGACACTGCCAGGGATGGGGCAGCCACAGCTTCTGTAGAAATCCCAGATTCCTCACAAAAACCAAAAGCTGAGCTGTTGCTCATCAAATCCTGAAAATCCAGCCTAACAGTGAAACAACCCCCTCACCACGGCACTGCTCTGGGGGAAGGGGGGGGCAGCTCCTGCAGCAGGTCTGTGGCAGACTGAGTCCCACGGGGAGAGCCCCCCGTGCTCTGCAGGAAGGAAAGCTCGGTGTCACTCCTGCCCGCTGGGGATGTCCCCGAGCAGAGCCCTCCCCGCCCCTGCTCAGCCTTCCCTGCCACAAGCCCGGGCTCCCCCGGGACGCTCCCGTGTCCCGGCCGTGCCCCTGCCCAAGGATGGCCGTGCCGTCCCGGGGCCGTGCCAGCCCCGCTGTGACCCAGGGCCCCGCAGGGACTGCAGGGGTGTGGCTGTGTCCCCACAGGGCTCAGCTCCTCTCCTGCCAAGCAGCATCACCTGGCACCGAACCAAACCCAAAGGGAGCGGCGCAAGGATGCTGCTTGCTCCGGGGATCCATCTGCATTTATGGACTTCTTTTTCCATCAAAAGCACTAACGTGAAACTTGAATGGGATTTTTTCGCTCCAGGAAGATGGGTTTTCACACTTGGTCTAATTCAGCAGCGTTTTCCATCAATATCCATTCCTGCAGGGCAGCCCTGCCACGGCTCTGGAATGTGCAGCCCTCACTCCTGGGGCACCAACAGGTCCTGCCCAGCCAGCACCGGCTCAGAGCTCACCCTGGCAGCCTGAGGGCCACACAGCACCTCAGCTCCAACACTGGCTGCTCCAAGAACCTGCCTTTGTACCTTTATTTGCATAACAAGAACTAAAGAGCAGAGCCAAGCGCACAGCTCGGCAGGACCAGCGCAGGTCCATCCTGGACGGGGATGGAGCAGGCAGGGATGCACCGTGCTCCCCGCTCTGCCTGAGCCAAAGGAGCTCCTTTGCCCCCCTCCAAACCCCTGCGCTCTGTGGGTGCCAGGCTCTGCCCATTCCATTGCTGCCCAACCCAGCTGAGTCTGGAAAAGGTTTTCTTTAGAACCCAAGTGGCTGCAGCTCCTCAACCCCCAGGGATGGCCCAGGTGCCTTCTCTCCCCTCCCTCCCCTCAGTTAGGTGTGAGTACACTTCCAACCTGTGCCAGCGCCTCCCCACCCTCACGGGGAACAAATCCTTCCCCACACCCAACCGACATTTTCCCTGTATTTAGATGCTCCCTGGATTTATTCCTCTGTGTTTAAGCCCCGAGCAGATGCCACCACCTCCTCCCTTTATGCTCACCAAGAGAGTGTGTGTGAGACGGAGTAAATTCTGTTCAGGATACTGCAGCATCCCGGAAAATTATTGCAAACAATTTCTAAGCAAAACTGAGTCCAATATGTGCCATTTGTTGTCCTCCTCCCTTCACTGAAAGCTTTATGTGTTCCCCTCCTCTTTGTCCCCCGATGACAAGGATGGCAATGAAGCTACAGAACAAGCTGAGTGCATTGTAACTACAGCTAAAGGGTCCCAAATTAAATATGAGCACTGTACAATTTAATCTGTTTTTCCTACAAGTCATAAAAAAATCTTGAATGGTGCTTCTGCAGTTTAAAACATCAGCAAATTCTCTAATTGCTTTCCAGAACCATTGTTATTTTATGAGGAGCCTCTCCATCCTCCATGTTCTACAGCCGGAAAATTAAATTACCCTTTCCACAGGCACCACAGTCACACTTCTAAAGAGATCCTGGGATACTGGGAAGCAATCCTGCCCTGGGAGGGGGAGGCCCTGGCACAGGGTGCTGCTGGTACTGCTCAGTCTCCACCCAGACACATTCGCTTCCCTCCACATCTTCTTTCCACCTCTTGTTGGTTTTCACCCACTTTGGGGACAGGCAACACACCAAGGCAGTGGAGCCCCCTTGAGCAACCTGGCTTTGCTCCCCTCTGCTTTTTGATCCTTGTTTGTTCCCCTTCTTAGGCCCCTGCTAATTTCCTCCAACTCTTTTATGTTTTTAACCATAAATCAAAGCCTCCCTTGACAACTCCTCCCTCCTGGAAGATGTTCTCCCTCTGCCGTGGAGCACAATGAACCCACTGCTGACACCTTCCTCTTGGACAAACCTCTCTCTCCCTCTTTGATCTGCCCACAAATAACAACAGTTGAAATTGGCCTTAATTAATGCATTGGTCTTCTCAATTTACTCCAAGGTGTTGCACCATTCTGAATATTGGTATTTCCACACCTTCACGAGTGTAACAACTGTCAATCCATTCATTTCATCATTATTTGGAACAGAAGTTTAAAACCATCATTATTTGAAACAGAAGTTTAAAACCATCATTATCTGAACCCTAAGTTGAGGGAAATGTGCACAAACTCAAGTGCGTCATTGCAAATCTTGGCAGAAAATTCCTTGATCAGATCCTTATAAATCCTCGTCTGTGCTGCCATAGATCCATTTGGGGTTTGTGCTAATTCACTGCAGAGTCCTGTAATCCCCTGTCATAAATATGAAGGATTTCACCCAGCCTATTAACCTGCAGAATTACAGATTGCCAGGGAGTAAATCATCCCCCTTTTCCAGTCACACCAACAATGGATTGAGAAAAATTACTCATTCATTTTTATAATCCTTTAATTCTTGTGGATGCTCCTCTGGAAATTGATTTAAATTGATGAGTCATAGGGCAAGACTGGTGTGCATTTTTCAGGCTCAAGACGCTGCCTTCGATGGAGTGATCTCAGCACACAGCCCCGTGCCTACCACAGCTCATCCCTTCTCCATGTCTAACACCTGAAAACTCGGGATTCAGCTCCTCAGGCTGACAGAGCAAATGGGATTTAATTAGATGAAGCCTGCCCTGCTCTGACACTCATTTTTCTATTGCTCAGATGGGTGAGGAGGGCAGGACGGAGGCAGAAATTCACCTTCTGCAGGTGCCAGGGACTGTGCCGGCCTCACAAACACTCTGTGCCTGTCACGGCTCAGGGACAACGTGCAGCCACGAGACCCCACAAAATTCCCTCGTGGGGAAGCCCCGGGACCCCAGGTCACCACACATCCCATCCACTGAGCTCCAGGCTGACCCCACAACTGACCGCCCGAACTCAGCATCAGCCACAGAAGGAAAGCACTCCCCAACTCTTCACATCCTCTGCTCTGCAAAAATAATCCCGAGAGATTTTCTCCTACTTTGGGTTATTGCTGGTCAGCCGCTTCCCAAGAGATATTTGTCCAATACAATTCACACAAGGATAAACAAAACTAAACCCCTGACTCGATCATAATTACTCCTTTCCTTGTTTTGTGGCTGCAGAGGATCTACATTTCCGAGGAGATGATGAAAAGCTGCCGGCTAAGCCTGGACAATCTGTCTCTCAGGGACCCAGCAGAACGTTCCACGTAATTCAGTGTCAGCACAACATGAAGTTACCACCCTCTGCTGCTGGGAGCGGACTCACAGCCCAGGCAGCAGTGCCAGCACACAGATACCCACACCTGGCTACGAAAACGGCTTAGAAGGGCCTCAAATCTCATCTGGGCAAGTGTTCAGTGTAGCTTGGTGCTAGACATTTTCCACAAGCAGAGCACCTGAGTGCAGTGCGCTGGCAGGATGTCCCTGTGCCCCGGGGACAGTGGCCGCAGGGGAAAGATCATCAACGCAGCCCCCACGAGCTGGGAGGAACCAGGCCATTTCCAGCAGAGACAAGCTGGAACTGCCCTGCACGGGGATTTATGACCCACAGGGTACAACCAACGTTTCTATTCCACGTGTTGCTCAAATATAGAACCCCTGGCACTCCGTTTTGCGCACAGCAGCTGCCTGTGCCCGAGGGTCACCGTGTGCCACTTGTCCCCAGCAGGGACCACCGGGGCTGCATCTGCTCCAGACCCTGCAGCTCCCACAGCCAACGAAGGCAGGGCCCTTCCCCACCACCCTCTGGGCTGGGAATGGGGCAGCTGCTCCTCCCAAAGCCAAGACATCTCTGTCCTCCCGTGGACACAGTGTCACCCTCCCCCAGCACCTCCAGGGACACAGTGTCACCCTCCCCCAACAAACACCTCCAGACACTGACCACGATTTTCTGCTCAAACCCCTGGGAGCCCTTGGGGTCCAGAAATGAACTCAGGGCTCCTTCCCTGAGTGTGCAAAACACTTCTATCAAGCTGGGAACTTCCCAACACAGCTCCAACTCCCATTAGCTGGATATACAGCCTGTAATTACCATCACCAATAGCTGCCTTCTGCAAGAGAACCTCTTCTAGTTTTAGTTTTGCCCTGTGCTGAAAACCAATTCATTATCAGAGGGACAAGAGCAGTGAAATTCCAATTAAATGTGCAATAAATTTCGCTTTATTCTTTCAGCACAACTTTAGCACAGAGAGCTGCCACGAGTCTCGAGAGGCAGAGCAAGCTGAGCTTCAAGGTGGAAGGTCTCTCCCAGACCTAGGAAAAGACATCACTAAATCAAATGTATGTGAGCAGATCAGGGCTGGTGTGTTCTCACTGGAGCCAATAAACAAGTGAAAATCCCACAGTATTCCAGGGTGCACCTTAAGGCCCTGGACACTGAGCCAGGCAAGTCCTGCTCCAGCCCTGTCTGCTCCTGGCCAGCCAAAGTGAACACGGATTTTGCCATCCCAGGACAGAATCCCAGGGTCATTTCAGCTGGAAAAGCCCTCCCAGCCCATGGAGTCCAAGCTGTGCCCAATGCCCACCTTGTCCCCAGCCCAGAGCACTGAGTGCCACGGCCAGGCCCTCCTTGGACACCTCCAGGGATGGGGACTCCAAACCTCCGTGGGCAGCTCCAACGCCTGCCCCCCTCCAGCAGCGAGCTCGCTGGAGTCTGGAGCAGCGCGTGGCTCGCGGTGATGAGGAGTTTACTGCGAGCCGAGGCACAGACAAAAATATAGGACAGCAACCCAACTGGAACACGAGAGGACCTGACGTGAGAGCCACTGACAGCTTCAGCAGGAGGAGGTTTTAATGAACATCCCAGAATACATCCCTCCCTCGTCCTCCCCTCGGCACAGATTGGAGCCGTCCCCGCAGCTCCTCAGGGCTTTGAAGCGCAGCCGGTGCCCCCAGCCCTGCCCTCGCCCCTCGGGCTGCTGCCCCTGTCCCAGCAGGGCCTGGGGACACTTCAGCCGAAGCCATTTGGGGGAAACCCAGAATTCCAGAGGAACAAACCCCAGTGGGACACGGGGAACAGCGGCAAAGGGGTTTGCACACGGGAGCCAGGAGGGGCCGAGGGAGCACCGGGGCAGCTTCGCCGCCCTCCCACACCTTGACACGGGGGAGAACTGCCGGGAACGCGTTTGTTTGTCAGCAACCCTGCCCAAAACGCAGCCGCTGATCCAGGGTATCTTCGCCCCCACAAACCCCTGGCTCACCTTGCTGCACACACTGCAGGCGCACACTGGGATTTTGGAAGGAACAAAGACATTCCCAGCCCCAAGTACAACCAACAGCCAGCGCTCCCACCCACGAGTCCAGAGGCGTGGGCAGAAATATTTCAGGCACCTGGAGCCCTGTGTGTATGAATCCACCGGGGAGGCAGGAGCCCTGAGCATAAGCAGAGCTGACACTTGGACTTGTGGCACGGCAGGACATGTGACACAGCAGCTCCTGTCAGCCTGCCCGGGCCGCCGCTGCCCCTGTCCCACCACCCCAGCTCCCACGCACGCCCTGCCCCCAGTGCCTGACGGCCAGGGCAAGCAGCGAGCCAGGCACACGCCAGCCCCTGCTGCTCCTCAGGAGAGGAGCCAGCCCTCCTCAACACCCCAGCTGGCAAGAACTAAACGAGCAATGTGCCCTGATACTGTCACAGCTCCTGGCCAGCTGCTGGGGGAAGCAGCCCGACCACGCTCCCCGGCACTCTTCACCTCCTGGTCTCTGATTCCACAGGAAAGAGGAGATTGGGGAGTATCCAGTGCTGGAGTCAGTTAGAGTGTAAGTCACTCTGGCAAGAGACAAGTCACTTTTCTGTAACATTACTCTAAATCAATAAAGTTCTTCTCAAAAATTATCTTTCCAAATGGGAGAGTCTAAATGATGTCTGCTCAGAAATCTGATGAATGCAATATATGAGTGTTTTGTGCATTTGATACCATGACTCTTCGCTGTAACTCCAGCACAATATGGAAATAATTATAAACTTCCTGACTGAAATTAAAATTGCTTGCCTTAAATCCTTCTCACAAAATCCTGACAGCATCCCAGTGAAATTGCTCCACGTGTTTCAACTGTTCCCGGATCCAAACGCAGCTGGTGAGACCCACCCACCACTCCCTGGCTGCCCACCCCGAGCAGAGACAACAATTCCCCTTTGGAAGAATCAGATTTATCCAGTGAGGCTGACTGGAGATGGAGCAAGCAGGCAAAAGGCAGAGAAAGGAGGAGGGACAAGAAGAGAGACTCCGGTGCTGGACAGAGCCCCTCGATTTGGTTTTTCATCAGCAACAACCGAACCTTTCCTCAGCGCTGCCCCCATAGCCGAGGACCCCCAGTCAGTCTCCTGTCACCAGGAAATTGCTTTTCCAGGCAGCACGGCCCCATTTAGCACTCAGCCTGCAGGAAGGGTAATGCAAACAGACTTCATTGCCTCAACTGACTGGCTGGGAGGACACAATTCTCAATAAATCTAATATTTCCAAGTGCTCTTCCTGCCAAAGCAGCACTTTGGATATCTGTCGGTTACAGAAGTGAGCAATAATGCGTTTTAGATCTAATAGTCTCTTCAGCAGAGGCATCTCAGAGCGCTTTGCCAACACTAAACAAGCACCGTGCGAGATGTGAGACACTCGTGTGCGGATTGCTGCCCCCAAACCAAGAACGTGGAGCTGTCCTCACAGCGAGCCCAAGAGAGAGCAGCTCACAACACCCGCCTTCCACACGTCAAAAACCACGGGATGCAGAGGGAAAGCTGTGCAGAGCAGAACCTGAACCCCTCGAGCTGAGACTGCAGCAAACATCTGCTCCTCAGAGAGCAGCCGAGGAGCCTAGAGCGACTCCCGAGCTCACGGGACAGGTTACAGCAGCGCCTGGGCTTTGGGAGCCTCTCTGGCTGTGCTGGTTTGCTCTGGAACTGGGAAGGCTCCAGAACCACAGCTGGGAACATTTCAGTGCTCCATCCAAACACTTGGGCCGAACAGGGATGACAAAAGCAGCCAGAGCTGCCTCCCTCCAGAGCTGCCCTCTCCCTCCCCAAGGAAGGCAAATGCCAGTGGCTGTGATGGAGCAAAACAGAGCGGCAGGGAACAGGGACAGGCAGCCTCTTCTCACATATAAAACACATCATTCTTTGGTCTGTGCTGATTCTGAGTGCACAGAGTGACTTCTCCCAAACCACGGCAGCGGTGCAGGGTGAGGCAGCTGCCGAGCTGCCAGCCCCGCTGGCAAACACAGCCACCCTGGGATCTGCCAGGCAGTGGGATGGAAATCCCATCCCCGAGGAGCGAGGGGTGGGCAGAGCCCGCTCAGCTCCCAGCTGGCGCCCGGCTGTGCAGCTCCCTGCCCTCCCAGATTACCGGGAATGATGGATCGGATGGATCTACGGCTGCTGCCTCCAGTGCCCGGCAGTGGGGAGAGTTATGGACAGTTTGTCATCAGTATGGATTCCACAGCGCAGGGAGCTCGGGATGGCTGGAAAATAATCCCCCATTCATCAGCGGGCGCTCCGGGAGCAGAGCAGCCGGGGAGAACACAATGATTTCTGATCTTCATTGACTCTCATGCAGCTCCTCAGTTCAAAGGAAGAATGGCTTCTTATTCCTTTTGATTTCTGGATCACAAGCATCCTTCCTCACAAACCGTGCCTGCAAGAGCTGCATCTTTGCTTTGTCCCTGCTCCACCTGACTTCTCCCTCATTTTTAAGTATAACGGATTGTTTTTCCTCCATCTATAAAAATAACATTGGCAAAAATATTTGACCGGCTCTTGGCTGCTTTTCCTCACAGGAGCTGCTGTGAGCATCCACCCGACTCGAGGGCTCTTGTGCTCCTGCCAGAGCTGAGTCCCCACAGCTCTTGGGCTGCAGGACCAAGCCCTCAAACACCAAGAGCAAACACTGACACAGCTCCATCTCGGGCACATCAGAGGCCACGTCTCTATTGCTGTCTCCAGAACTTTCAGGGGCTTTGTGTCCAGCATGGCAATGATAACCCAAATGAATGCAGTGACCCATTGCAATGGCTCTCTCACAGTGTCAGCCAGTGGTTCCCACCCAAACATTTCTCCAGTACAAAACAAAATTATCAAGCACAATACCAAGGAAAAGAGTCCCCAAGTTAATCCACAACATGGTCAAATCTCCTTGTCTGCAGAGGCTGAAGCAGGGAAGATGATGTACTTTGTTCACTGGCAGCCCTTGACTTAAAACGTGTCTCAGCCCAGAACTTTTCAACCTCCTTGAACTTCGTCAGTGGCTACAAAACCTACATTACCTCTCAAGAACTCTCAATTGTACATTCCTCATTTTATTTCATGCTTTGCCTGTCTCCAACTTCTCTCAAAAAATAAACTGCTTCTCCTACAACACTGAAAATATGGGATGGAAATGAGCTTGGTTAGGGAGACAAACCTTTAAAGAGAGAAGCCAAATAAAACGGGCTTTGATTAATTTCTGTCAAAAAATGATAATTTAACTACCCCTTTTTCCCCCACGGACCTCCCATAGATAATTCACAGTAGACTCCACATTTTCCTTGCTACAGCAGTGAACCATTTTTCCCACAGTGTCCTTACCCAGCACAGAACCAGGATGTGTTGTGCCAGTAGCTGGGATCCCCATGGATCTTATTGTCCAGAAAACTGTCAAACTGGACCACAACTGAAATATTTTAACAAAAATTCAGTGACATAGATACACTTATCAGTGAAGTTCTCTTAATGAAACACATTACAAGATCTATCTACAAAAGATGCAAAAATAAGCAAATGTGCTCGTACTGCAAGAGTTTTGATAACTGAATTTATTTCTTTATCTCTGCAGCTAACCTTGGAAATGTACTACTGCAACTAATGACTGCAAGAGAGAAGGAAACAGTTTAAATCTGAGTGATTACGCTCCCTCTATTGCCTGGAGAAAGGGATTTAAGGAGTTTACAGGAATTGCTGGGTTGTTTGTTTTGGCTCCAAGCCAGAGGAGTGTTGGGAGCCACTTTCTCCCCTCCTCGCTGCGTTATGGATGCCACCACACAGCTCTTGGAGCTGCATTAAATGCCAGGGAAAACCTCTTCTTCCCGGAGCATCGGCTTTGCGGGACCAGAAAAACACCCCTCTAAAATTTCAAGTTCAACTCCTGAGTGTGGGGGGCATTAAAGCTCCCTGATTAAAGGGTGTATCCCGCTTGCTTTGTAGTTCCACAGAAATCCAGAACAGAGGGGGAACCGCGCCTGGTGCAGGAGGAGATTGGCAACCACAGGCCTGGAAGAGCGGGAGCGCTTTGATCACCGCTTCCCTTATCAGCGCCCGTCTGGTATTACAGCCTAAGCTCCTTACGGGGAGCTTTTCACTGCCCTGCATTCTGCAAGAGCTGCCTCGGGTCTTGGAGAAAGGTTTAATCTCCGGAGCACTGAGAAAGGCACTGCCGCTCTCCCCGTGCTGCAGGAGGGGCAGTCCCGGAGAGCGGCGGCGCTGCCCTGGGCCGAGCGGCACGGGCTGTGTCCTGGGCTCGGGGGGAAAATGCTGCGAGCCATCCACAGCCACTGCTCCCGCCCCAGCAGCAGCAATCCCCGACACTCATTTAACCCCACTGGAGTGACGAGTCTCGGAACTGAGCAAACTCCTGCCCTCCAAAGCCGAACCCTGGCGTCCCGGCCTTTCCCGGCGCCCCGGCCTTTCCCGGCGCCGGTGCCCGGCTGGGCTGGCAGAGCCCAGCCCTGCTGAGACCCAGCGCTGCTGCTGCACATCCCGAACAGGGGGGCTCACACAGCCTGCCACAGCCCCTGCAACCTTTAAATTCCACCAGCTCGCTGCTCTGACAAGGGCTGAGGGAGGCTCGCCGGAGGGCGGCGCGGCCCGGGCTGGGGAGTTTGCAGCGAGTGCCACTAATGAGATACCACAGGACAATGAGGGCACTGTTTCACTCCTGACGCTTTATTTTCCCTCTCCACAGCCACATTTCCCTCACCAGCCAGCATCACTCACCACGGTGAAGGGCAATTTGATGCCAAGGAAATCAGGAGTGAGAGAGGCACATTAGGAGCAGGGAGAGCCTATTTCTTAATATTCCCTTCCTCCTTATCTTGCCAACGCCGTTAGATTGGGCAGGCAGAGGGCTCCATAAAACATATAATAAACAATTAGGAGCACTAAAGCCTTTCTCAGCCATTTGTGTAGAGGCCTGATGGCTGCAGCAATGGGTAAGGTCTGTGGAACTATCCCAGGGTGCTCCAAGCCCTGTCCAGCCTGGCCTTGGACACTTCCAGGGATGGGGCAGCCACAGCTTCTCTGGGCACCCTGTGCCAGGGCCTCCCCACCCTCACTCAGGAATTTCTTCCCAATATCTAAATTAAATCTGACTTTAAAAACCTACATTAGAAGCTGAGCAGTGACGTCCACCCATTTATTTATTTAACTGGATTCTCCAGGGTCCACGTACACAGGACTCCCTCGAATGAACGATTCACAACGCAAATAAACCCAGCCATAAACTGCCCACATGCAGTCAAGAAACTCTTGAAATCACATGGGAAGAGCCTTAATTACAACAGGACTTGAAAAATACTTTTAAAGACAAAAATTATGTATAAAAATAGTGTTTTCCTTCGCTGCCGGTGTCCCACTCTGGTGATTTGGAGCAGAGCACCTCAGCACAGCGGATGGACACCAGTGAGGTGTAGCTGAGCAGCCCAGCACATCCTCAGCTCCCGGGGAGCAGCACAGCCCGCAGCAGGCAGCCCCGTCCCCGGGGACAATTTCACAGCAGCGCAAAGGCACAGCCTCGTGACACGGCACCAAACTGCAACAAGGATGCTGACACCAGAGGAAAGGGCAAAACGATCTCGCCCTCGGAATTTAATTACACTGTGACAGAGTTGAGTGTATTCCCAAGGCTGGGAAGTGGCTGGGAGCTTGATTAGGTTTGTGTTGTGGGTAGGAATGGTGAGTGCTGGGTCAGACCTCTGTCCTTATCTCAGTGGGGGTGGCACTCAGGGGGAGCTGCTGCCTCTGGAACCGGCACTGGGCTCTGACAAACTGCACTAGAAACAGAGAGCAGGGGAGGGGACGTTCCCAGGTGCCTCAGCACAAAGTTGGTACAACAAGGGGATGATAGGAAACCAAACACCCCAGCAAAGCAAGATTTTACACCAATACATCACCGCAAATTCCATCCAATTTCCATTTGTTCTCCTGCTCAGCTGCTCCAAGCGTTGGCCCCACAGACCCCCCGGCTCCAGACACGAGCTGCTCCCTTTATCTGAGCCAGGGGTGACTTTCTGCAGGGTATCTCAATGACTAAGTACACAAAAGCAGCTGAAATCCAATTATGATCCACTTGGACCTCTGCCAACCTCCCGATGAAGTTGCCAAATTACTTTCCATTAACTTTTATTTTTCCCCACAGCCATCCAGCGTTCCCCCACAGTTCAACCCTTTGCCAGTAAGTGTTTAATTGACAACTCCTCCTTTCCCAGCCATCTCAGGGTGGTCTGGTGGCCCTGAACCCCTTCTCTCCTCTGGGTGTTGGCACAGCAAAGCAACCGCCTAATGCAAAAAGGCTCGATTCAAAAATCCACCTCAGCCTAAAAATAACCCTTCCCTCAGCTCTCCCAGTCCCACAGGGAGCAGCTCTATATCAGAGTGTGCCATGGAAATGCTGTATGGGGGAATATTCATGTGCACAGCTATGGAGAGCCATTAAGGAAAAGGTGTTCTCCAGGCACCACCCTTGGAGGCTTTTGGGGCTGAGATGGATAAATCCCTGAGCAACCTGGTCTGGCCTCTGGAACAGAGACTTCCAGACCTTCCCACCCGAGTTACTCAGGGATTACAGCAATTTCTGTTTGCACCCCCACTCTTCTTGCATCCCCACACACACATCCCCCATGGGAAGCACCAATCCGTATTTTATCTCGTGTGATGTCCAGCGTGGGGCACTTCTATTCACTGCAGTGGGATCCAGCCTCAGTCCACTTGAGAAAAAAAGCGAGAGAGATGGAGCAGGGAGGTGAAAAATGGGAGAGGTTTCCAGCCCAGGCACTGAGGAAATGTGAGTGGTCTGATGTGAAAGCATCTCCGTGTCTGGACGCAGGAGGCTGCCAGCTGATGGATGGGGATGCACAAGCAGCTCCACTCTGCAGGCAGGAGAGGGACTGAGGGTGAATTATCACCCTGCTTGGTGTGACAGTCCCACTTAGAGTCACCAGCTTTGCCAGGGTTTTACTCGGGAGGCCCGTGCCACAGAAATCCAGCTATCCAGCCTGGGAAATTGCTTTTCACTCCTTCTGCCGGGCTGATTAATTAGGCTGCTTTAGTGACGAGAGCTGAGAAACAAAGATCTGCCACCTGATTTCTTCACCCTGGGTAGAGCCACCCGCCCCGTGTGGGCACTTGTGCTGCTGTTAAGAGCTGTGCCCATGAGGAAGAGGAGGGCAGGGCACTAAAGGCTGAAGGGAGGGAGCTGCTGCTGCTGGGCACTGCAGAAACGTGGCGAGAGAAAGGTTTCACCGTGTCATTTCTGGCCCGTTAAAATCAGCTTTTTTCCCCTGGGGGTCACTTCAATCCCAGCATTAGTCGCACATTTCCAACACACAAAAAGGCCTATTGAAAACTCACATTTTATTAACAAATGCTCCTGCCTGGTACTTTTCCTTCCCCTGCTCTCCCTGCAGTGGCTCGTGGTGCAAGCGGCATGCAGACAGCACGTTTTTTCAGATAATACTTGGGAATCTATAAACACCACTTGGAAATATCCTCTTTGATACCATCAGGCCAGATTTCCTAAGTTATTTACTCTGAACAGCAGCTAACCCCACAGATAATCCTGCCAACCGCACCAGGGCTGCTGCACCCAGCGCCAGGGGATGATAGGGGCAGAGCCAGGCCTGGGGGAGCTCAGCACAATTCACCTGGGCCACCCTGGGTTTGTCACCAACTCTTGTGCCAGTGGGCAGCAGCTGGGCCCCAGCATCCCCTTTTCCACCCAAGGCCAGCCTGGGGGGTTTAATTCTGCCTCCCCGCCAGCGGGTACCAAAGTCTTACACAGTCATTACACAATAATTGGGCTATTAAGAAACAACACTCAGGCATCAAACCCAGAGGCTGCTCTGGCACAGGGGGTGTAAAATCTCTTCCCTCCGTGCTCTTGGTCCTTCTCAAGGGGGCCCGGGCCATGTGGAGGAGGCAGAAGTGCTCCTGGCACCGAGCTCACCCTCACCTGAGTGTGAGACACCTTCCCTGTTACACCAGGGCCAAAGGCACATCCAACAGGAGACAAACCAGTAAAGACACATCACTTATTCCACTTTCAAAGTAATACAGAATCATGGAATCTTTTAGGTTGGAAAAGACCTCCAAGCACCCCGAGCACAATTACTAACCCAGCACAGCCACGGCCCCACTAACCCGTGTCCCCAAGTGCCACATCCACACAGCTTTTAAAGCCCTCCAGGGATGGGGACTCCACCACTGCCCTGGGGTCTGCCACTGAACACTCCGGACTCCACCCCACACACTGCTCTAGGGACCCAGAGGACATCCCCTGATGTCGCACCCCAGCAATCAAAAAGGGTCCAAGGCAATTAAACAATCCCCCTGCCCCCCCCCGGAGTGTGCAGTAACCCAGATTTCGGCACTCAGGAGCTCTGATTTGCAACCTTCCCTCGGATTTCATTTCCAGCACTGCCCAAAATAACAGCTCCTCTCCCTCTGTTGGTCGGGGAGGATGCTCCTGGCAGGAATTCCAGGTCAGGTACAGCGGGGCCCATCAAGGAAGCAAAGGACTAATCCTCGCTCCAAATCCATCACTTTCCTGCTCAAACCCATCTCACGGACCCACAAGTTTATGAACACAGCAGCCCCTTCAGGGAGCCCCGGTGCCACAGACACACACAGACCCCCCATTTGGGGCCCTGCTCCCAAATCCACACTCACAGAGCTCCCCCGGGAGCAGCACTCCCCCCTAACAGCGACACTGCTGTCGGTAATTACAGCGACAATTTCTCCTCTGCTTTGATGTTGCTTTCCTTGTAAAAAGAGCAGAGGGTGGAGTTGGATTCTGTTGTTTGTGCTTGAGAAAGGCTCATTATAATGTGCTTTGGGATGGAGATGTTTTGAGGGGGTTTTTAAAAGTTTTTTTTCATTATTTTTCAGATTAATTTACTTGAAGGACCATCAGGGGACCAACCCACTTGTGCATTCCATGCTGTATCGTTTGGTTCTGAACCATAAGCAAAATTTTAAAGAAAACTGAGTGGGTTTTTTTATGCTGAGCCACATTAATGGACGCAGCAGGCAAGGGCTGGATCCCAAGTCAACCACAGATCTTCAAGCCAAAGCCTGCACCAATTATCCTTAGAATCATTGAATATGCTGAGAGGAAAGGGACTCACAGGGATCACTGATCCAACCCCAGCCCTGCTCAGACACCCCAACAATCCCACCCTGTGCATCCCTGGGAGCATTGTCCAAATGCTCCTGGAGCTCTGGCAGCCTTGGGGCCGTGACCATTCCCTGGGGAGCCTGTTCAGTGCCCAGCACCCTCTGGGGACAGAAGAACCTTTCCCTGATCTCCATCCCAACCCTCTGGCACAGCCGTTCCCGGAGCTGCCCCTGCAGTGAGCTCTGCCCTCGGTCCCCTCTGCTCCAGCTGAACTCACCAAGCGCCCTCAGCCACTGCTCGTGTGGCCCCTCCGGACTCTTCACCACCTTTGTGTCCCTCCTATGGCCACTCTCCAACGCCTTAATGTCCTTTTTTACCTTGTGGTGCTCAAACCGCCTCCACAACTGGAGGCGAGGCTGCCCCAGCCCAGCCCAGAGCAGGAGAATCCCTCCCTGGCTGATGCTGTTCCTGCCGCCCCAGGACAGGGATGTCCCTCCTGGCTGCCAGGGCACCGCCCACTCCTGTTCAACTTGTCAGCAACCAGGACCCCCGGGTCCTTCCCTCGCACGCCCAGGGGACCATTAAATCCCTTTATCAGGGAGCCGGGCTGGGCTGGGGTGCCGTCCCCGAGGCGCGGGCAGAGCAGAGCTGAGCTTGCAGCCCCGCGTCCCTCCCCGGGCACGGCAGCGTGGGATGCTGTGCCCGCGGGATGCCGTGCCCGCGGGACGCTGGGGCGCAGCTCAGGCACGATCCAGGGATCTGCAGGCATGGGAGAGGCAGGGAGAGGCAGGGAGAGGCGCTGTGCAGCTGCCGACGGACCGGAGAGCAGCTGCACCCAGGAACGGCCGCTGTGCTCCTGGGGCCGGGGAGGCCTCTCGGGACGTTCTGGATAAACGAGCACCGCATCAGGGACAGCACCGGCCCGTGTCCCATCCTCACGGAGCCGGCTCCCGGAGCCCCACAGCCCTTCCAGCTGCCCAGGCAGAGGGAGAAGCAGGAGCAGAGCCAGTCCCTCCGAGGTGGGGAGCACGGGGAGCTGCTGCAGGCTCAGGAGCTGATTTGCAAGAATTCACGGGAAGGTTTAACAGCTCTTTTATCTTTGGCTCCCTTCTGGTGTTATTTCAACGTTGATTTGCATAGTCAATATAAAACTCTTTACATCTAAACTGCCTGCAAGGATGACACCATCAATCCTCAGCTCTATTCACAAAATTTATTATTTGTTTCAATTTAAGAGAGATCATTGCCGGATTACACAGTTGCTGATGAGGATTTATATTTACATTTACAGCAAGCAAAATACATGTCCTCATTTTTTTTTTTTTAAGTCATCTACACCACTGTGAAAGAGGGAACCGAAATCAAATCAGTGTGTACACTCTCCTGAATGCCTGCAGATCCTGTTCTGCCTCATCCTTCCTTCAGACAATATTGCAAATTAGTCAGCATCTGTATCACAGCAGAGCAGGAGCCTGATCACGAGGCAGAATTAAAGGATATTACTGAGACAGGCCTTAATCTTACGTGGCTGTGAAATCCAACACTCACCCGGGCTAGGAAAATGGGATGCAAAAAGCCCCCAGTTGTGTTTGTGTGACATCAGACACCAGAACCCACCCCCCACACTGAACAGCAGCAACACCCAGGCGCGGATCACCCGCACACGAGTGTCAGGTCACATGGAAAACGGGGCTGCAGACATTAAGAGGGAAAAAACTGAGTTTCAGGAGCTATTACGCTTATCCAGCCTGACCTGTTGGGCAGCAGCAAGCCTGTGACGCAGCAGGTTTCACCAAAGAAGTCTTTCAACACAAATCTCATGGGATTTGGGAAAAAAAACCCACAAAACAACAGGGATGCATCACCAAACCAGCTGAACCCTGGTTTCCCACGTAACTAAGGAGAGAAAATAACTGAGCTGTGATAATACTCTGCAGCACCCACAGAAGTTCATAAAAGTTACAGCCCCTCTGAAATAAAAGGAGTTTGAGTGTGAAACGACCTGAACAGAAGCTCAGTGCTAAGCTCTGCCTTGGGAACATAAAGCAAGATTGTTTTCCAGGACAACAGCAGGAGGAATGCTCCCCGTGGGCAGAGGGATGCTCCGTGCAGGACTGTGAGATCCCACCAGGAACCTCCTGCCAGCCTGGAGCTGCCAACACCTGCACTGCCCACCCTCCCCAGCGCGAACAGGCAACCTCCATCCCTCCCAGCACAGCCAAGTGAGAACTGGGGGTACTCACACCGATGAGCAAAGCAGAAAAGGTGCAAACACAGCAAAGATCACAAAAGGTGCAGAGCAACCTGCTCCCAAACCTCCCAGCTCCCGCAGGGATCCACCTGAGCCTGACGTGGGGCCAGTGGGGAGCAAGGATTCAGTTCACCTTTCTGAATTATCAGCTCCAGAAAGTAACAGATCCTGGAATGCCTGATCCATGACTTACACAATCACCACATGATGAGCAGAGACGAAAGCAGCTCCCTCACATCCAACCTGCCCAAAGCAGGACGAGCCCTGGCCTCTGACTAAAGGTTTCCTCTGTCAATCATCCAAAGTGTCCTGTTCTCACTCACCTGGTCTGTCTGTCTTGTTTTCCACTGTATTTTCTTTTCCAATTACCAGCAATTATTAGAAGTGTCTTATACTGGAACTGCATCGGCACAGGGTGCCCAGAGCAGCTGTGGCTGCCCCATCCTTGGAAGTGTCCAAGGCCAGGCTGGATGGGGCTTGGAGCAGCCTGGGATAGTGGAAGGTGTCCCTGCCCAGGGCAGGAGTGGAATGGGATGAGCTTTAAGGTCCCTTCCCGGCCAAACCCTGTGTGTTCTGTGACCATGTGCACACAGAACAGAACCCCACAGAACCGGTGTTTATCACAAAAAGTGCAGCTCTCCAGCTCCAGGGGATCAGCTCCCGCTGTCCTGTTCTGTTACTGGAACAGACAAGCAGGGAACGAGCCCAAGCCCAGAGGAGGAGTCTGACATTTCCTGGTTTCACCTGCATTTACATCAGACCTTCAGCCTGATCTAAACTCACCCACTTCAGGCAAGGAGAAATCCAACCCTACAAGCATCTCCCCCTCGGCACCTGCTTTGGCATTGCTGGGATGCGAGGCAGTGATACAGATCCGAACCGAGGAACATCTGACCTCTTACTCACTCCCAGACAGATCTGCCCACGGCAGCTCTGGTGCAGAGTCACAGTAAGCTACTAATGCAAAGATAAAGACCATAATACTCAGTCAGGCAGAGGAAAATTCCAGCCACGGAGGCCCAATCCCCTCCTGTTTGCAGTTTGAAGCCTGAGTCTGCATCCTGCTCGGTGCCAAGCCCGTGCCACTGTCACTGGAGCACCCGAACGGCACAGCCACGTCTTCTGAAAAGCACGGGCCGTTGCATTATTAATGCACGGACACTAAAAACAATGTGTGCCTGCCTTTTATTTATATGTTTGCTGTTGTTTTGTAATCACCGAGTACCATTTGCCTGGGAAATGCCTTTGAGCTGCAGTCCCTCCGTAGCCCAGGGGCTGCAGAGCCTCCCCGCAGGGTGTGAAGAGCAGCACGTCCCCCTCCAGCCACGGGCTGCTCCTGTCCCGGCCCAGGGCTGTTTATCTGGACTGCACAGGGCTCAGAGGCAGCCCAGACCGGCACGAATCACTCGGAGATGATGAGTGCAGAGGAACAAAGACCAACAGTGCCCCGTGGATGCAGCCTTTGTGCAGCCCCGTCTGCTCGGAGCCCACGGGCACGCCCGGCTGAGCAGCAGATGCTGTGAAGCTCCCCCGGCTCAGCAGCTGGGTGGGGGCATCGTTATCTGAACACGAACACCCCAAACAGCAGAGCCGACGTGAGCAGGGCCCCGCTCTCTGCGGGTCTGGGCTGCCGGCCAGGGCAGGGCTGGCACACGGCACAGGCAGGGCATCCACATCCTCCCAGCAGGCACTGGTACCCCTGGGGGCAAACTCCAGGCTGCTAACGAGTGCCAGCATCACCTCAGTTACTGGAATGCATCGCCTTTACCCCACTCCCCGGTGGAAAATCGCTGTGCTCACACTCAGTCACTGCCTGTGCCCCACAAGCACCACTTTCTGCACCTCAGGTATGAGCAAATTACATTAAAAACATAATCCCCCTGCTCCAAAGTACAGCTTTTCATCCCTGGAGTTCCAAGCATCTGGGAGAGGGTGGGGAAGTCAATCCCCAGTTATCACATCTCACAGTAAGAGAAGTTGAAATGATAAATAACGGAGGAATTGTCTGCCAGAACCCACTGCCCCAATAACAATATCCAGTGGGAAAAGAACAGAGAAGGGAAGGCTGTGGGGCGACCTTAGAGCCCCTTCCAGGGCCTAAAGGGGCTCCAGGAGAGCTGGAGAGGGACTTGGGACAAGGGATGGAGGGACAGGACACAGGGAATGGTTTCCCACTGCCAGAGGGCAGGGATAGATGGCATATGGGGAAGGAATTGTTCCCTGTGAGGGTGGGGAGGGGCTGGGATGGAATTCCCAGAGAAGCTGTGGCTGCCCCATCCCTGGCAGTGTCCAAAGCCAGGCTGGACAGGGCTTGGAGCAGCCTGGGATAGTGGAAGGTGTCCCTGCCCGTGGCAGGGGTGGCACCAGAAGGGCTTTAAGGTCCCTTCCAACCCAACCCATTCCATGATTCCACAACTGTGGCAGTCAATTGTGCCAGGATGATGAACCAGACCTCCACCAGCCCCTACATCCTGCAGGGCTGTGCCCGGAGGCTCCAGCACCGCTGCTCCCCTGAGCTCCCCGAGCCCCCAGCGGCCCCGGCTGCACCGGGATCCACGGGCCACACCCGGGAGAAGGAGCAGCCCAGAGCTGGGATGTTTGCCCGGCCCTGCTCCAGGGAGAGCAGCATTTCTGATTTACATTTCTGTAAAACCACATTAAATACTGCTTAGTCATTTCCAAAAGCACGGGGAGAGGTGACCCAGAAATTGGCTGGGAAACACGACATGGATTCATCACTGCTCCCACTGCCAGCCAGGGGTGAAACAGCCACCAGGGAAGAAAAAAAAAATTCATTTCTCCCTCCATTGCTGTCCTTCACCTCTTAACATGAGTTTCTTGCGCATCTTAAGACAGTAGGACTTGTTTTGCAAAATTAAACACACACACATAACAGCAACTCTTCTGCTGTGGTCCTGATGTCACCAAAACCATCCAGGACTCGCCCACATGGCGACAATTCAAATCCTAATTCTGTCAATTAAGAAATGAAACCACCTCAATTCAGCCCTTCATATAAACAGTCAGGATAAGGCTGGATCAGGCTTACCCCACTCCCAGAGTGAACTAAACTCGGCCAAACCTCAGTCAGTTGTCCCCCACAAAGAGCCAATGCAGTTTAATAACCTGACCCAGGATTAATTGTTATCTGTAAAGTGAGTGTTTCAGTCTGAGCCCACCCCCTGAACAGGCCTCAGCTGTGCCCAGGAACATGCAGCAGTGGGGGATTATTTTATTTTAATGCAAAGTCACAAACTCGGCCAAGGCACAAAGTTAACACTAAAAAAACCCCTTGGAACATCCAGCTCAGTTCATTTTAGCATTTCTTCACTCAGTTTTATTTCCAGACAGAAAGACCCAGTAGGAGCATATTTAATCTGAGCAGCATCTTGTGATGATTTATGTTAATTGATATTTAATGGGGTAATTTTAGCCTGGTGCCATTAGCTTTGAAACCTGAGAGATTAGAAAGATCTTACAGTGGAGGTTCTCTGCGAGCAGAGGAAATTGTGAAGGCAGAAATGCTGAAGTCTCCAGAAAACATTCAGCCAGAGCCTCCTGCAAAGTGGATAAACAGAGATCCTTCGGAGGCATCCTGGGAATCCTTCCTGCCGGCACTGGGCTGTGGGGGGACAGGGTGGGGAGAGCAGCACAAATATGGGAATGGAGGGAGCATCTCCGAGCACAGAGACGGGGAGGGAAGGAGAAATCCACGGGGGCTGAGCTCATCGCATCCCAGCACGGGAACTGTCACGAGGAGGCACAGAACCCCAGAAAGCTGAGCAATGAACCAATCTGGGAACACTGAATTCACATTTTTAACTTTCTTCTCCCTTGGAGCAAGAGGAGTCAGTAAATCAAATGCTACAGGTGCTTCCAGCCTGGGAGAGCTCCCCACACAGCAGAACAAGCCCTGCACAGGGACTCACTCCAAATGAGCTTGGGTTTTTAAAGAATCCCCCGTTACCTTGGTAATTATTCCACTTTCACACCGTTTGAGAACATAGCTGAGATCTGGGTAACCACATCTTTCAGTGCCAGCTCAAAGCCAGCCCGAGGCACATTTTCCTGCTGTGCAGGTGCTCCGGGGCTGGAGCAGCCATCCAAAGGGTTTGCTCCTTCCTCCAGGAACGGGGGACTCACTGGAGTCTTTTCCTCCTTTTTTTCCCCTTCTGTGTGTACAGATCACCTCGATCTTTTGTAGTGCATAATGCCAAGCCTTCCCCTCCTCACCAGCCTCTAACAAGGCTGGTTATTTAAAACACTTTTAAGTATATTCCTTTGATTTGTACATTAATATTCGCCAGGCAGGGAAAAAAAAAATAGGACAAAAATAGGACTTGCTCTACTGCGGGCTCATCTTGTTGTTTATTCCTTATTATTTGCACCCCATGTGACTATGTAGGTCACACAGGCCGGATCCATCCCGGTGCCTCTGTCCCTGCTCCAGGAGCCTGCGGGTGACCCGGCAGGGCTCTCCCACCAGGCTGCTCCCGGGGCTGGAGCGAGTCCCACCCGCGTCTCAAGCTTGGGTTTCACAGCCAACATCCATCATCTCCTCAGAGCTGCGCACCTGAGCTGCCAGAATTCCCTGGATGCTCCTCATTGCGGCCCCTCGGACAGAGCAGGGGCCAGATGGCAGCACCGCCCCTGGAGAGCTGCCCCTGCCAGGAGAACGGATCTGCAGCAGCCTGCGGGAATTCACTGCTGGAGGCAGCCCGTCCGAAGGGTTTTCTCAGGCCAGTCCAGCCAAAAACGTGACTGGCAGGGAAGCACAGCACCAGGGCAGCCCACGGGCCCTGGCAGGGCAGCACAGCACCAGGGCAGCCCATGGGCCCTGGCAGGGCAGCACAGCACCAGGGCAGCCCATGGGCCCTGGCAGGGCAGCACAGCACCAGGGCAGCCCACGGGCCCTGGCAGGGCAGCACAGCACCAGGGCAGCCCACGGGCCCTGGCGCTGCGGGAGCTCCAATCCCAAATCCAAGCACGCCGGGCTGGCACTGGCAGCCCTGCACACCTTGCTGTTCAAAGGGAAGGAACTCTGGGAAACAAGAACCCAGCACCATTTCTTGGGCAAACACAAGTGGTTCTCAATGAAATCTGAGTCAAACTCACCCCGAAGACAAAAAGCCCCAAAACCGTACGGGGGCACATCCCTGCCTTCCCCCGCTGCTGCTGGGATGTGCTCGAGCCTGAACCCACCCATCCCCTGTCCCACCTCGGCCAAGCAGCAGCTGGAGCAGCAGCTGAGGACCCAGCCCAGCAGCTCCCCTGGGAATGTGGGAGCAGCTCAGCACCAGCCCGGGGTCCTCACTGGGGGCATCCACCCGGACCCCCTGGATGGCTGCAAGGGAAAAGAGGCCAAGGGTGTCCCGGCTGCTCCTCTCCAGGCTGACCTCAGCTCACGGTCACTGCACTCGGACAGACCCCTCACCTGCCCAGCACAGCACCCCCAGCAGCCCCTCAGCCCCCGCTCTCAGCCCTGCTGACCCCTCCCTCAGGACAAACACTCCCTGGCTCACAACAATTCACCCCTATTTTCCTCAACCAGCACAGATTTATCTGGAGTATCACATCACTGACAGAAAACAAAGATGCTGTCACGAAATGCAGATTTGAAGGAGAAAGGCTTTCTGTGGATGAGGGAGGAATCCAGGAGCCGACAGGACTCCCAACTCAATGCCCTCCTTGTAGGGAAACACTCAATGCATCATTTCTGATCAATTGTACTTTCAATTGTACTTTCAAGTCGTTTTCTCATTTATGGGTGACTGAGAAAACACTTCAGCTGGCAAAATAATTCACATTTGTTTGCACAGACAAACCAAATTTAATAATGCAGCCCTTTTTTAAAATAAATAAAGTCATGCATTACAAAAAGTGCATTTAGAATCATTCTCTGTAGAAAATTCACAGCATGAACTCCAAAGTGCTCCTTTTCCTCCTCTGAAGTGAAAATATTTTCCAGTGTGTACGTGATACACTTCATACTCCGCTAATAAAACAAGCAGCAGCTGAATTTCTATTGCTCCTACAAATTTAGATTCATTAATGGCAGAAGTTGCACTCGGCTGCTGAGACCCAGAGCAAGGGCCTGGCAAAGCCAGCCAGCAGCGAGCGGGAGAGGACTGCAGACTCCTCCTGCCAGCCCAAGGGGCTGCTTAGCACATTTGTGGGGTCTGAGGAGCCCCAGGGTGAAGAGGGCAATTACTGGGGACAAAGTGAGGTCTCAGATACTTCACAGCAGGAGAGAAACATTCCTTGGGAACGTTGAACCACACGAGAGCACTGAAGGATCCCTGCAGAGAAGAGCTAAAGGCTTTTCTCCCTGAGATAATGTGCTGATATTCTATTCTAGAACAAATTCTAAAAGCACGGACATTACAACAGCTGAAAATTCATCCTGCACCAGTAACAACCCCTCCAAAACAGTCCAAGTCATCCTTACCTGCACCAAGGACATTCCTTCCCCCGGGATGCTCTTCCTGTCCTGCTACTCTTTCCTTCCCACCAGCTCCTCTCTCATTTATCCCCTCCCTAATTGATCCCACCCGCTTTTCCCTTGCTCCCTCCCTGAACATGCTGGATGGCTACTTGGGGACATGGCTCTATTTTCCTTCCTTTCCTGCTCCTGCAGGAAGAACTCCTGCTCCAGGGGTGCTGGGAGGATGCCAGGGGACACAGGGCACGGATATCCAACCCCGGCAGCGAGGAGGAAAAGCGACTGTCCCATGGCACATCCGGCTGGGAAGGGTTCCGTGGCTCTCGCAGGGATTCCCCTCTGGAAGTTCCCCCTGCTCAGCCCTCCCAGGCTGCGTGAACCGCCGGAGGCGATTCCCTGGATGTGTTCCCTGGATCTGCTCCGCCTCTCCGCTGCGGCTGCAGGAGGCGGATATCGCCTCTTGCCCGCATCGCTCTGTTCTCCTCTGCTCAGCCCCGCAGTTCCCCCGAGCAGGGACGGGCCCATTGCGGCCCCAAAGAAAGCCCTAAACAATGGGCTGGGCTGGGGTCACACCAAACCCCACACCCGACCGGCACCAGGCAGAACCGCGCCTGTTCTCCACAACAAACACCCTGCACATGCTTGTTTGCCTTCCTGTGGCCTTACAAAACGCCTGAAGAATTATTCTTGTGCTTTCTTATGAATTTCAATAAAACCCGAAACCCGATAATGTTGAAATCACATCTAATCACTCATATATATATTTATTTATTTATAATATATTTTGTGTGTGCCCTGAATTTAATTCTGCCCCAGAATGCACGTAGGGGATTTGCACAGTTCGTTTAATAGTCCTAATTTTCAATCCATTTAAATGCATTTATGCACCTTTAGACCAAACTCGTTCAGGCATTTACACCCCAGTAATGAATTGTAGGACAGCAGTGTAGACACAGAAGGAAATCCTTTCCTTTTGCAGGGTTTGTATTTCTGAATTCAATCGTGGGGTTCATTGGCATGCAAAGAGCCCAGGGACCTTTGTGAAACCATGACATTTGACGATAAATGTTTGAGAAGACGCACATTGAGAAAGTCTTTCGTATTTGAATGTCAGGAAATTAGAAATATTCTAATGAATTCCAGTTTTTCACATCTTTCATCAAAGCCTTTGTAAAAAGGTCACTATCTTCACTTGTTATTTTAAAATGCCTCCTGCAATTTGCCTTCCTGCTGTAATTAGCAGGAAAGTTCCCACAGTACCACACCACAACAGTCCGGGGGGACTCTCCTTCCTCCTGATTGTCAACAAATTTCAGCATCCGAAGGAAAAACGATGAATTTCAGAGGCATAATGAGGCTGATGGTCACAGTCAACATTATATAAAGTATTTACATTTCATGCTTTCTCTGAACTGGGAGCTCCCTGAAGTCTGGGAGCCTGAATATGCTGAAACGAATTATGATTTTATTGACATTTTCAAACTACTCCTCTACTTTTGTTTTTTTCCTTTAGACAAAACCCTTTCAAACCCCTGTGCTGGATGTGACCCACATTCCAGAGAGGTTCCACCCGGCTGCCTCTCCACTCCGCTGCCGTGGCTCCCGCTGCAGGAGCTCGCTCTCATCCCAGTGTTTCATCTCCTCATTGCTCATGCAGATTCCATCCCAGCCCCAAGGATTCGGGAGCTGCCGGGTTCCGGGGATCTTTGATGGCTCGGATAGCGGCGCCTCGGAGCAGAATAACAACGAGCACCCAGTTCCAGCGCGGGGCTGCTCCCAGCCCGGCCGCTCCGGCGGGGCCGTGTCCCGGGGCGCTGCTGCCGGGAACGGGGCAGGGATGCAGGTCGGGATGCTCCGGCCCTTCCGCCAGGGAAAGCCAAAGGAAGGAGTCCACAATTCCCTGGGTCAAACCACCAAGTTCTGGAGAATGAGCAGTGCCGGTGCCGTGGGCTCAGCCTGTCCTTCCAAGGGCTGGGATATGGGGACGTGCCCGGCCTGCTTCTCCAAACAGGAGCAGTTGGTACGTCCTACAAACAAAACCCTCCTCCAGCTCCGTTTGAAGCATCTCAGAGATGCCCCATTCCTGGAAGTGTCCAAGGCCAGGCTGGACAGGGCTTGGAGCAGCCTGGGATAGCAGAAGGTGTCCCTGCCCATGGATGATCTACAAGGTCCCTTCCAATCCAAACTATTCCATGGTTCTAAGATCTCTTTCCATGTCACTTCCAAAAGGCTCCAGCCCTGCTGGGCTCCTGTAGCAGCCCTGAGAGGCCTCATGGAGGGTTTCTTGTGATTAGCAAGAAATCAGGCCCTGAAAAATAACTCCAGATATTCAATCTGCATTTAAAAGTCAAGTTCAATCTTCCCTTATTACAGCTGCAAAACCCCTTGCCATCTAATTCAGATAAAGTAACAAAGCTGCACTTCCAGTGATTGGAACGAAATGCAGTTAACCTTAAAAAGTCACTTTTACAAACAGAGCAGATTTATCTGGATTTAAATTTTAGTTCTTGTGCAAAGGCTTAAGAACAGGTTCCTCCCCATTATTCAATTTAACAATAATAATAAAAACCTCCATGACAACTATAACAAAAAGACTCTGATAAAGCCTGAAACCTTTTTGATAATGAAACATACAATTTCCCTGTTTGAAGCATAATTCCCGAGGGAACATTTTAAAAAAGATATAGAAGAACTGTCGTTTCAAAATTGTTAATGTAAAGAACCAGTTGTGTGAGAACAGCACATGGTAAAAAAATCAACTTGGAGAAAAGCTCAAGAAAAAAACCATGGGTGGGAGAGAGGAGACAGCTCAAATGCAGTGTCTCATCAGGGCCATTCCACAGCCTATAAAATGGGAACACGGGGAGAGCTTCCCCAGGCTGCTGGGCCCAGTTTGGGTTTCCCTGCCAGGGGAAGACGCGGAGCTGTTCCTGGGGTGCAGATCCCCCTTTCCTGGGGTGCAGATCCCCCATTCCTGGGCTGCAGATGCCCCATTCCTGGGGTGTAGATCCCCCTGCCAGTCCTGGCCCTGCTGCTCTGCTCCTGCTGCCCCCAGAGCCCGACAGTGCTGCTGAAGGAGCCCCTCATCACCTGTCCCTGCCGGCCCTTAGCTCATCAAGAGCAGATCCAGCGGCACGGGAGAAGCGGCACAGGGCAGGCATTAACCTTGGCCCTCCCCTCGCTCCCCTCCAGGCTCAACCTTCCTCATCAATACCTTAGCACTGCGCTGCCGGGGAGGAATTAATGCACGGAGAGGATGGCAAAGTCTTTGAAGGGAATCAAGCACTTGGATGCCAAAATAACCAGCCAAAGCCCTGGATTAGGGAATAAACACTGGAGAGAGTTGGGAAGTGCCAAACCGCCCACGGGATGCGGCCATGGGCCCCACAGCTGAGACCGGGGGTGGGTCTCCACACACTTCACACAGCACACAAGTATCATTTTTTACCATTTAAGGTTTTATTCATCAGCTCTTTGTACCAATGAGTATTTTTACACAGAGAGCAGGAGACCTCCTTCCATTTAATGTGCCTGCCTTCGGTTCTCCGAGTGCCAAAATGAACCCAAATTTAAACATTCCCTATAAACATCTACGGTTTACAAGCTTTCCTCGACTGGAGAAAGGCACGAGAAATGCCCTGAGCACCTCAGAGCTTATTTGACTGCTGTTGCCATTGTATTTGCATGCCTTTTAATAATCCCAGCTCCAGTAGCCAGGAGTTACCATGAGACCCTCCACACTCACTGAAATAACTGTTAAACCATGGGTTTGAGTTGGGGGTAGGCTTATGTCGGTAAGGTTTTAAAAAAAATTCTATTTTTAAGTCTTTTTTCTAACAGGGTAGGGGGTTTTTTTTACAAAAAATGCCAGTTCATGAAGTCCAAAGAGCGTGATCACATCTGAAATCAAGCATCTGGTCCCACTCCTCCCTGTACCTTGATCTCTGTTTGTGGCCTTTTGCTCATGTATCACAGGAGGTGCTGCTGGTCACTGGCACCAGCCAAGCTGTGCTCAACAGTCCCTGGAATCACATTCCTGTCAACAAGGTGTGAATTTAAAATCCCATTTGTAGACAGAGAATGATAAAGTGCAAAGCAGGGGGAAAAAATCAAGTCATTAACCTGAGAAATTTATTTTAACACAAAGGAAGAACAGTAATAGTGGGATATATTTGCCTGCTCGTGGGATCCGTCCCAGCAGTGCCCAGAATCCCTGGGTTCTGGCTCAGCAGCTCCTGCTGACATCATGAGCTGGGCCTGGGGGGGCTCCAGCCCAGCCCCTGGGAAGCTGCAAGAGCAGGGCTCTCCTGCTGCCCCGCAGGGATCAGCTGCTCAGCAGACAGCAGAGAGCACATTCCCTCTGTGCTGCCCAGGAGCAGGCTCTGATCCCCGGGCAGGTGGGGCTGGGAGAATCCCAGCCAGTCCCAGCACAGGGGTTCCGTTCTGCCCGTGCACAAAGCAGATTTCACCACAAACATTCCCAGCTCCCATTCCCTCGATGCTGTTGGCAACACCAGCACATCCACCTGGCCAAACCCAGAAACATTTGATTGCCAAAATAACAGGCACATTCTCTCCATCCATCGGGATCCCCCAGCCAGGGGATGGGGTTGGAAGCTCCCCAGTCCTGGCAGCCAGAGATCAACTCCTGTCACAGGTGGACAGAGCTCCCTTCTGGGTGAGGGGACACTAGATTATCCTGTGAGACTTCTGGCAGGGTTTGCTCTTTCCAGAGCTCTGGGAGGAAACGTGGGGCCGGTTATTTCTGGGTAGATTTTGTGTTTGGCTCTGAAACACAATGAGCCAAACCCCAGGGAAAGGCCGAGCCCTGCCATTCTGCTGACAAATCCACTCAGCCAAAACCCAGCTCTTTATGCACTGTCACTACAATAATCTGTATTTTTTTACTGTTCTGCTGGCAGGTAGAAGCCCTGGTTGAGGTGAAACCCTGGCTGGACAGCTCTCCCAACACAAATCCTTCGGACAGTCCTCATGGTGAAGGATTTATACACAACACACAAGGTCTGCTGAGTTACACCCTGATTTCTGTGACAGGGCGTATTTCATAGGTCAAAAACCCCAAGCAATGTCTTCTGAATGTATTTCTTACATCTGTGAGGCCCGAAATGAGGATGAGCAGCATGGCTTTAAAATAAACAGGGAAGGGCTTTGTGGGTTTGGCATCTGCCAATGGATTCAGGTTCAGTAGCACAGACATCACTTTGCCAGCTGCTCAGGAAAACAGATTCCAGTTGCACCACATTTTCCTTGATTTATGTGAGCACTGGGAGAAAGGTGAGGGGGGAAAAATGACCTGGAAAGCAAACAATTGTTTTTTCTCCCTTGTTTTGCTGTTCTCACAAGAAACTTGCCAAGTTTGAGAGGCCCCAGGAGCTCCCCCACAGGCACAGCCAGACCCTGCTCCCGTGGATCTGCTGCACGTCCCTGGGCTGGGCACCCACGGAGGGTCCCTGGGCAGGGGGAGGTCCCTGGGCTCATCCCTGGTGCCTGCAGGGTCTGTGGGGCTGCTGAGGCTCACTGGGGGGCTCACGGGACCGAGAGCAAGGAGGAGGCAGGGACAGATAAAATCCACAGCTCTGCTTCCCTGGGCTTGCTGCAGGCAGGAGCCAGGGCATGCACTGCTTTTGGAAATCGGGCATCACCCAATCCAGGCCCGACAGATTGCACAGGATGCAAAATAAAGCGAGTCCCAGGGTAGCCCTGGGTTTGCAGTTGGTTCCCCACCGGCAGAAGCAGCACCAGCAGCACCAGCAGCCCCCCATGGCACCCAAACAAGTCTGGGGAAGGTCTTTGTCCAAATTAAGAATAAAAATAACTTTGCCAAGGACAGGAGAGAGCAGTCCCTCCCTCTGCTCCCAGCCCTCCCTCCCCAGCACAGCCTGAGCCCATCCAGGCCAATTCCCAGCTCTCCTGGGTCTCCCTGCCAGGCCATTTTCTCCCTGTTTTCTATTTTTAAAATTGCTGTAGCTCATAGAGTGTTTTGTTCTGCGCAGTGACAGGCTGTCACCTACCCCAACATGCCCTTCCCTGTGCTCAGCATCCCAGGGGATTCACAGAGCACACAGACACTTCCCTGCCAGGCTCCCGGCAAGGCAGGGGAGGTTTGCAGTGGAGCCTCTGGGTCCTGTACCATGGAATCATGGAATGGTTTGGGTTGGAAGGACCTTAAAGCCCATCCAGTGCCACCCTTGCCATGGGCAGGGACACCTTCCGCTATCCCAGGCTGCTCCAAGCCCTGTCCAACCGGACCTTGGACACTTCCAGGGATGGGGCAGCCACAGCTTCCCTGGGAAGAGGGAGAGGCACACACATTCCTTGCTGAAAAATTCATGGTGAAAAAGTAGCAAAAGGCAGGACAAAGCAGTATTTATCAATAAAGCACTGCCCAGCAGGCTGTACCACCACTTGCTGCACAGAGCAACCACAAACCAGCGAGTTCGCCCCGAGGAACTGTTGGTGTTTTTAATGAACTGCTCCAACTTTTCCCTAGTTCAGAGCAGGGATGCAACGTCTCAGCTCCTCCTGCAGCCTTTCCTTGCTGACCCACAACGTGCCCTGTTAGGGGTCAGGGGAGCCCCAGATCCACCCCAACGGCTGGCCTTGATCCCGGAGGTCTTTTCCAGCCTTAATGGTTCCATGACTCAACGATCCAAAGGAGCCCCAGGGCTGGGCAGAGCCTGGAGCCAGGATCAGCCCCTGGTGAAGATAATCAGGGAAGAGCCATTCCAGGTTTAAGCCCGAGGCTCAGGGCTCCAGCAGAGGTGCTGTCTCCATGCCCACGTTTCCCAGGAGCAGAGCCGTGGGATGCAGGGCTCGGGAGGCACCGCCATCGCTCCATCCCACGTGGATCCCTCAGAGCAGCACCAGCCTGGCTGGGCTCGAGCAGGACGTTTTACAGACCAGTTATCAGCCTCATTCCCGAGCCTTTGTGCTCAGAGTTATTTTGTTCTCTTCTGAAATGCAAGGAGATTCTTCCTGAGAAAATAAGCACAGGGTGGGAGGCTTTCTTTAACAACAATTCGATTCTCTGGCAAAATACGTTTTTCACAGGTGGGAAAAATTGTATTTGTGATTTATTTCATTCCTTCATGGATTTAATGCTCTTCACAGTTTACCATGTCACTAAAATATTCCTGAAGAAGGAAAGTGGCTTTTCCATGGACTCCAGCGGCTCTGCTCTGCAGCCCCATCCCACGTCTTTCTGTGGGGGATCCCAGGGTGTTACGGGATTTGTGCAGCTGCCCTGGGCACCCTCCGTAGGGCTGGAGGAAGCCAGGCCACTCCTCCATTTCCGCATTTCCAGTGTAGCTGGACGAGAGCGAAGGAGCTGCCGCTCCCCCAGGCTGACGGTCACTGCAGGCAGGCAGAAAGTTACGGGGTTTGTGTCAGCTTCCAAAATCCTGGAAAGAACAAAATCCCTTCACCAGGGACACCAGCATTCTGCTGCAGGAGAGGTTCTCAGGGACTGGAACAGTCAATGAGCTCCCAGTTCACACGATCCCAGGATCACCGAGGCTGGAAAAGCCCTCCCAGCCCATGGAGTCCAAGCTGTGCCCAATCCCCACCTTGTCCCCAGCCCAGAGCCCTGAGTGCCACGGCCAGGCCTTCCTTGGACACCTCCAGGGATGGGGAATCCAAACCTCCCTGGGCAGCCCCTGCCAGTTGTCCATTCCAGTTGTCCAGGGCTTGCTGGGGAATCCAAGCAGCTTTTCCTCCTTTTGAAAATGCTCCGCTGTAGCCGTAATTCCCTTTGCATCACCATCCACAGAAGGGGTGGGGTTGGAAGGGACCTCGAGGACCATCCAGATACTCAGAGATCTTCTGTGCTGCTGTCAGGTGGAAAAACTACAAGCCCACAAAAAGTCATTTCATTAATTTTTATTGTCAATATAATTTCTGTGCATCCAAGCCCTGCCACAAAATTACCTGCTTTAAAAATCACTAAACCATCTCTATTAGTGCTGGATTTTATTCCTGCAAAAATAACAACTTCCTGCCAAATCCGAGTTGACAGTTTGTCTTTATTTTTGTAGTTATTCCTGCCATTTTTTATTAAATGGGAGTTGGCCTTGATCCTGTCCATTAGGACTCTGTTTGATGGGATCAACATGGGAAGCAACTCTGGGCACTCAGTCCTGTCTCTGCTGGTGGAGAGGCTGGCTGGGCTCTTAGGAGCTGTCATTAAATCCAAGTATTAAATTTCAGCCATCCATTAGATTAACCTGGATCCCATTATTGCAGGACCAAGCTGTGGGTATCAAGCAGAGGTGCTTCTAACCCAGGGAATGCTGTCCCAGGATACCAGGCCACATCCATGGGGAAAAGGGGCTCTGCTCTGAGACCTGGAGTCAGCCAAGCCAGGCCTTCCTTGGCAATGAACTTCTCCCGTTGACTGAGCTGGGTTTCTCTCAAGAGAGCCAAACATAAATGTGCATTTAAAAAGTTCTGCTTGATCACAACACAGATTTATAAATTTATTTTAGAAGTAAACTGGTGCCACGTTGATGGCCCCACAAACAGGGGTGCAAACTCCTCCCGTGTCCCCAGTGCTGCACAAAAACCACGCACAGAATTATCGGGCTGAATTTAATGACACCGAAACAAATCTCCATCCTGCTGGATGCATAATTAGCGCTATTAACATATTTATGAAATAAGAAATTTATTAGGAGATCTGTGGTGTGTGAGCCTGCATTGCTCTACACAAATCCTAAAATGGCAGGAGGGAAAACAAACCTGCAAGGCATCAAACCTGGGCATTTCCCCCCGAGACAAGGCAGGGACACAGATCCCTCTGTCCTTGGCATCAAAGATACTGAACAGAGAGAACTGGGATTTGATTATTTCCTTCATTTGGACAAGTTTTGGTTCATTAAAAAAGAGCTATTGTGGAAGCAAACTTCTTGTGGGATTTTTGTTGGGGTTGGTTTTGAACACGAGTGGCCCAGACTGGAAATGCACCCCTGGGATGAGACACAATTCCAAATAATCACCAGTACCTGCCCAGAGCACTGGAAATGTGGGTGACACCTCGAGCCTGACTCAGGCAGAGCTGGAGTTCCCCAGGTCCCCCCTCAGGGCACCTTCACCTCCCACTGAAGTATCCAAACCTCTGCTCTCGGATCTACCTTTGAGTATCAAAGGGAGAGCAAAAGCCTTGTTTCAGGAGCATCCCTACTGCATCTTGTACTGCACTCAAGCCTCAAAGCCTGCTGTGAAAATCCAGCCAAAACAAGCCAGGACAACTTCCAGCAAAGAGGATAAAAGCTGAGTATTAAGAGGAAAAAAAACCCAGTCTTTCTTGAAGGCTGTAGAAAATTCCTCGGGAAGGTTTACAGAAGAACTCAGGCATCTGGCAGGACCAGCCTGGTTCCACAGGTACATCCAGTGGGAAGGAATCCTTCCCTGTGAGGGTGGGGAGGCCCTGGCACAGGGTGCCCAGAGAAGCTGTGGCTGCCCCATCCCTGGAAGTGTCCAAGGGGATGGTACCAGGACAAAAGATGCCTGAAACTGTCCCAAGGGAATGTGCCAGATCCCTGTCCCTGCCTGCCTTCCCACCAATCTCAGACAGTGCTGCAGCATCCAAAGGAAATGGTGGAAAATGGTGCAGAGACAGGTGTGTGTTTCCATTCTTTCCACATGGACACTCTTCAGGGAAAGCTGGGATTGGGGCCTTTGTGCAGGACAGAAATAAAGGGCTGCTACAGAAACCACGCGCAGGGATCAGTGGTCACTGTCCCACCAGCACTGCTGCGCCTGGGATTTGGGGCAGGGACAGCAAGGGTGGCATGTGCAGCTCACTTGAAAGCCCCTATGGCCACGTTATCCTCGCCTTTCCCACATTCCCAGTGCCAGGGGCTGTTAGGGGTGGTGCAGAGCTCAGCTCGCCCCTCCTCGAGGGCTGCAGCCCCCTGGGACCCCAGTCCGGAGCAGCGCTGGGCCGTCCGTGCATCCTCTGGGCAGCCACGGGACGGGACAGCTGGGACAGGGCAGTTCAGAGCCAGGCTGGCACCGACCCACCCGAGCACGGCCTGGCTCTGAGCGGCGCCCAGGACGGCTGCAGCCCCGGGCTGGGCTGTGTCAGCGGTGCTGCACCCGCAGAGCAGAGCTCCAGCGGCGGCAGGAGTGCCGGAGCAGCGCCCGGGGGATCGCTGCAGCGGGCACGGAGCCCCGGGATCACAGGAGCCGGCCCGGGTCTGCCGGCTCTTGAACCGGGAGCGGCAGGGCGGCTCCGGCCAGGCACTGCCCCTGGGCTGAAGCAGGAGGCCGTGCCGGCTGCCTGGGCTGTCCCCTCCCTGGGGCTCCGTGTCACCCCTGCCCTGCCCTGGGCACTGCTGACCCCGGCGGTGGCCGCACAGTGACCACAGTGACCGCTGCTGTGGCTGCACAGTGACCACCCTCAGCTCCCTGACCCTCACCTCGGCGCTGCCTTTGACCCACGAGCAGCCTCTGGACAGGGACTGAGGCGTCAGGAGCACGGCCAGGAGCTGCCGCAAAGGGAAGGGCCAGCCCAGCCCTGCTGTCCATCCCCTGTGCCCACGCCAGGGTCCAGCTGCTGTCGGGGGCTGACCTGAGGCTCCTGTGGTGTGGCAGAGGGGGAGCGGTTCCCACAGAGCACCCTCCTCCCAGCGCCCTCTCACCCTGCACAGCCACGGGCCAACCTCTCCGTGTTCTTCCCTCTTTTCCATCACAGTTCCTGCCTCTCCTCCCTTCTCTCGCTTCCCCACACGGGAGCAGCCGAGCCCAAACACAACCTGTTGCTGGTGCTGCTAAAGCCCCTGAGGTGGCTCAGCATTCCTAAACCACCTCTCTTCTCTCTTCATCGCACCATTGATCCTTCCGAGCCCTGCCGCGATCGTAATGCGAGACAGGCAGGGTGGAAGAGCCGAGTGGGCGGGTGACAGGGCTGCCACAGGGTGACACAGAGGGGCTCCTTCCCCTCCTCACCCAGCACAGCCCAGCCCTGGAGCCCGCTCTCCCTTCCCAGCCCAAGCCCTGAGCAAGACCTTAAGAAACAGCTCACACTGACAGCATTATACCAAAAACAGTGGTTTTGTATATCTGTATCAACAGAACAACACCCACAGCCACATTCAGAGGCAGACGCAGAACCATCGTCAGGATGAAATCCTGTGACCTACGACTGCTGCGAGCCATCCCCTCCACCCCCGCAGCTCAGGCAATCCTTTTCCCAAAAAAACAGAGTCAAACCAGAGCTGTTAGATGTGCCCTGAATAGGAAAACCTTGGACCTGCACCACCCCCGGCAGCGCAGGGCACCGGGAAGGGGAGGTCTCCAAGCCTCCTCCTCTCCCTGTGAGAATCAGAGGCCAGGGAGCCCAAGTGCTTCACACGATCCCAACGCACAGAAAGGTGATCTCCCATCAGGAGCACGTCCCACCCTTGGGCACCCTTGCCAAGCTCATTTGGAAGGGCTGGGAAGGGAGGCGCTGGCAGCATCACCCGTCAGCCAAGGGCTGAGCCTGGCGGAGCTCACACAGCATCTTAATGCCTCTCCACATCCCAAATGACACAGCAGAAGTGTCCTCCTCACACAGCCTCAACCACGGGCACCTTGGGCTGGACTCTGTCAGCCAGAGGCTCTTTGTCCCTGGAGAAGGAGCGGGATCCCCGTGGGAAGTCAGGCGTGCCCGGGGTGCCCCGTCCTGCACCTGACACCGGCTCTGCTGCAAAAGACTTTGGTACAAAACACAGCCCACCGAGCTGGACACCCCCTGAGCACCCCCTGCACCCCACCCAGCGACCCCCCAGCTGCCAAAATACGGCTCACCCCCCATGGGGCCCCGGGGACACCAAAGAGCTCAGCCCACCCCGACACCCGTCGCCGTCAGCCTCTCCCGTGCAGCTCTCGGGGTGGAGAGCTCTGCCAGCCCCGCAGGGCCGGGCGCTCCTGCCAGGGCAGACACGAGGGGACTGCCCAGGAGGGGCCCGTGCCCTGGGCTGGGGCAGGGTCACCGTCTTCTCCTGGTCCAGAACAGGACCAGGCTTTATTCCCAATAAACTGGTGATGGTCCAGAATAACTCCAGGGCCTTCAGCAGGAGCAGGACCTCGTGAATCATCAGTAACAAGCAAAGCTTTGGAAATCCTTGTTTTCCTTCAGATTCCTCTCTGCCTGGATACCCCCTCCACCACACTAATGACCTGACTATATTGGATTCCATGCTCTCCAAACAGCCTTAATTACATGCTTCGTATCTCCCAATATTATGATAAAATTCATCATAGTCCAACGTCTGGGACAGTCAGCATTGTCACTCATTGAGATTAATTTGAATATGACTATAAATAGAAATAACAACATCTGATATTATGAAACAGAGTATTGTGCTGGATGGTTTTAATGCCTCCAAGCAAAACTCATTTAATAGAATAAAATATGGAATAGAGTACATGTAGTTTTGTAGTATTAGTGTTATGAGATTCCAAACCAGATCAATAATTCTTTCATAAAAATTAATGCCTTGAAATGATCCCTCCATTTGTCATTCCAGAGAGGTCACCTTATTTCGCTCCAAAGAGTAAATTGGGAACTGCACAAAGAACTTGCTGAATATCTGCTCTGCCTGCTCCTGCACCCCTCGTGCCAGCCCCAATTATCCCTGACTCCTCTGCCCCTCAGCCCTCCCTGTCCCTCTCCATGGGCGAGCATCCCTTTCACAGCAGAACCCATCTCCTTCCCAATGACCCTTTGCAGTCCCTCCTGCCTCGAGAGAGACGCTCCAAAACACATCAAGAGCCAAGATCATTGCTCAAATTGAATTTTGCCTTGTCAAGAATATGAATTTTACCTCCAAAACACGGCGTTCCAGAAAAATATGTTCACAGCACCTCCAGCCTCCCATCAGTAACTCCCCACGTGAAATTCCTGAAGTGAGGATTTGCCTTGCCTTTTGATTTGTACGGGTAAAATCAGATCCCACATCTATGCAACGCAGCCTCGCCGCTCAGGCACAGCACACCGGAACCGTGTGGCCCAGGGCGCTGACACACATCAGGTGCCTCACCAACAACAAGGACAAATATTTGGAGGCTGTTGAAATGAAAGCTCCTGGAGGAACACAAAAGACCCATTTTTTTTTGAGAAGAGGCAAAGAATCAAAGTGTGCTGTTTCCTATTTTCAGCTTTTTGTTCCATTGTCTACAGGAGAAACTGAAAAATGTGGAGTTATCCTGAAATGTCTTTTGTAAAATGAATCATTACTCCATGGCCTAAAAACTATTGTCTTATTTAAAGTTAGGAGAGGAAAATGCAAGAACCAGGGAGTGAGTTCACAATAAATGGGCATCCGGAGAAAAATCTTGCTGAGGTGTGTAGGTTTTCTTCCCCCCAAGCCCCAGTGAGAGCCCAGGCACATTCCATCAATTAACTCCCTCGGCATCCCATGAGGGCAGGGTCAGCAGCAGGGGCTCAACACCCATCCTTTGCATGGAAACTACATCCCATGGAATGGGCCTACATCCCACATTCCTGCAGGACACCTAGAGTAAGAGCAGAGAGGGAGGAATATCCAGTTTGCAAACACTTTCCCGGGAACTGAAGGAGTTTCTAGAAACTGATGAGATGAGCAGCGTGAGACTCAATAAAAAACAAACCCTTCCAAAGGATCTCCTGGAACCATGGCATGGCACATGGTTCTGCACAGCCGTTCTCACACAGCCCTTCTCCCCTGTGCCCCAGGGGCGTTCCCAGCAGGAGCAGGCTCCCATGCTCCCTCCCTTTATTCCCTGGATGCAGAGCCCCATCCCCACAGCCCAGCCCGACAGCCTCCCTCGGAGAGCCTGGGAAAAACGTGTGCATCTCCCAAGAAAAGAGCAGCATCCAGCTCAGAGCTGCACTTTTAAGCTCCCTTCCTTTCCAAATAATCTCATTTTTGTGATTACTGTGTCTAGAGCAGAAGGCAGGACTGCAACTGTCATCTCCCTCCTTCGGCAGGGAGGAAATGCAGCCAACATCCCCCGGGGAGATCGGGGATGCTCCAATTTACACTCCCCAGCTCCCTGCGCTCCTTCAGCCCACTGTGCTAAAAAGCTCCCTGGAGGGGCTCGGTAACAGCCCCCCTTGGGCCATGGGAGCCACTCCTGATAAAATCACACAGGTATTTAGACAAGACCAAAATCACTGCTGATTGATTCTTTCCGATTGCATCCACCGACGACACAAAACGGAGCAGGAATTTGTTCGTTATTAAAGCTCGTCATGAGAAGCCTGTAGTGCTAAGGGAGCACAAAAATTAATTTTCCAGCATAAAAAAAAAAAAGAAATCAGGGTGCTGATATTCCCTGTATTGCACAATTCTACTCCTAGAAAATATGAAACAACCTGGCAATGCTTTTTCAGCACAGGAACTCGATTTTCATGGAGTTCCATTTGTAAGGAAAGCTCCGACTCTGCAAAGGAACAGCATTTTTTCCAAAGCAAAACCAGCAGCCTAAAAACATCCTGCCTTGAACTCCCCGGTGCATTTGGAAGCAGCTTTCCAAATTATTTCAGTGTTATTTTTAGGAGAGATATTTAATTTACGACCGGGCTGCTATTTTTTGGTGTGCACTCATGGAACTGTATTTTGAAAAAGTCCCAGCGTTTGACACACTTGGATATTGGTGCACGGCCAGCTCCACGCTCCAGCACCCAGAGTCTGATCCCTGCTGGAGCATTCATCCCAGCGCTGCAGCACAGGCAGGCCCCGGGCTGGGCACACCCCTTCCCGGCTGAGCAGCCCTTCCCGGCTGAGCAGCCCTTCCCGGCTGGATGGGGATGGGATAGAGCCAGAGAGGGCTGTGTCACTGTCACCCCTCTCAGGGCACTCACATCCTGCTGCACGGGATGCAGGCAAATAACAGAGATGGAAAAATAAAGAATGCAGCCCAAGGCACCTCCCAGCTCGACCCTTCCCAGGGAAGCCATGGCCCAGCTGGACAGAGCTCCTGTGCCCTCGGCCATCCAGCCCCGCTCCACACAGCTCAGTGTGGGCTCTGCCCTGCTCCCGACCAGGGACTGTGGGTGCTCTTCAGCATTTCAGCCAAAGTAACTCCCAGGATGTCCCACACAACGTCCCTGGCACCGGGGGTGAACCTCCCCCTCCCCCAGACCCCGCACTCGCACTGGGCAGTTCCATCCCTCGGCAGTTCCATCCTGGAGGAGGAATCCTCCTGCACGTGGCCTGGTGAGGCATCCTGTGCCCACGGGCAATCCCTGTGCCCACGGGCAATCCCTGTGCCCACCAGCACCGTGTCCACCCGTGCTGTGTGACTCAGCAGAGCGGTGACCACCCCCAGGATCTCGGCTTTGCTCCACCAGCACAAACACCGTGGGAGAAAGGGAGAGAGAGGGTTACAGCTCCTTCCCTGGGCTCCAGCAGCAGCTGGGGCTTCCCCACGCTTCTGGAGGAATCCTCCCACCCCAACTATTCCCATCATCTTTTATCCAAAGTGCAGTTCAGGGATCAGTGAGGAGAGAGGTGCAGAGGCAGGGAAGGGACTCTGATCACACAGCAAACACCCCAAGTGTCATGGAGATCCCTCACATCGTTTTTCACCAAAGGAAAGCTCCTACAAAACTTCCAGCAGTAATTACACGGATGAATTCCAGCCAGAGGACCCCGGCACTGCCTTCCCCTGCTGATCCACCTGTTGGCTTTGGCTGACGATGCTCCCAGCCCCCTGTGCTGGGCTGGGAACGGGGGAGCTGCACGGAGAGATAACAGAACTCCTCATGCAGAGAGGAAGATGAACAGCCTGGAACTTGCCCCTCCTGGGGAGGAAGTGCCTGCAGCACCAGGAGCTGGCTGAGGGAGCCCTGCTGTGCTCTCAATAGGTTTTATATATATATATATA
>VZRJ01009655.1:33467-57908 GCA_013397565.1 Ptilonorhynchus violaceus | reverse complement strand
GCTGGAGCATGTCCAGACAAGGGTAACAAAATTTGTGAGGGATCTGGAATGCAAGTCCTCTGAGGGACTGCTGAAGGAGCTGAACCTGGAAGGAGGTTGTAGCCAGGTGGGGGTTCTCCCAGGCAACTAGTGAGAAGACAAGAGGACATAGCCTCAAGATGTGCCAGGGGAGATTTAGGTTGAACACAGGAAGAATTTCTTCACAGAAAGGATGATTAGATATTGGAATAAGCTGTCCAGGGAGGTCACTGTACCTGAAAGTGTTTAAAAAAAGACTGGATGCGGCACTTGGTGCCATGTCTGGTTAACATGGTGGTGTTTGGTCATAAGTTGGACTCGTTCTCAGAGGTCTTTTCCAAGCCAGTAGATTCTGTGATTTGAAATTTGCATAAAATCATGAATTGTTGTCATCCTTCTTAATCACTGGCGTGTTAAGCAGTTGTATGTGTAGTTGGACTGTATCTTTATGGTTGGACTGAGAAAGATGTGATTGTTTCCCAAACAACATATATAGTCAAATTCATTAAAACACAGTAATTTCTAGTGTACAGATCTTCACTATTGGCTGTTCTTTCTCTTCTCATGATACTTTAGTCCATATGCCATAATGAGAACTACTATAATGATGTAGTCTTTGAACACGTGTGTGCTGCATGATTGGTTATATTAGTTTTTCAGTCATAATTTCATAGGAAGAAAGGATCTGCTGTGCTTTTTTTCATAGAATCAACACAAATATTCTTGAGCAACTGTGACCGTTTTGATTGGAGCACAGCCTAGAATTGATGGACAGGTTAATAGTCCAATGGGATACTTGGTTACGCTTCTGTGATGACATATTTTTGAGGAAGGAGAAGCTGGAAGAACAGCCATCTACTGACTCCCCCGGCCGGGGGGTGGTGAAGGGATGGGCCCCCCTCTGGGACTCCGGCCTGGAGCCGCTGCTGGCCCTGGTGGACAGGCGGCCAAAGCCGAGCGGGCTGCCCATTTCAGCAGTCGCCAGCAGCCATAAAACAGCTGTGAGCAGCCAGCAGCCTGGACTGTGTGGCAGAAGCCTCTGAGACTGTGCAGCCTGTGCAGGTCCCGGCGCGGGGCTTTCCACCGAGCTCAGCGCGGTTTGCACTGAATTAGCTAGAAAACAACACCACACAGCCGGCAACGAGAGACATGGTGAGGAATCCAAATAAGACCGATTCTCCAGGTACAACTTGCAGATACTAGTTCTTCCAAGTCAGAGAGAACGGGAAGGTGCGATTGCGTAAAGAAAGACAACGTGGTGTCGCCATGTGGAAGAAGCTAACGTGGTGACTCCAAGGTCAGAGGAGGAAGGGAGAGAACAGAGACACTGAACACTGCAACTGAGATTTCTCCTGCAAGCTGTGGGGAGAGCCATAACCTAACAAACTATTTCTCTAGAATTCATTGAAGTGCACTGGGCGGCTGAAAAGATCTACTTGCAGCCCGTGAAAAGAGTACTCATACTAGAGTGCTTTTAGAGATTTGAAGAAGAGAACTTTTACTTTCAGGCTGGGATAACTCATCCTTAAAAAGACTAACCCCATGGACTATTCTGACCCACGTGGCAGTTGTGGGAAAACTGCCAGATTAGTGGGAGAGAGACTATTTTCCACTGCAGCAAGTTTCGAGCAGGCCTGTTTGTTTGTGAGGTTACAGCAGAAGAAACTCTTTTCCATAAACATCAAGAAACACTCTTGAGAAAGAACTATACTGACCAAAAATGCATGTTTGTTTTTCCCTTGCGCGGTCAGTGGGAAGAGGGAGGTATTGGGAAGAGAAAAGTGTATGGATGTTTGCCTTAATTTTTCATAATTTTTTTTACTTTTAGTTCTATTAGTAATAAATTTTTTTTTACTGTTTAAGCTTTGAGCCTGTTTTGCCTTGTAGTTTGTCCATTTTCCTCAATAATCCATATTTCCCCTCATGGAAATAAGTTCTAATTCCCCTGTGAATAATCTTTGGTGGATGGCTGGCATTTGTCCAGTGTATAACCACGACAGCAACTGACAGTATTCTTATATACTTCCTCTTACTGTAAGTGAAGTAGTAGAAGCTATCAAATTTATTTTATAATGCTGTTACCAAGAATATTTCTTTCTTATAGGATTGTTTTTAAAACAAAGTAGAAAAAACCCACATAAATTAGCCTTTCAAAATTTTATTTAAATAAGACGTTTTAAATTATGTAATTGTTGAATGGTTTCCTGTATTTTATACAAGAACTTACTTGTCTCATATGAAGCACTCTTACTTACGTCTGGATCCAAAGTTCTCTTAGCATTTGCCATACCTGAAGTGTTTTGTAGATCTGTCTTTGGGTTTGCTTGTCAGCAGAACACAAGGTTGGCTTAGATGGGCTCACTTACGTGGAATAGAACAAGGAAGTCCTTTACTGAGAAGCAGTGAGGAAGAAGAATAAAAAGAGTTCATCAATGTCCAAGGTGTTTTCTTCAACTTCAGCTTGATACCCCTGGAAGAGACAGTGTCTTCAGGGCAAATTTTTCTCTCCTTAAGGTTCTTTCAGGTTATTAAGTACTATAACCACAGACTGGAAAAGCAGAAAGCAAGCTTGCCATTTCTCTTAGAACGTAACTGCTGGCTTTTGTCAGCAAAGCAAGCTAGGCTCCCACATTTGCTGCTTGAGTGTGTGGTAGGTTAATGACCCTGGTGTGATCTGTTTGGTTTTACTCGAGCAAGTGAAAACAATTGCAGGCATTATGTCATAATGAAACTATAAACATAGTTGTGATTTGTGTTCAGAAAGTATCAACAGCTATTTGTGCCAATAAAAAGAAAAATTAAATGCTGCTAGTGGGCAGCACCATGGTCCTTTTCAGCTAAAACTAAGTAAATCCAGTTTATTTTGACCCAGGAGTGTTCTGGAGCACAGTGGCAAAACGGTGAAGACATCTAGCTGTGGAAAGAAGGTGTTAATGTGAGTTCTCTGGATTTACATAAAATTAATCATTCAGTCCATCTGTGAATATTTATCTGGTCATTTCTGCTGAGCAATGAAAGGTGGCAAAATTAGATGATGCTTGACACATCTCTGACTTTTTTATCTGTGACTACAAAAACTGGTGTGCTTTAACTATGTTAATCTGATATGTCAGTTGGTTTTGGCAGGGATTTTTAACCTTTCAAAACTATAGCACTGCCTCACCACCTAAACAACGTTTTTTTCCTTAATAGTTGGAATAATCAAAAAATCCTCTTTCTTCCAGATCTGTTTTCATGACTCATCTCTACGATGAAATGCAGAGATGAGATAGTTCTAGCTATATAGATAGAATTGGAATATTAAAATGTATTTATAACCCTCATTTAAATTTTTTCAACAACTTCTGAGCTTTTTTTAGTTTCCATCTTTCTTGTGCAAACTTTTTCATCATTCTGTTTCTTATCTCAGCTTGGGATAGGGGTCTTGCTTTCTGCGGATGTTTCATTGCTTCTAGTGCAAGGTGCTTGATTGAGTCCTCTACTTAGTACTGATACATATCTACGTATATGTATGTATGCTTAAAAAGAACTGAGAATTTCCATAAGATGGACTTCGTAAATAAGCCATTTCTAAAGCCAAATAATTGTCAAGTGATTTCTAAAATTAGAGATGCTTTTCTTAAAAAGGAAAAAAAAAACCCCAAAAATAAACCAACAGGTGTCAGCAAAGACCATGTAACAAAACATTGGGTCAGATCACATCAACAGTATATGCTGCATTCGTGGCAAATCCCGGTTGTCTTTCATGTAATTCTTTCAAAAGATCTTGAGATCCTAGTTGTGATCAGTCAGCTCAAAATCCAGAATATCACAACTGTGTGTATTAAGGTTGAACTGAATTGCTTTCAGTAGAAAATACAAGAAATCATGTTGTGATAGTGTCAGTTCCATCTTAATGAATTATTCTCCCACGCTATAATCCAAGTGAGGTCTTTTGTGGATTTTTAAAATGCCGTTGATTTTGTTTCTCTCTCTCTCTCTCTCTCTCTCTCTCTCTCTCTCTCTGTCTCTCTCTCTCTTTTCTTTTTCCTTTTTTAGCTTGCAATGAACTGAGGCTTTAGAATGTCCATTCAGCTTTTAGGATTTTTTGTTGTAGAATGGTGATGGTGACGGGGTTTTTTTGGTTTGTCCCAGTTCTTAGGTAAGTCTGTATCCAAGAGCAGTATGTGAAAAAGTTCCTTGCATCTCTCATTAGTACGTATTGGCAGGTTTGTCACCTCAGGGTCAAAATAAAGCTCATTCAACCAAGTCTATGGCAGCCACAGTAGTAAGCCTTGGGTCAGTCCCACCACCTGAGATTTGCTGCAGGGCAGTCAGTTGGAATTCGTTTTGCATTTGTTTCACTGAACCTTATTGCTCTTACACTGCAAAGAGGAAAGTGTTGTGGGGAGACAACTGTATGTTATAAGGATTGTTTCCCTTTTGTACTTATTTTTCTTTTTGCGTTGAAGTGCCTATTACCAATGACAAGACAAATCTTATAAAATAACAAAATCCTTTACTTGTAACGCCACTGCTTCTGGTGCTTTATACTTGTTTATTTTTAAGATAAGCTACAAAACCTCCAACCTGTGTACTCTGCTCTGAAGTTTTTAGAAAGTATTAGTAGTACTGAGGAGCCTAATCTCTTAGGCTGAATTATTTGAAAATAGTATCCTTTTGATGCACATGGAAGGCCCATTTTTGAGAAACTTAGATTCAAGAGACAGTAACTTGTTATGTCAAATCTGAATTAATAATTAAAATAATTTCAGAGGTCTGAGGAGCTGAGAGTATATATCTCTTGCTGTACTGTATGAAGTCAAAAAAAAAAAAGAATACAAAGGCAAATGAGGCTGATTTTGGTCTATATGTGGATTTCTCAAGTGAACTGGTAATATTAAGCTGTTACACATTTGGAGCACAGTTCTGTCACAGGATGGGAGTTGACAAATAAACCTAAGGTTGCATTAGTTCTGCATCTCTAAAGAAAAAGAAACAGCCTTGCATTTTTCTTAATTTCAACTCCAAGTATAGCAAGTTATGTCTGAATGACTTACTGTAGAGGGTAGACATGGTCAGACTTCAGTGATTTCTAAGCTAAAAATTTCATTAATAATTTTAAATATGTTTTTTTCCCTTTTATGTCTGTAATGTGTGTTCATGTAGGAGATTAAATTGAGGTTCAAATATAGTTAACTCAGAATGTTACTGGAGAAATAATAAACTACTAATGACACTAATAATGTACTAACCCTTTTTATGATATGACTTATGAAAATCCAAGAAGTCAGTCAAGAGGGAAAATGCCATTGCAGCTATGTTTTATTAGCTAAAGTCTACTTAATTTTAAATGTATTATATTATTCTGAAAAATCTGGCCACTCATAAAAATATGCAATGAAAATTATTGCCACTAGATTCTGTTACTCTCTTCACTCTCATTTGCTTTAAGAACTGTCTTTAAAAATTAATGAAAGGTGATCTGATAGAGTGTTTATTGAGTGTTTTTTCACAAGCTGGCATCTTTGGAGGCAGAAGCCCCTATCCACTGAGTAAGTGTGTCATTGCCAACACATCTCACTCATGATGGGAAATAGCCACTCTTAACTTTGAGAGAGTAGTTCTGTCTTCATTCATGTTTAATCCTTGGAGCAGTGAAAAGTGGTAGCAAGAGTAGTAATGGTGATGATGGCTTTCTCTTTGTGTTTTGAATATCTGTAAATGAGGGATATAATGTGGGAAATCTCAGATCCATCCGGCTGGATCTGGTCCACCAAAAGAATATATTTAATTTGTAGTTTTCTCAATTTCTTTTTTCCCCAAAATCTGCTACATGTGTGTAGGAGTAGGCAATGGTGTGGACAACTTCGGTTAACAGCTTGTGCTCCCTCATCCTTTCTCCAAGGTCTTGTAATCTGTCCCCTGTCATGTGAGTGTTTGTAATGTCAGCTGATCGCATGTGCTTTATCCTTTGTCGTGTCACATGTGCTTTATTCTTTATCATGTGTTAGCCATACACCAACCATTTGACAGCGTTGTTGGCATTTTGGTCATGACGGATGCACATATGGGAGAAGAAGGGGACATGTGGCATTTGATTGTCTTCAAAGAGACTTTGTGTATTGTGCTAGCCTAAGGGCTCCTCACATCTGTCGTGAATCCATGACTGTTTGTTGCATGGTAATGATTTCCAGTGACACCTGATAGATGCCAGGTTAGAAGTGAAAGGCCACAAATTACACAGGCTTATGCCGATTTTTTAGTATGTTTTTAGCTAAGAATTCACTTGAGAAAACGTTTTGCAAGTTTGAGTAATTTACTTTGTCTTTTTTCTTTTTTTTCCTCTGCAGTAGGCTTGTTGTACTGTTTGTATATGTAATCTTCTGGTGGGTAGAGTTACCCATGGATGGTTTTGAAAGTGGGAGCACATTCAGGGAGGGAAAGAACAGAATTCAGAGGACTTGGGTTGTAAAGCACAGCAGGGGAGGGAAAGTTGATGAGCAAGGCTCAGTGCACTTCACTGAGTCCCAGTATGGGTTTTGGTGTGGTATATACTAGCAGCTCCTCTAGATTAGGATGTAGGTGTTATTAATCGTCATTGAGTTGTGATCTGTTGTCTGTATACCTGGCAATCTCCATTACGAAAAAGTTCACTACGAAAAGGTTGCAGGGTCAGCTGCAATTCTGCTCCTCCTCATGTGTGCCATGCTGATTTTTTGATGTTTTTGATATGTGGTACCAGTATCTTACAAACTCAAAATGGAAGGGTTATTATTTTAAACTGAGTTATTTTGGTATTGCCTTCTTGATTTGTGGGAATTCTTTTTTCAACACTCTTTTCCAGACTCTGTTTAAAGACCTCCAATACTTAGTGCATTGAAGTGTCTCTTCAGTATTTGTCTCCACTTACAACTGTATTTAGACTTCACTACCTTCATGATCTTTGTAACTTTAAACACATTGGTGTCACTGGCCCTAGTCTTTAATTTCTATTTTCACTTAGTTTTATGCAGGTATTGATCTTTTGATCATGTAGTTTCAGGATGGTGTGTTGCAAAGATTTCATAAATTAGGCTGCTAACAAAATTTTTCAATGCTTTTTGGTAATTGAAAACAGTCTGTAAGAAAGGCCTCTTTATGAACAATATAGTCTTAAAAGAACATGTTTGAAGCCAGGACCCTAGCAATTGATGTGTACTACACTTGTGTGTACCAGAACTAGGTTTCCACCTGGAGTTTCAGTTTTGCTCTGCAAATGCATGCGGCATTATATCTTGCAGTCTTGCTGTCATTGTGCAGAATATTTAGCAATGCAAGGATAAAACCTCAGCTGTGTTGTCAGATAATATGCTTCTCTCTATTCGTTTTGCTGTCCATCCAAGTCGTTAAATTTAATTTCTCTTTGATTAAAATGGGCTATTTTCTGGATCGATATGAAGGATCACTGCTCATGACATAGGTCTATCCCCCAGTTATCCATAAGGCTGTTGAACTTTGCAGATGACGTATTTGAGACCACCTTGAAAAGGTACTTCTGGAGATATTCTCTGTTATATCCAACATAATTCAAGACTGACTTATTTTAAGCTCCTGAGAAGGGCGGATGTGAGCCATGAAGTTTGGTTCCTCTCCTGAAACATAGTTATTAAGGCTCTCAACCTTGTCCACCATAAATCAAGGAAAACTATAATAAAGAAGTGGTAGCAGAAAGTACATACTCATGCTTTTAATAGGCCCAGGATAATCTACTGGTTTTACTGCTTAGAACATGTTCTACTCAGCTGTGGTCCCTGCTCTCATCAGCTTGCCTTCATTAGGGGAATTTTTCTAGAGCACAACAAATAAAGCAGCTGTGATTTCATGTAGAGCAGAAATTCCTCAGGCTTAGGAAAAGCAGAACGTGGGCTCCTCTGCTCATGGAGAACAAATTGATGTATATGCAATATAGTTTCCTTCCAAAGAAGACTGCTCTGTGCTGGGAAGAAAGTTTCTTCTATCATGCCATTTGGATACAACTTTTTTTGTATGATGGAAGTGTTAGGCTTTCCATGGTTTGAAAGGATTTCTCCCTTGCAATCAGAATAGTTCAGCTATTTACCTGATTTGGGATGTGTTTTCCTTGTAGACAACACTTGGAAGTGAATGAAGTGCAGAAATACTCTGAGGTGGAAGTTTACAGTGTCTCATACGAGAAGTACAGAACTGCCATTTTTTTATCCATTTATCAGACAATTAAATACTTACACTGTGGCCAGGTCTTACTGTTGATTCTTTTTCCTTTCCCATCTTGGACACAGTGATGCCTGCTCTCCAGCCAGTTTATTACCCTGAATTACAATGCAGCATGCTGCTTACGGTGTTGGCACACCTTGTGAGTTTCAAGAGCCTTAGAAAAAGGACAAATATCCCAGGTTAGTATGAGTAACATGAGTAGAGCTCTCTAGTAACTGTTACAGTTTGTGTTGAGAATGTCTGGATCTGAACTATTTGTTGATTGATAGTTCCAGATGATTTATTGCATTGATCAGCCTCTGTCACTATATAGCTGTAGTGATGAGTAGCTGTGTGACTGTTGATTAGTCCAGGAGAGTTCATACAGTGTAACCAGAATCACCTTCTCATGCGAGAAGTCACAAGACACTTTTCAACATGCTACAATAGTTTTTACGATAGTTTTCAGATTTTAAAGATAAAACACCAGCATGCACAAGCTAATATTGCTGCTTAGAGAAGTTGTGGCTATATAAATGGTATAGGTTTGAAATAGTAAGTCTGACTAGTTCTATATAAACAATATCACACAGTTCCCTTTTCTTTTTGATGCCTATAGGAAAGATATTTTAGAAATTAATTTTTTTAAAATACTCAGCCATAAAATCAGAAGAAGTAATTAAAAGCATAAAAATCCAAAAGTAATGTTGGATGTGTAGCATTTCCAGTCTTGCAGCCGTATTCCTAGATAGGACAGAATTTTGCTAGATTTTCCTAGGCAAGACAGGATTTTGCCAAGTTTTCCAGACACATCCATGGTAAGTGCAGGAAGTCTGGCTATTAGTGATGTTTTCAAATCTGGAAAATTTTGGACTTTGATGCCTCTTCAGGAAATCTTGTGTATCACTTTCCATCATTTAAAATTCATAGTGTACCAGCCTTTGCTAGGATATCCCTAAACCTTTTCATCTACTGCAAACAAAACCCCAACCCCTCCTGTGGTCTTGTACAGATATATATATATATATATATATATGCACCCACTGGGACAGTTTTAGGGGTTTTTTTTTGTTTGAGGGGTTTTTTGTGGCAGTTTTTCCTGAAATCTCTCTGGGCAATACAGGCCATCCAGGTGCTGAGCTGTTTAAAGATGATAATCTCACACTTTGCATGTGAGCCTCCAGCCTATGGTATCTTTCTTCATGTTTGCTTTTATTAAAAGTATTCGTTAGGTTAACTCTTTGCTACACCAGAGTTCTCTACTGATTAAACAGTCCCATTTTTAAAGGCTGGTGTTGCTATTTATTATATTAGAGTTGTGCATAAAGAGTAGTTAGAATCCAAGCCCCATTGAGACAGGCTGTGGAAAAAATGAGTAAGGGTTTATTTCTGCTCTGAAGACACACAGTCTAAATAGATGAGAAAGAATATAAAAAATAGATACAAACACTTAGCTGCGAAAAGGGTAGACTTTTGCAAGTGGTGTCTAAAATCTATTTTCTGCATAGCAATTTTTTTCCCTTCCAAGTGTTCTTTTAGTGATTTTGACAGTTAGTAGATGCCTGAATTGAGAGTTAAAAACAAAATTTCTATGTTGGAGGCCGTATTATCATTATACTCACTTTAATGTCTGTACAGCATTAGCATTTTAGACTGCAGGAACTTAACTGCTTTACTTGTTGGTGTTACACTGCAGTTGATTTTGGTGAACCATAAAAAGTTTGCCCCTGAAGGTAAAATTACACTGTATGCATGTTCCTAGCATACTGCTTTGGGGATAAACATGTCTTAAATCAACTCATCGCTTGCAGCTAAATTCCTTCTCCAAATGCAGTTTCTGTGTGGATGATAATGTTCAGAAAGACTGATTTTTTATAAACCAAAAAGTTTTTTGAACGTAGTTCTATCAATAAATGTATTTGAGCAGGCAAAGAATTAATATAATCCTAATAAAGATTTGGGGTTTTAGCAAAAGTAAGGGAAGGCCATATACCAACATTTTTAATTAGCTTTCATCGGCACCTCCAATTTGTTCAAATGTGTTCCAAATACTTGCATATTGTGTTTCCTCACATTTACATAATAAAAACTTCTGGACTTCATTGAAACTTTTCTTTTGTAATTGTGCATTTGGAAAATTAAATTTGAAATTTATGATACCCTGGCTCCTACTTGCTTGGATCATAGTGTGTTTTTAAGATGCCATCACTTGAGACCTTTGTCACAGCGATGTTTCTGTTGGGGCTTAATATACGGTGGGTTCAGATGGATGTAATTGTGGCCTTGAGGGGTTGCACTAAAGAATACGATCTAGTTTGGACCCAGATTTTCTTGGATTAGTATTTTGAGACTTAGATCTTGTCCTTTCTGGAATGTAAATACAGTTCCCCAAGCTTTAAAGAGAAGGCAAGCACCATTTCAGCCTCTTTTTTTCTTTTCCTCTTTAATTTGCCTTTTTATTTTTTTTCCAACTCCTATAGTCATTGGAATCCAGGCAGTTACTTCCAAACCATTTTTACAGCCTCAAATGGACAAAATGCCTGTTTGTTCCTCAGTGTAATTCCCAGATTAATAATAGTTAGAAAGTTCTTACATCTGCATCTCCATTTCTCTTAGAATATGTAAGGGCAGAAGAAAATTCTCTGGATAGTAGGCAAGACTTTGAGATGTGAACAACTTTGTTGCATTTGAGAAGTCTTTTGTTGCAACTAGGTTGATTTTTGTGGGTTTTGGGTTTTTTTTTTCTTTTGGTGTGTTCTTTTTGGTTTGGTTTGGTTTTTTGTTTTGTGAATTTTTTTGTTGCGTTGGGTTGGTTTTGTAGGGTTTTTGATTTTTTGTTGTTCTTTTGGTTGTTCTCTGAAATTATACCTTTTGTTTCAGGTCTGAAATTTCAATTTTTTGTTCCTACATGGAGAAAAGAGACATAAACTCCCCGTAGTGGGGAATCTGTATGGGGTTTTCTTCTGTTTAGAAACCTTTCACCCATACTTCCCCGTTCACTGATTAGAAATGGCAAGGTGCCTTATGCTGAGGGTGGCTACAGATCTGCTCTCCACGTAAATCAGGAAGTGAACCTGGAGGGGAGAGGATTTCAGAAGTCTGCTAGTGGGAAAAAAATGCTTTAAAAGTATTTCTTTACAAAGAGAGCCTTTCTTGTACTCCTGAGTATATATTAATTGGTTATAAACCTTAGTTTTGAGGCACCTAATTATTCACACAGTGCATGATGGATTCACAGGTACAGTTACCATTCCATTGTACTGGCAAGAAACCTTCTCTGTGGAACAGAGAGAATTTTTTGTCTAAAGGTCCAAGTTCTATAATTAGTTATATAGTAAGGGATTCAGAAAAGTAGCAAAATGTATACAAGTCCTTAGAAGTTTAACCAATTAGCCCTTAAGTTGTCTGCCTGCATATGTCATTATTGTGAGTGGTTTAGTATCTGGTGGCATTTTTATTTTTTTTCTTTTCTTCCAGATCATTACTAAATACATTTATGAATTACTGCAGAAGGAATGCCACTTGAAGAAAGTAACTCTTCCAGTAAGTATAATTTATTTTTCCAGAGGCATTGTTTTTTTGAATCTGTACACAGCATAGCCTGTGATCCCATATTCAGATAAAGACAAGGTGTGCCAGGACTCTGTGCAGGGTATTGTCTCAGGACACTGCCTTTGCATTTTGCATGTGTGTGCAACTGGAGATGTGGTTTCACCTCACTTCTCATGTGTTTGATTTCTCCAGCTGAGCCTTCCTTACCTTACCAAATACCAGAATTTCCAAAATTTGGTGCTTTTAGTGGGAGAGCCATAACCTTTCTGAGAAGTATTTGTGAATGTTTTAAGACCTCTGCAGCTGGACGTAGAGAACAAAAATGTCTTTGCAGGCAGAGCAGTATACTCACATTGAGTATCAGTAAACTACTCCTAGGCATTTTTTTAAGACATGCTTTTTCAGTAACTTGCAATATGTATGTAATGCAAAGTGGTTGTGTTGTTTAGTGAAAATATATGATCAAGCCTTGGAAGGGATGAAGTGTTCCCCCACATATCAGTGTGTTTATAAATACATGTGCTGTTATATGATGATGTTCAGGTATTTTTATATTTTGTACTGGAGAGTGCAGGGGAAACTGTAGTGTGACAACACTGTGTAGGTTTTCCATCATTATGAAGGATTCTTATGCTCTTTGAAATCTTTTGAATTACTGTTGTTCTCACCCAGTCCTTCATATTCAGTCAAAGAAACCCTGTTTAGGCTAAGGAAGGAAAAGGTCCTTTGCTTTAACAGTTCTGTAATGTTTCACTCCCCTTATGGAATGTTTTGACAACCTGCCCAAACTACTAACAGTTTCCCAGAAGGCCTTTTTCAGTGTCTCCTGATCATGGCAGAAGAAACTGAGCTAAGAGGTTCACGGAGCAGTCGAAGGGCAAGCAACAGCTCTCCTCTATACTTGCAGTCTGCTAGTTGCACCAATGCTCTGAAAACTGAGAGTGTTTGAGAAAGCATTTCCCCACTTCAGATTTCTCTGTGTAGACAGACATAGGATTAGATTAATCATGCCAATCTGCCTGGTGCAGTGCTAGTCATGATCTCCAATTTCTTTGTACAACTAATTTTCTTTGTTGGTGAATTCTTGGTCCAAGAAGTACTTCCATGTATCAGACAGATAATGTATCAAAAGACTTCTAAAGCCATGTCACACTGCTTGTGAAACCATGAAGCTGTCATTTATAAACTTTGAAGTGCCCAAATTTTAAGGCTATACGACTTTCTTTGATCTCTTAAAAAGAATATAAGGAATATGCCTGTAAGTAGTGCAGTCCTAAGGCTGATCAATTAGCTCCAAAACATGAAGATGAAGAAGCTTGGAGTAAGTATTACAACACCTCCATCACCTATGTCACACATGTGGGGGCTCATCTGCTTGGCTCTAAGGTTTGGATTTGTTGGCTTGGAAGAGGAATGGCCCTGGCTAGCTCCCGCTTTTGAATTAATCTCTGTTTACTTGTATTTAGAAATTGTAGTAAGCATGGATACATGTAGTAAGCTTGTCAGTAATACGTTTAAGCTATTCTCAAATGTATTACTTCCAGCTTCTGTGAAGTGTCATAACTTAATTGCATTTTGGAGCAAAGTAAGAACTCGCGAGATATGCAGATGTCTAATAGTGAGCATTGTGGAAAAACTTACACAAGCTATGAGCACCGTTCTTCAGTAATGGCTATTATGCGTAGTGAGTCCTCACCACAGTCAAAAAGAGGTTATGAAGACACATCCATAAATGAAAAATTGAAACAATGTATGTAGAAGGTGAAAAATTAAAGCTGTGTAAAAGGTGGGTTTAAATCACCTCTGACAGACTCCCAAATAGAAACACAAAAACCTCTAGTTTAAACTAGCAAAGGAGACTAATAAAAGTAACAAGACAGCTTTTAGGATGAAAGTAGAAGAGAGTATAAATGTTGGCAAGTTACATATAAAATCACAGTAAGATCACAAACCCCAAAGTTGAGGAGCAAATTTGTTACAGTTGTAAAGGCTAATAATAAAAGAGAGCTGATAAGGCCAATAGATGAACTGCAGCTAAAATGAACACCCAGGTCAAATAAGAAAAACTAACATCATTATTTCCAATATTACTTGTCCAATTTCCACACTTAACTTTTTTTTTCTAAACAGGATATAGTTGTGAGCGACTGTCTGAAATTTGACGTATCAGTAGAGGAGACTTTAGGACAAGTTAATATATTGTACAACAATCAAATTCCAGGATGAGATTCTTTTCAAGCCTGAGGTTCCATAAGAAGTCAAATATGAAGCTGCATAACAGCCAATTTGTATTTAACTTACTGCTGAAATCAGCTAATAATATATTGGGAGAAATTAATATAAGTTTCTTTTTAAAAAAGCTACCGGAATTCATTGAAGGAGTTGGAGATGAAGAAGCAAAAAAACAGTACATGCATTCCCACTGAAATGTCAACAAACTTAACAAATGCTTTTAAAAAGCATAAGCGAAGGGAGTCCCTTTATGAGTTACTTGGTTAAAAGGGGAGAAAGGGGTTCATATTTTACAGATGAAATAATCTGTTACCAGTGAAGTGCTATTAAGGCCTGACATAGTTGTAAATAAAAGAAAAAAAAGGAATTAATACAGGCTAACAGACTTTCCTGTTTTTTTTTCTAAAATTATTTGGGATTGTTAAACCTAAAGCTGATTATGATGAGTTGGGGAATTATTTCCTGATACTGAAATATGAAGTTATGGGGAAGCTAACTCACTCTGTAAACACAACAGTGGCCTTTAAATGAGCTATTACAACTCAGGAAAGAGCTTGGAGTGATTGTGAGTAGTTCTCTGAGAACATCAGTTAGTGCTCAATGGCAGTCAAAAACCCTCAAAGCAAATAGGATGTTAGGAATTATGAGGTATTGAGAACAAAACAGAAAAACATCGTCATTCCACTCATTATGTGGGCCCTCATGTTAAACACTGCATGAAGTCTGGACACCATATCAAAAAGGATATGAAGAATTTAAAAAAATACAGAGGAGGGTTGCAAGGATGATCACAGGCATGAAATGCTTTTCAGACAAAGAAAGATTAAACAAAGATTCTTCAGCTTGGAAAATAGATGACTGAGGAAGGAATATGACAAATCTATAAAATCATGAAAGGTGTAGAGAAGATGAATAGGGAATGGGTTTTTGCTTTTTTCATAATAGAGAACCTAAGGGGCATCAAGTTTAAATTATCAGGCAGGAGATCTCTACTGAATGAGGGACAGTATTATTTCATATATGTCCCAATTATATTGTGGAACTCATTGCCACAGAATACTATCAAGGAGGGAGGTATAAATGCATTCAAAAAAACCATTTGACAGTATTAAGGTGAGATAGGTGCCTTGAACTACTGTGCATGCTTGCCCAGTTATATAAACTCTGACTTGTAAGGTTCCAAAGTTGTCAAAACCAGGGAAGAATCACTCCATAACCAGTCTGTTTTGTTACTGTTCCCCTTAAGCAATCTGACAGTTGTCAGATACAGGACCCTGGGACCTTGATCTGACCAAGATGGTTCTTATATATATAACCTTCTTATATGAGTATTTTAGTGGTGAATACAAAAACTTCTTTTTTTTTAACCTTGTCACAGGTGATCAGAAAGTTGGTGTATTGGCTGTCCTGTCAGCTGATAATGAAGTTGGCAGTGCAAGGATTTTTGAATATTTGAAATGTATTTCGGGACTGTGTTAGGTGGAGTATGCTTTTTTCAGTTTGTTTTTAGTAGGGAATGGAAATGCTATGCTTCAAAGGTTTAGCATGATGGCATTTCATATTCTCTCATCTTCCTTAATTTTGACCTTGTGTACAAAGTCCAGCTTGCTGGTTTTATTTTGCTTTCTCAGGTGGCAGCTTCAGTTTTGGATAGAAAAAATTCATTAATTTCTTCTCAGATATGAAAATAAGACCAGTGAGCAAATCAGGAGAGCTTGCTTATTATTTTATTATGTCAGCATCTTTGACAAAACGTAATTCTTAACATTTTTTCCTACACAGGGAGGCTGAGATCCATATTGCATTATTGTTACTGTAAAGTATTGTACTTCTAATAATTTTCAACATATACTAGTGGACTTGAAAATTTTAATAGAGAGTCTCATATTCAGGGAGAAGCCATTCAGTTACTACTTTTAAATTTTCATTTTGTGCTCCATTGAAGGTTATGTTGGGAATATAAAGAAGACTGCAATTTTTTTATCCAGATGAAGTATCTGTATTTCTCTAGTTTTAATGGCATAATCAGTGATTGATCTTTGCTCTTCTTTAGCCTTTGAGGACAAATAGAGTGAGCTTCTGAATTAAATGCATCTTTAACAGCTTATGGGGAAGCTTGAGATGGAAGTTTAAATAATTAGTAACATGCTGTAGTGGTTTTAAGCCCAGCTGGAAATTAAGCACCATGCAGCCGCTTCCTCAGTCCTGCTTTTACCTCCCCCAACCCCGGTGAAATGGGGAGAAGAATCAAAGTAAAACTTGTTGGTTGAGATAGAAACAGTTTAATAATCTAAACTGACATAAAATACAGTAATAATGGTAAATGATAATAAGAAGTCAAAAAACAAGTGATGCACAGTGCAATTGCTCACTCACGTCCCTTCCCAATCCCAGATCAGCCGTGCTTCTGGGTAACTCCCGCCAGTTTATACACTGGGCATGATGTTCTGTGGTGTGGAAATACCCCTTTGGTCAGTTCAGTTCACCTGTCGCACCCATGTTCCCTCCTATGCTCATCCCAGTTTCATTGAGCATAGATGCTGACAGAGCATGAGACAAAGAAAAGTCCTTGACTTAGGATAAACATGACTTAGCAAAAACTGAATACAGCTACTGAGAAGAAATTAACTGTATCCTCTGTGTTTTACTCTGTCCTGGCTGAAACCAAGACACACGTTTAATTGGCAAGGGCACTGAAATGTCTTACTTGCAGAATATTCTAAGTCATCAATGCTTTCCTCTTTCACTTCAATAGTTAAAGTTCATTCAATAACTAGTTTTCTTTAAGGAACTCTTATCTCTACTGCAAGTTCCTTATGTCTGTTTTGTTACCTAAGTGAAGTTAATACTTGTTTGTAAAATTTCCACCGATTTTAGGTTTGTTAAGTTAGTTGTGATAATGGTCAAATGTTAATTAGCTGCCTGTAATATTAATCAGCAGTTCTCAGTTTTACATTTTTGATTGAAAAATTCTGAATCAGGATTTTCAATATTGTGAAGATTGTAACATAAGTAAGTTAGTAAGGTTTATGTTGAAACATGCCGAAGAAGACTTTCTCATCTTGGGGAGCAAATGAGCAGTTTTCAGTCTCCGCTGGCTGCTCACAATTCTCAAAATCTTTTTGAATCTCTTCAGTTTCAATTCCACTTATTTGCCATGTTCTTTCCTCCAGTTACAGTTTATACCTGTTTCACTTTGTAGGCTTGAGGCTCATAATTTTTGTCATATTTCTTAACTGAAATAAGAAAAATATTAGTGGATTTTTTTTCCCTTTTTAACATTCAATCCTAAAATCTTCTACTATACAAAATAAAGGACTCCTGGAGCCTAGTCAGGTCTCATACATCTTGGGTTGGTAATGGCTAATTGTTGATGTGGTAGCATGGATGTCAATAAGATTAGATTTCAAGTGTAGTTTGATTTTACTCTATGTATTGATAGCAGCTGTGCAAAATACTAACTAGTGTGTTGCTGAAATACCTTAGACTGATACTACTGTATTAGGTGATAACTCATTTGAGATGGAAGTCTTATGGAAAAAGGAAATTCACATTTTGAAAACCTTAAGAATGCCATAATATCCATAGAAAACTCACCATAGCTGCCTACATTCATAGACCTTAATGAATTGTTATGCATTGGGAAAAAATCCAAGAAAAAGAAAATTAAACAGTAGTTTTAAACAGTAAATTGTCAGTGTAACTCAGATAGGTTTGATGTACCTAACTACAGATTGTTGGAAGATTGTTCTGACCTGTGAATAACAATGTTGAATCAAATTGTTAAATTAAACAAAAAAGCATTTTCCTGGATTTATTCAATTTAGATTTAAATAAAGGATTGGAAATCAGTGTCCTTTAGTCCAGAAGAGCAAGTGACTAATAAATACAAATTATTTTATGTGGCCTCAGTGTGTCCAGCATTAAATGGTATTCTACGTTCATCTGTCAATACAGTAAGGTTGTACATAGGAATGACCTTTATGTGCATTCTTTAGTGAAAGCTGGACCTAATAAATTACTGCTGTTTGAAGGTAAATTAGCTTGACAGAAAATCTCCAACTGTGTTTAATTTTGGGAAAAGAATGAAAATTTTTTTTTTATGATCTTGGTAGATATTTTTAGCTGTTTAACTTATTTGCAGAAGTGTGAACTAGTTATATCTTCTAGTGCATAAGATTAGTAAGTGCTAGTATTTGCTATATACTACACAAAAATTTCTTCTTTAAGTGCTAAAACCTCCAGCTAAGTTATACATTAGCCTGAAATGCAAATTCACAATGGTTTTTTGTAATTACAGTGTTGTAAGCATTCTGTTTATGGGTCGAAGTCAATTACACCTTGCCAAGTACTAACTGAGATTCAGTGTTGGCTGACTTTTTACGTAATGTGTGTTACCTTTCAAGGTATCAATACTGCTACTTCAGAAGCAGCAACATGATCTGACTGTAGCCCTGGTATAGCTCTTGTTGTACTTTCTTATTCTAAACTCTTTTCAATAGAACATATTCTTTACCATATTTTCTGGTTTTGCACAGAGTGTGAGAGAGAGTGAGTACATTTCCTGGTGCAAACTCTGAGGCACAGAGGATGTTACTTTATTTTGGAGCAGGGGAATAAGGTCTTCAGTGCTGTGGCAAATACTGAAGAGAGACATGACCATTCTTTCACTTAGGAATTTGTTTTGTTCAAGTAGCCTCATTGACGTCATTAAAAAAATATTTGGTAGGACTTGCATTAAAAAAAAGTCTGAAGATCCATGCAGAATTAATTTTTCCTATGGTAAGAGTAGCTAAGAATACACACCCATATATGAGAAGAAAACTAACATAATCCAAATAGCCGTTCCTTCTTTCTCAGCATGGGAATCAAATCCTGATCTGTGTTTCTTCACTGTTGCGGAGCATATTCCTTGCAGCTGTACAGTTAGGCTGTGGGGGTGGAGGGGTGTGGAGTACAGTAGGATTGGGAGATTTGCCTGTTTTGTGCTTTCTTTTCTATGTGTTCATATGGTAGAAAGAGAAGAACAAGTAGACATGACGATTTGTTTTACCCTCATGGTATTTACATCAGCACAGTTCTTGTCTTGAGACAAGCTTACTAAACCAAGTGTAAAAACTTCAGTTTGTATTGAACAAAAAGTGCTGCTTTACTCTTTTAAAGACAAAATGTGGTATTAGGTTGCAATTTACTGAATAGCAAAGCTGTTTGTTGGTCTCTTCCTACAGCAAAGTAGCTAAGCATTGACCCTGGTGCAGGAGGACTCTAAATTTAGCTATTATTTAGACCCAAATTAGATTTCTGTATTTTATTAGGCCTATCTATTAAATTTGTAACAGACAAATTTACAATACTGATTCCTACGTGGCTTGAGTATTTATGTTGAGGTGGCTGATTTGGCACTCTCCAGGATTTTTTTTCTGTATTATGTAAGAATTTTATTGTTGCTTCAGGCATATCAGAGGTGAGAAATTACTTGCTTCCTCCCCCTCGCCACCCCCAATTGCTCATTTAGGAACTTTCTTCCTCTCCTGTAAATTTCTGTAAACAACTGATGTTTCAAAGCTTAAGCATACCTTTTGCCCCTTTTTTTAGTTTCAAAAACTCCTTGGATTGCAGTTCTAAAATGTGGTATGTTTTATGTTTCAAAGTTACATGGCATATTTTGCCTTATTTTTATTTAGTGCTGGGCGCACATTAATCCTGGGCACACATGCATTGAAATAGTTGTTAAATGGAGAATGTTTTTATATAAATTTGGTGGATAACTTTATTACTACAGATTTTCTTTTAAAGAATTTTATTGATGCATTAAAATGCATGTTGTCTGTAATTGCAGGTTGATGCAATTGAGACTGAACCAAAGAGCTTTATCTTTATGAGTGAAGATGCATTAATAAATCCTGACAAGCTGTTGGTCCTAATTCATGGTAATGGTGTTGTCAGAGCTGGTCAGTGGGCTAGGAGACTTATAATTAATGAAGATCTGGACAGTGGCACACAGATACCATATATAAAGAGAGCTATTGAGGTAAGTGAAAGTCCATGTATATAAGGTTGTGTGTGCTATGGATGTGCAATGGATGTGCACATGTGTACCTGTGTATGAAGAGTTGTAAATCTGTGATGTTTTAATTTTTTAATCAGTCTTCTATATTTTACTATATGATCATTTTATTTGTGATGGAAATACTTGCTTGGTTTTATTGGAACTTTTTTCTAATGGAACCAAGTTTCTGTCTTGCAGTAAAAAAAGATTTAGTTGCATGTCATGTTGTGTTGGGACTGCCATGTAGTTTAATATGGCAGATATTACAACAAGAGCCCTTAGGTGCTGAGTGATGAGATGCAGTAGGAGACACTACAGAAATTTGTTACAATTTTATTGCTTTCTTTTACATTTCATTAAATTTATACATATTCTCACTCAACATCTGCTGTAATCTAATGGTAACATGAGCTTTCATGATAACAGCAGTCTTTTTTACTAGGTTTGTGCTGAATTTATCAGAGGCAGAGTCTTTTTCAGATTTGCACTAAATACTGATTCATTCTGATTCACTTAGCAATATTTGACAGTAGGAGACATTCACATTTTATTGACACTATTTTGTTACATCTATTTGAGAAACAGTGGACAGTTTGTGTTGCGTTTTTGTCATTGGAACTTTGCAGGTGTCATTCATCACGTACACCTTGCTACCTAAATGAAACTTCGGTAGTAAACATTAGAAGAACCTATTTAAGACTCATTATTTCTATTATATTTGCCAAGTTAAGCTAGTGTTCTACTCTAAATATCAGTGTTGTCACTGTTATTGTTTCATATCTTGCTAGATGACTAATTTTTGCAGTTGATGATTAATTTTTGCAGCTGTCTTTAAGGTACTCAGGATAAAAAATGGCTCTTTTATTTTCAATGAAGCAAAGAAAGAAAACATATAAAAACATAAGGCCATTAAGTTATTTTTGATTTGTATTACCCGCTATCAAAGCACCAGACTACACTTATCTCTTTCTAATATTATAATATTAGAATATAATAATTCATTTTAAATCAAGATTCAGAGACAGACCAAAAAGTACTTAAGGATTACTGAATACAATACAGGTGTGTGGTAGGTCCAATATAGAACCTCTAGTGCGGGTTCCAAAACCTTTCCCAAGAAACCCAAATAGCTGTAGCTACTTTAAATTTTTGTAGCAGTGCTTATGTGCTTGCATTTTTGTTCTTTCCTAGAGATGCTGCTGTCTTTCATAACATGAGAGACTGAGTATTTAAAACTGGGATACTAACCCTAATTTAACTGATAATTTTTAAGGGTGTATTTGCAGTAGAGGAGAGTTGTATTTTCTTTTGCTGATTTGTTATTTTTACTTATTCTGTGCAGTGATTGTGCCAGTATTACAGAGATCAGACCTCTGTTCTCTCAAATGGTTATTGTTATCAGAGATTATTTATCTGTGCATTTTGAATGAAAAAAACCACAGGGAAAAAAGTCTCAGTTGTTTGATGAGAAAATATCTTTACAAAAATGTAATCATTAGATCACATTGGGACATCAAACTTTGTGTTCTTAACTTTGAGTTTTTTCTTAATATGTTTTTAAACTCGTAGTTCTCTTTAGTTCAGTAATCTCAGTTACTGTAAAACCCACTGTCCTTTTTTGTGCATCTTAAAATTCTAGTAAATTAAGTACATGTTTAGAACACATACTATTTGCAATGATTTTTTTTCATGCAAAATGAACAATAGATTGTATTCAATTGTGTTCAATCAAATTCAGTTATGTCATTAAATGTGTTGCTGGTTTTTTGTATCCTGTGATCAGTGTAGTGGGAATTGGTTACATATCTGGTTAGGTAAGGCAATATTTTATGGAAGTTGGACTCCACTGTAAGTATTTAGAATCATTAGGTGAGTACTAAAAAGAGAATACAGATAGGTACATGCTGATATCATGTCAACTTCAGGTACAGATCATATAAATTACATTTCTACATGCAAGAAATTATGGTAGAATGAGTGTAAGGACTTCATATAATAAAAATAAAATAATAATAAAAATTGCGTCCTTTTCTGGGTTTTCTGGTGTTCAATCCTCTAGTTGATTTAGGCACTTCTGTTTCTTATGAAATGAAAATAACTAGCCTACATGATAAATAGCCTGAATGAAAATTGTGCTAACTCCTCCTGCAACATTGCTAGTTTAAAGTAAGGAATTATTTTCCTGGATCTTTCNAACCAGCAGGCCTTTTTAAAGCATCAGTGCTGATGGCAAGAGAACATGGATTTTTTTTCTAATAGAGTTATGTGTGAATTTGAAGTGGTTAGTGGTAACTAGGATTTGAAAATTCCACTGATTTGTTGTGAGTTTGCAGCCAGCTTTAAACATTTACTGAAGACTAGGTTTTAATTTAAAAAATAAAAATTAAAAATAGCAAAAGTAGTGCTTAAATGTCTTATGTGAAAGAACTCCTTCAGAAATAGATGCTTTTCTTAAAACAAACCCAAACAGACNTACACTGTAAGTATTTAGAATCATTAGGTGAGTACTAAAAAGAGAATACAGATAGGTACATGCTGATATCATGTCAACTTCAGGTACAGATCATATAAATTACATTTCTACATGCAAGAAATTATGGTAGAATGAGTGTAAGGACTTCATATAATAAAAATAAAATAATAATAAAAATTGCGTCCTTTTCTGGGTTTTCTGGTGTTCAATCCTCTAGTTGATTTAGGCACTTCTGTTTCTTATGAAATGAAAATAACTAGCCTACATGATAAATAGCCTGAATGAAAATTGTGCTAACTCCTCCTGCAACATTGCTAGTTTAAAGTAAGGAATTANTTTCTAATAGAGTTATGTGTGAATTTGAAGTGGTTAGTGGTAACTAGGATTTGAAAATTCCACTGATTTGTTGTGAGTTTGCAGCCAGCTTTAAACATTTACTGAAGACTAGGTTTTAATTTAAAAAATAAAAATTAAAAATAGCAAAAGTAGTGCTTAAATGTCTTATGTGAAAGAACTCCTTCAGAAATAGATGCTTTTCTTAAAACAAACCCAAACAGACAAGCAAAAAAAAACCCTCTAAGGAGGCCAAAACCCATAACTTTTTCTCTACTCCTTTTCAGTTCATTTCAGTTCAGTTCGTCTCTTTTCAGTTAATTTCTTGGAAAAACTGATAACAGGGATGCAAGAACTGGGGTTATCAGTGAGCAGTGGATTGAGCAGGATGAAATGATACTTCTAAGCAGAAAGTTAAGGGAAGAGTAGAAACTATTCCTCTCTGATACAACACTTCAGAGGAAAAAAGAATTAAGAAACCCCACTTTTCTCTTCAAGCATGTGTAGAACAAGGGAGCAATGTACAGGCTTAAAATTTTATGTTTTAAAATTCTAGTATCTTGAGGCTGCTGCACATGGTAAAGAAAAGATTCAAAGAGAAATATCCTGGTGAGAATTCAAGTAGCTAGAAGTGTGGTTTTGCTTTTCCTCTGTGCCATTCCTGTAGGTAATGCTTCTCCTACCATGTTTTATATCAAGCCCTGTTGTGTAGATTCGATCTTTTGTGTAAGAGGAGTCGTGAGTAGTTGACAAGGGTTTATGTGAAGAGGTAACATTGTGTTAATTTGAAAATGCAGACTTGGTAGTGTAAAAGAGATGTTGAAATATGAACAAAGAGAACAAATAAGCAACTAGATAGAGAACAGATTTTAGAAAAAGAAGCAGGGAGAGAATCATACACAATGTGAGAAACGTGTAAATACATTAAAACGTGGTAGGACAAGACCTATTTTAGAAAAACAAGTATAAAAAACATGAATCTGATAATAAAGCAGTGAGACTGTAACAAAAGCTAAATTAAAATAAGATAAATAGTTATTAATAAACATATTTAAAACAAAAGAACCTGGCAATGTCCTGTAAATACAGGACAAAAATATTGCATAGATTTGTCGTTGTGTTAAAATAGAAATTTTCTGTTGAAACTTCCTGCAGTGGGAAACACTGATTTTTGACAGAAGCAGTTATCTGGTGAGAGACTGAAGTTCAAGTCCATCCCCTGGGAATGAGGGACTATTCCTTTTATAATGAGAATTATACTGTGAAGATATTCCACTTTTTATAAAAAGATAAATGTAAATGGTGTAAATAAATAAATAAATAAATGTAGATTAGAAGAGTAATTTTAATCTGTCTCTTCTATATTTTGCCTAAATGGCTTGTCCAGGTTGGTACAGTCAGGGTCTTCTCAGATCAGTTACTCTTTAGCCATACATTCAATAACTGAAACATCACCAGGAAAAGGTGGTGAGAGACAGAGGTAAATTCTCCAATTTTGTGATGAGGGCATTTACTTGGGATGTCAAGAATTAAGCATTTACATTCCTGGTTTTGTAATGGTTGTTGAGGGGCTCCCATGTTCACTATGTTA
>VZRJ01009655.1:967-28467 GCA_013397565.1 Ptilonorhynchus violaceus | reverse complement strand
TTTCAGGTAGTTCTGGAGAGTGATAAGGTCTCCCATGAGCTTCCTTTTTCCAGGCTAAACACCCCAAACTCCCTCAGCTGCTCATCAGACGTGTGCAGCAGATCTATCTCCAGCTCTGTTGCCCTTGTCTGGACATGCTTCAGCACACCAACTTTTTTTGTAATGTAATTTTAAGAGGATTGATCTTTGCTTATTAAGATTGCTCTCATATAATATGGGGTGACCCTTTAATTGTTCACTGGTTGACATATTAATCTTAAGTCACTAGCTTCATTTTACTTTGGCAAAAGTATCAGTGGCCAGCACCGTTGTTCTCATTCAGGAGCACATTAATTCAAGAATGAAAAATATAAATGCAATTTTTTTATAACTTTTAAAGAAGTTAACTCACTATCATTTAAAAATATTTAATGCCTATTTAAAAATATTACAATTATTTTTTGACTTATTTGTTAGATGTACACATGGCTAAACTATCACCTAGATAATCTTAATGCATTACAATGCATAAATTGTATTCTTTGTAATATGTATCATCAAAACAGTATTACATACATGTCAGTATAAGTATGGTATATGTGTGTGTTTAATATTACACTAAATTGCCAATACCCTGTTGATTTTTCAAATGAATCAGTACTTAAAAGACTTAACAATTCAGTGGTGAGATAAACACTTCCTTATTCATGTCATGAAATGAGTATTTGAATGAAATTATCCTTTACTTACTGTGCATTGAGCTGGAAAATGCTAACTTTAATGCATAGGAATTCAAATAAAAAACTGATATGCTTTCTCCTTAACTACTTTAGTACTGTTCTAATAATGCACATTGCTGCTTCAGGTAATAAGGAAATAGATATGACAAAGACTTTGTTATGCAAATTAGTGCAGGATTGTAACCTTTTGAAAATACAAAGATCTTTGGAATGATATATGTCCCTTTTGATCAAAAACTTTTAAAAGTTTAATAATTCTGTTAAAACAAACTAAAACTGTGGGTAATTGTCTTTTTTTCCCTGAAATGAACAAATTATAACATCAAAAAACCTGAGACTGAGGTATGTAGTAGGTCATTTGCTGCTGCAGGCATTTTCTCTCCCTTCAGGATGTGCTTGTTTAGTTTCTCTCACTTTGTGCCTGTGGCACTCTATGGTTAAATTCAGACATGTTCTTCCCCTTCAAGGAATCTCTAGGGTGGTAGATAACTTATACAAAATTAATAAATGGTGTTGCTTTTTTTATTTTACCCATCCCAGGCAATTCGTTTTGTGTTCCCTCTTGAGAAGAGTTGAGTTGCACAAGACATGTTTATTAAAAAAATGTGTGTTTTGCATAGAGTTAAACAGTGAAATTAGACATAATAGGGTGAAATGTGTCATTAAGAAAATGGAATTACTCAATTTGCAGTAATTTCTTTAGAGAAAAGAATGGAATGATTGTTGATTTTATGTTGATCAACTTTTTTAAACATAGAATTTTTAAACATGTCAAGGTATAGGAGATTTTTACAGGTTTTTTTTTTAATTCTGTGCTTGTAAATTTTCCTTTCATTTCAGCAACATTTAAAGAGTAAACCTGTTTTTAGGCTATTCAGCTGGATGATTATTTTGGGGGAAGACCAGGTGTACCTTCTTGCTTATTCACAGCCATTTGTTCTAGCATATTGCAGTGCTAATCCTCTTAGGAAAAGGAGAGATTGGCTATATTGTGTGCTACATTGCAGCCTCCATCTCTGTGTCATGCCAAAGGCAGTGAGACTTCAGATTGCTTTGGAGGGTAGAAGAGGTAATGAAGCTTGGGTGTAAATATATGCTAGTACATGAGGGAAAACAAATTTTTTTTTCCTTTTTTATTTTTGATAGTGGTTAATTTTATTTGTCCTTTTAGCTGTGAAAGACAGAGTTGCGCTTAATAGTGTAATGGTCTTTTACTGTTGCTTGCTTCTGAATACTTAAAAGAATCCTAAAAAAAGTGACTGTATTAAATATTATCATTTATTGTAGAGTCTTTTTCCTAGGAGTTACCCGCTGCCATTTTAAGCTTTCCTTAAGAGCACATATACTCAGCTAATAAGTAAATGTTCCTTTTTCTAAAAATCATTTGAAAAATATATACAGAAAATATTGATGGTGCTTCAGTGCACAGGTGATTGAGTTTCTGCTGACCCTCAGCAGCTGAGCCTGTGTTTTGAATCCCAACTCTTCCTCCTGTGTTGAGAGTAATGTGACTGAGTCCTCTGGAATGGGTTCCTGAATGCTGATAACAGGAGGCTTTTCCATAAAGTGCGGAAGCTACTCATGTGGAATATGCACCTTCCACATCACGCATGGTTGAAATCAGATACAGGATTTTCAAGACTTGACAGCCCTGCTTCATGAACAGTGATATTTATACTGAATTTAGAACTGAGTGCTAATATTCAACTGATACCAGCTGATGACAAAAACAAGTGATTCTGATTCCATTTTAATGATACGGTGTTGTTACTGTCAAATACTGGAAACAATTATTTCTAACAGCTGATTAACATAGCAGTATTAATTAATACCTTATGTTGAATCAAACATTTGCTGTCTTTGATTATATAAGTGTTAAAAGAATGTCATCAATTTGATCTTTTTTGTTAATGTTGACATTTTTCATTTTATTAATTGTATTTGTATTCACCATGTTAAGAACAGTGTTTCTTTTTGCCTCATTTTGAAACAGATCCTTTCTTAAAATAGGATAATCTAGATATTTTTGATTCAGATTAATGCCCCCATTGCATACTGCATGTTCACCTTCTCTACATATGTTGCCCTGTGAGGTTTTCTGTAATTTAATTTTTTTTCTGAAAGTAGTTTCGTGCAGGTATGAAACGTTTCAGGACAGGAGAGTAGTGGAAGCTTTAAATAAAAAGTATGTGCAACTGACTGAGATGTTCAAATACCTTCCATCTTAGATAAATAAGAAATGCTTTAGTGTTTTTCTGGTGGAAATGAAGGTCTTTCTTCTAGACTTGTAGAAAATTTTTGGTGGGAGGTTATTTAGGATTTGACAAGGACTCCAATATAAAATCATCTATAAGCACCAAAGACAATCAAAATAAGTATTTGCTACTTTGACTCGTTGCCAATTCCATGTAATTAATATTTTGAAAATGTTTTTCTTGTCTCTATCAAGTCCTTGTGTTTCTTTTTGAGAGGTTGTTTTAAAATCTAACCAACAGTATTTTTTAATTTATTTCTGCTTCCTCATGGTAGTGGTTTTATGGTGTGATCATTTTACGTTTGCAGCTAGGCAAATACTTCTGTAGCAATTTTTTTCCTCTAGTTTACATTTTTCAATTTAAAACTATTGCTTTCTCAAGTGCCACTGCGTGTGCATATGTATGCGGGCGTATGCATGTGTATGTAGAGAAAGGGTGCATCTTAATTGTCTAGTTACTTGTAACTTTTCAGTTTTATAAATGATGAGATGTGGAGCATTCTGGCAAAACCATAGTTAATTTCTTATGTCTTTTGGGTTTGGAAACTGCATGTGACTTTTGTTTTTTTGGAAATGCTGATTATATTTTACAACACTGAAAAAGTACAGTTTCATGTTACTGCTTTCTTTGAACCCAGTAATTTATGATATATTAAAAAGGAGGTGTATTGACTATTTCTCAAAGATAATGTTTCAAATGTCTTACAGGTTAACTTGCCTTGTGACTTAATTTTATATAGCTATTGTATGTTGCTTTTTATCCTCTGGACATCCTTATTTAGTAACTTTTAAGTAGAGAACTTGTAGAAATAGGTAATAATTCTGTAAAACTTAGAGATTCGTAGGAATGACAGTTGACAGTCTTACAAAAGCTTTATAGAACCTGAACAAATATTTTTGCTGCACTGTGTGCTCAGTTAAATGAAATCTGTCTGTTTCTCCTATGTAACAGAGTACTGGAACAGTGTCAAAAATATGATATATTTACTGTGGGAACATTCAGGTTCTATATTTGTTGAGACACTGCTTGTAAGTCTGGGGTTTTTAATGCAGTATGACCACAGAAAAAAAAAGAAAATTTAAAGAGAAGACAGCAGTTACCAATTTTACAAGTGTCTTGGCAGTCACAAGACAGTTATTCTAATAGTGACATTGAAATGTACTCCCTTTAGTTTCTTTGTTATGAACCAGATGTTGAGGCACAGCTGTATATGCTGGTTTTAGCAGTAGACTTACTTTTAATTCTATTTTAATCAAACTTTGTGCTTGTAAAAGCTGTGCAGACTGTCAACCCTGGGGAGTGGATCCCTGCAAACTGGTGCACGCAGGTGGGGGTAGTGAGAGCTCTTTCTGGAGTAGTGAAACTAGTAATGAATACTACTCTTTCTGGTAGTATTAAAATCCAGTTCAGCGACTGATTAAATGGGAAGTTTTTCTTGGTGTTTTTAATTTTTTGAACTGGCAAGACAAGGCTTGACAAGCCTTCTAGGAAGGAATAAAAAGGAGGCTCCACTAGGTTGGCTGTAAAAAATTTCGATGTGTAGAAAAGGTGTTTATATGGTGTTTTGATTTGGTTTTTTTAAAGTTTTGGAACGGACTTTTTGCTTTTCTGTTTTTTTCCTCTCTATCATGTCTTGCAGTAATTATGATCCAAGCTTTAAGAATGGTGTGCCTCTAAGGATCAGTAAGTGCATGGAAACTGATCAGGGTTCTGTGACAGACTTCACATCAATCTTCATGTGCATTTTGTACAAGCTGTGGGCTTGTGTTGTTTAAATATAACTAACTCCATCTTATGTATGTTAAATCTATTTCGTTTTGAAAATTAGATCTAAATGTAATGCCAAATATAATCAGTGGAATGAATGTTCAGGTAGCAGCAGAAAGCACTAAAAATTAGAAAGAACAGTATGTAATTAAGACTTTGTTTCAGGATGTTCTGACATACCATTTTGTGTGTAAGCCTTTACTGAAGTTTTTATGTAAATATGGTGCTTTTTCAGCTTCCTGACTAGTTTTGTATACAGTAGAAAAGTTATGACTGTAGTTCAAATGATACAGCCTACTTTTCTGTGGAGCAGGGAAGGTCCTTATCTTTGTAGCGTAATTAGTACAGTGTTTGTCCACGTTCTGAGCTGCTAATTAAATAGTATTAATTCTATTTATTTTTACTATAATATTTTGTCTTCAAGATGCTTCAGTTTGCAATACTACTGACTGTTCTTATGAAATGGATTAGGAGATAGTAGTAGCTTTTCAAACACTTCTCATTGTAGACATTTTAGTAGCCAGTTTTTTAGTATGGATGCATATACATCCTTATTGCTTGCAGTAGAAGGTGTTATTTGTCTGGGAAGTATTTCAGCTCTTCCTCTCTTTAAAAATGTTGTATGTTTGGTGTGTGAGTATCTATAAAGTCAGCATTTTGGATTGAGAATGAAGTTGGATCACCACTGCTGTTGTCAGAAAGTAACTGACCAGTTTGTGGAGGTATAGTCTCTCATACTTTTGTTTCTGGACATTCTAATAGTGGTTTAGTAGTAAATTTCCCAAGTTTCTGTTTTCCATTCCCTCTAGTCAGTTTCCTGACCTTTGTGTTCTAATATTTACATCCAAATTGTTGTCTAGCTTCCCTAGTACTCTTCTTTCCTCTCCTTGTAAGTTTGTATTGAATAGCTTTATTCTGCCGTGTATCTCTTGGTGTGCAGGGGCACATTGATTACATGGCAATGTGATCTCCATATTTCTCATTTACATGTCCAGATCTGAACTTAAGAAGTGCAAACCTTCATCTGCATAGCAAGCACTTACTTCATTGAGTCTTTGTACATTTGAACTGCTAAAATTTAAGAAGTGTCTACTGGGAATCCATACATTTTCGAAAGTTTATAAGTTGGCCAAATTTGCGTAGAATCTTATGGAAATGGGAGGCCATCCCAGCCAGAATTTAAGCCCCTGATTTAAAAAAACAGGTGCACTAAAGCACCTGATAGCAAAGTTTGCTATATTTTTGTAAACAGGCAAACTAAACTATTCTGCTGTGACTTTTTCTTGAATATAGATGAACTGTTTACTGTGAAATTTTCAACAGAGTTCAGCCTGAGGCAAAACCAGCTGTAAAATCTAGCTTAAGTTTGGTAAAGTTCTGAGTAAGTAGGAAGAAAGTAATTGACATTTTGTCAGCCTTAAGGATTCATTGTTGTCCAGCCATCCTGCACTGCAGTATGAATGTTCCTTAATCACCCAATTTGGAGACCAGCAGCAAGAAATTCTACTTTTAATCATAAAAGTTCTGAGGTGCTGATGGCTCTTGTTCTCACTGTTTGTCTTTTGGTCAGAAGGTTATGTCAATTTTTGAGTAACACAATCAAGCTACTTTTTTTTGCTGTTGTCCAGGTTCTGGATGTACTAAATTTGTTCTAGAAATTTGTTTTGTATTTTCTTACTTTTTTTTTTCCTTGATATTCTGTAAAGTGAGAATTACTGAAACACCCACAGGTCTGAGGATAGTAACTAAGCATTAAAATGTGACATGAGAAGATGATCACTGAAGTAGCTGGTTTATTGAGTATGAGCTGAAAGTCACTTGTCCTTCAGCTGTGCAGTACCTCATAAGCTGTGGCTTACCATTTAGGGCATAACATCATGCAAAGCTTTCTCAAATTGATTGCAGTCCAGTTCTTGGATAATCTTAGCTGAGATCATGTAAGACAAGGTGTTCAGGTTTAGTTCGGACTCACAACTCCTAGACGCTTCCAGGATTTTATCCTGAAATAGTTCAGTGCTGACCTATCTAACCACAATTCCCGAAAGAGAATGTCTCTTGTTTGAGGGGCAATTAAAGCTATTATATTAAGTGATTATGATGTGCTAATGGCAGGGCAGTACATGCCTCTGGACTTCTCAAGTATAATGTGATTTCCAAACTACCACCTATCATATGCAGTGTGCTGTATGGATACTTGCAGAGAAGGATGGTGAAGAAATTGTAATAAAGATTAGTAGGAAAGCAGACAGCTTTTGTAGCTGACACCTCATAGCTATTGTGAGATACAAAGAGACATAAAAAATCAGGTTGAAAATAAAGTTGCTTTTCCAGAGGTAAAAATCAGGTTGCTCAAATGAAGGACAAGTTTAAAAAGTTTGAAACCAAAGAGTGTATTTTTCACTCATGAGAAAGTGTGTGAATGGGCATGGCTGCTATCCCTCATATGTGAGGAAAAGATAGGAATCCATTTTTTTGTGATTGCAGTATGAAACCAGAAGAAAGAGGAGATGATGATGGAAAGTCATGGAACAGCAGAGCCTAGGGAAAAAGTCACTGGAGGAGGCCAACAAGTCCTTATGTTTCAAGGAGAATTTAATGCAGCCTGTCCAGATGCAGAGGAAAAAAGAATACTCTTCCTGTCAATGCAGACAGAATGTTAGGAAGTGTGGTCCTTGATTGACCAAATGGCACTGAGAGCTGTGCTGTCTTCTCAGGTGACTTTTTAGTGTTGCTGCCCAATTGCTGGCATTGTTTGTTGGAAGGAGCCAGAAGAATGACAGAGCTCTGGAGGGAGAAAAAGGGAGTTAAGAGGGCTGTGTCCAGTTGGCTGGGACATGAACAGACTCTTCAAACACCTGCAGACCCAGCAAGGGATTGTGTTTAGAAGCCTTTGCAGTACTTGGTACTATCTTTTGTGAGTGACATCCAAACTGTAGATGTTGAAACACCTTTTTGAACTAGCAGAGGTCATCTTCTGCAAAGACAGAGTCTACTATTTTTACAGATATTGTAACAATGTTATATATTGTGCAGTAACAGGTGCAGAAAAATTAATCCTCTTACACCAGCTATTCAAAAAATCTGACAAACCTAAAAATGACACTTCTTTCTCCTGATACCGTTGCCAGTGTCTTAACACTGATATTATTTTCAATTTACCGGTTTAGTCAAACAAAAACTGTGGGTGTTGATGGGAAACATCTTTTTTTTTTGGTTGCTGGGGGTTTTTTTTGCATTTTACTATCAGGAATCTGTAGTTCACCCATCAGTAGTGTTGTACAGTTTGCTCTGTCTCATGGAAAAGAACTCTTGAGTACTAATGATATCTGAACAGGTCCATTTTTATTTCTTCTACTCTTATTAAAACAGAAGCTGAAATTTGTAGGATGCATTATGAAAAACAGTGTGGAAAAATAAAATTTTCCAGTGAACTTATGTGGAAAGCCATGTGTCCTGGGATATTAGTTCTAAAAGTATGAGACAGGATTGATTAAAAGTAATATACCTTTTTCAGTTTCTTTAGATAAAACTGTGAAATGGTTTTCCATCCCCGAAGAACAACATCATCTTTTTGTCAAGGTAACCCTAAACATTCAAGGGACACTGAAATGGGTCGGCACTGAAAGTGGAGCAATCTGTTTGCAGGTTGCTATCTGCCATTTCTGTGAAATAGGGTAGCTCTGAAATGGTTTGAAGATTTGTAATGACCAATTTTGTGAAAGAGTGTATAGTAGAGGAAACAGCAATACTATTCAAAAGTTACCAAAGACCAGGACTGAAGTTCTGTTTTTCTCAATGCACTTTTATATGTGCAGTTTCTGGATATAGGTTTGCTTTAGTTTGTAGCCATTCATTTCTCATGCTTTGATTTCATCCTTTATAAGTGATCTCTTAAATTTTTTTAACATTGTCCAGTGCTTAGCTAAAGAAGATTTACTCTTTTTCAGAGATGTACTATCTTATTCTTAAGAAATCTGCTTTTACAGGGAAATGAATAGACTATGGTGATGTTATATATTTGAGCAAACTGAACATCAACTGTAAAAAATGAACAGTGCAAAAGAAGATTCTAGTCCTGCTTTCTTTCACATCCAGCTACAGACTATTCACTTTACGAAATAGGAAGGTATGCATTTATAGTGCTTACTTTTGCATTGCTGTTCGACCTGCATCATTTTAAGTTACTGCTTTAAAATTCCTAGTACTCCTTTGTGAATGATAGATACTACTAATAACTAATGAAACAGTTCTGAGTAACATTTATAGCATTTAGAGATTTTTTTTTTCCTTTGGCTCAAAGAATTTGTCATTTACAACAGGTTTAGATTCACATTATTGAAAAATAGTTTTTATTGTAAGTAATTTGGGAATAATTTTTCAGAAAGGAATTACCTAAAAAAAATTAGTGAGACAGTGTGATTAGGGCAAGACAAACCCCAAAACAAATAAATTAACAAATTTCATGGCTATCTTATTGTCTCATTTTTGAAAGGTAAGAGCCTAACCTTTTGTAGTTATCAATAGTGAGAAAATGAAGTATGCTGACCTAATTGCTTCTGTATGCAAGATTCATTGCAATATAACTGGATCTTGCTTTCTTTTTGTTTTAACCACATCTTTAAGTCATGAGTGATTAGAGACCAGGGGTGCACAGATGGAATTTGTATATATTCTTGTAAATGTGTGATGCACCAGTTATATGCAATATAAGCATTATTTTTATTTCCATCACTTCAGGGTTTTATTTTGATTCTTTGACTTGCCTCCTCCTCTATTACCCATCACAGATGAAAAAACACCTTCTAAGAACTTTGTTAGAAAACTTAGCATTAGTGTGTATATATGGTGGATGCTAATACCAAACATTACAAGTTTTGTGGAAGTTTTTTTGACATTCAAAGTCCATAGCCCTGATATAGGGGGGTATGCAAACCTCTGCTTTCCTTACATTTCCTGAAACACTGGGAGAATGCTCCTTCCGGAAAAAAACATCTGACCATGCAACCATGCAGAAATCTTCACTTTTCAAACCCTATGTTTGCCATGCACACGGACCTTTAAAGCTTTCTTTGCCACTGCATAGGCAGAAATCCTACAAAGAGGAACAAATTTGCAGCAACTGAATGTCTGTGGGGTGTTTTCTTGTATGTTTGTTCACTCAGAATTTGCTGTTTATGTTAGTTTGTGTCAATGAACTATTAAGAGATTTTTCTTTCACCTATTTGAGTCGTAAGGTATTTGTTCTGAATTTTAGATTAAAAGGTTAAGAAACCCAATTTCAGTTTCTATGAGAAATGTTTTCACAAAATATTCACAGTCTGGCATGTAGTATCTCTTGTGTTTAGTTTATGAACATTTTTACTTAATTCACCTTCTAGATTGGGTAAAAACTTGTTTGTGTACCATGAGTTTCAGTCACCTTTTCTTAATGCAAAGGAGAGATTGAAGGATAAAAATCACTAGTGAGGGACAGTGTTGAACAACAACCTATAAGCATAGTTGCGGAAATAAGCCATTGTTCCCAAGTATATGTTGTATTCATTATTTGCAAGGAGATGTGGATCTTGAGACTCAGTTCTTTCAAGTGAATATGCAATTTTATTTGGTTTTTTTCCTTGTTTATGCATGAGGACCTAGTAATGAATATTCCCAAGTGGCACTGACCTGCATGGTCCTACCTTCCTTCAAGTGAAGGGCTGGAGTTGCCTGGAATTCCAGCTCCTGACAAACCATGCTGCTAGACAGTGTTCAGTCTCTCTTGTCTCTTCACAAATATCTCCTCATTATTTTTAGATTCTGAATGCCTGTCTCTAGGTTATTGAACTTTTGATGTCAGTTTGTACTCAGTATGTTCATGCAGAGTTGTTCTTAAACTACGTGCCTGTATTAACCATGGGCTTTATGCTAAGATGTGCCATGCCTGATGCTTTGTCCTTTTGTTTATATGAGTATTTTAGTAAAAGTTGTTAATCCTTTCCTGAAGCTAAAATGTAGAGACAAAGAAAGTTAAGCAATTTGTTTAACACTGGAGAAGTATCAAAGTCAAATGTAGATTTCAAGTAATTTTGCTCTGTTTAGGTTACATAAACCAAGTTCCTCCTCTAAAGGCTGGTATCTTGCATTTTTTATTTGTTTGCAAAACATCTAACATTGCAAAATGTTGCAAAACGTTTAACTTGCCTGTTTTACAGAGGTGAAGACTGCCAACATATGTGATAGCCAAGGTTGCTTTAGCTGTGGTTTTATCAGAAACTTATTCCCTGGATATTAGATTATCGCCTAGATTAGCTTCTGTCTCATTGTGCTATGGATTTATGGTTTAATAGATATTCTAATCTAATCAAAATAATTATTTTATATAACTGAATTATAAATCTCTTAATTTATAAAGTTCTACCACTATTCCAATGAATTGTAATTGCCTTTTAGAATTTTTTAAAAACCAGGCTATTCACATTGAAAGGCCTTGCCCACAAGGTCAAACACGGACATTCAGTTTTGTTTAGAAATAAGCTTTACTAAACTTTAGTGTTGAACTGAAAAATGATGTCTTTGTGTGGGATTAACCTTCCCTCGCAGAGCTGTCGCTATCCCTGTAGCCTGGGACTGTTCATTGCTGTGGTGCCCTCCTGATTTTTCCCTTGAGGAGGGTAGGTTGAGTTGTTCTTCTGTTGATCATTTTGTGTCTGGAGGCCTTTCCCACTCCCCTCAATTTTGTTTTACCGCTGAATGGGACTATGGTAATGCTTGGGCTTTGTCTCTCTCTCATTGTCTTTCTGACTAACGGATAGAAATGTCAGGCATAGAGAACAGCCCCAAACTATGACCTCTGTAACATTCCCCTTCAGCTGATTGACGTTCAGGCAGCTGCTGAGAGAAATCCCCACCATTCAGAGGTTGGTGTACTGGCTGAACAAGTTCCCCAACGTCAATCCTGTTAGCCCAATTGCCACATTCTGGGAATGGTGGCCTTTAAATGCTAGATTAAAGATTCTGCACCTGCCAATGATACGGTGCTTCCCCCTTCTCAACTGTGTCACCTTGAATACTTCTAGGGTTTGAGGTCCAATTACAAAGGCAGCTTTTGTCCCATTAGGATTCCCAAAATGCTTTGTACCACTACTCTTTTTGCTTAGGGTTTTTTTCAGGGTGAGGGGTTGGTTTGTTGTTGTAAACCCAGTTAAGCCCAAGTGTGGTTTTATTTTTTTTAGAAATATTAGCTTTTGACACTTCACTTAGAAAATTAAATAGCAGCATCAAACTTGTATTAAAATAAATATGGATGATTTCTCTTACTGTTCTCAAATGTGCCAGTAAAAAACAGCAAAAAAAGTACTAGCAGTAAAAAAGGATGAAAAAGAGTGCATGCATTGCTCAAATCTTTGCTGTACAAAAATAATTTTCTTGCAGTTTGAAGAATTACAAAGCTTACCAGGTGAAGGTTAAAATCATATTATTATTATTATTAGTTGATCTATGTCTTATATTAGCACTTTAGAACTTTGTTTTGAGCAATTGTCTTTATTTGCATCTTCAGTATTATGATGTAGAATTTATAGAAGTACCTAATGGAGCCTGTCTTTTCTGCATCTTCCCTTGCTAGAACATAGCTAGAACAGAGCATTCAGTGCTAAGAAAAAGCCTGAGAAGAAACTTTAAAAATTCTTCTCAAAAGTGACAGTGCATCAGGAACAATGCCCTTAATTTGCTCTTATGCCTGCACTGATTATGGAGGTCTCAGTGTGGCTGACTTCACTGTGGGGATGGCACTGATACTTGATCATAAATGTAGGTGATTGCATATGTGGCCCGAGGATTTTCTGATTTTGCTTACTGATCATAATGTTTCCAGGTATTCTGCATTGCATTGCGTGTTGGTAATTCTTTGTACAAAATTAATCATAATATTGTGCTTTTCTGTTTCCACTGTGAAGTGTTAAGTGTTCTTTCTTTTAAAATCTCAAAATTGTTGGTGAGGTGGAAACTTATGTGTAATTATTTGCCAAATATTAGTACATCTCTACAGTGCAACTACTTGTATGTGTATCTATATTTAAGCTAAATATAGAATTTTAGAATATTCATCCTATATAGAATTCCATCAACAAGTGAAAGAATGAACTTCTAGCTTAGCAGTGTTTCAAGAGGAATGCTGTGAGTAGATTTTTTTTTTTCAGCAGAATAGGTGACTGTTATAAAATTAGTTTTACCTGGCACTGCAAATGTCTTTGGCATCTCTTCAGCAAATGTTGGAAAGACTGTTTTTCACTTGAGCTTAATATATTTAATTAAAAAATGGTTTATTATAGCATTCTATGCAAGAGAAATTTTATTCCACTCTATTTTCTAGGACAGGAATCAAGGAAACAGCATGAAGATGAGTTGAGGAACGTTCAGGTTAAATATCAGGAAAAATTTCTTCACCCAGAGGTGGCTGGGCACTGGAACAGGTTCCCCAGGGAGGTGTCACAGCACCAAGCCTGTCTGAGTTCAAGTAGCATTTGGACAATACTCTCAGGGCCATGGTGTGACTCTTGGGGCTGTCCAGTGCAGGGCCAGGAGTTGACCTCAATGATCCAGTGGGTCCCTTCCACTGAGGTTGTTCTGTGATTCTGTGATTTTCATGGCCAAAGAAGGGCAGGCTGCCTTCATAGGTTAGGTGTTAATCCCCCTGAAGTCCCCAGAAAAATCTTGTTATTAAATGGAAAAAAGGATATATATCCATTCTTCTACATGACTTCTGGGTTTGTGTGTGGTATTCCTGGGTATATGAAGAATAGTCTTTGACACTGGTTTTCTGACTGCCAGTTAGTATTTTGAAAATGAAATATCAGGAAAATACTAGAAAATGTGGGGAGTCTTTATTGTGTCCCAGAAAATGTGGGTGAATAGAACTTGTATTTTATTAGGAAACTTTGCAAGAATGTATCATCTGTTTGAACACAGGTCAGATCAAAAATTTTCCATTTAAAATTGAAATACTTAAAGCCTGGTAATTTTTTAGGTAGATGGTTCAGAATTATGTGATGCTGATACAGATACATATTTGATCAATGAAAAGATTGCTCTGAAAATAACAGGTTCTTAGAAAGTTTTAATTTCTTTTGAAAAAGCAAATAGCATTGAGAGGCTATGTCTTGACTGCCCTAGCAATTGTTGAATCAGGTATAAATAATCAAGTTAAAAACATCTCTGATGGCTACTATTTGTGTAAAATATAAAGATACACGTTTTTGACTACTCCATAGTGCTTCTTGTCACCATTCAAAGTGATTCTTTCTGCAACACTGGACCATTGTTTATCAAATTCCATTCTTTAATTGCTGGCTGGAAGTCACTTTATCCTTTTTTTTAGTACAATTGCATCTAGTAATTAAAAGTAGTTCTAGAGAGATGTGTAGATTCTGTATGTGAAATGGAGTGAAGTTTGCATGATACTGCTTTCAGCAGAGCCAAAACAGCTGAAAAGTTCAGCAAAATTTGTCAGAAATGCTGGAAAGTCAAACGGACAAAAGACTGTGTACACAATGCTGCCATTTGCATCTGGCTGTAGTTCAGAGGAGAGCCTCATCTTTTACGTCTATCATTCTCCCTTTTTAACATTTTATATAGCATTAAAGTGAGCATTTTCCTTTTTAAATAGTTGTCTTACACCTTCAGCAAAATTCAGAAAGAATTTATATTCACATTTTCAATTTGTTATGTCTCTAACCTAAAACAATAGTAAAAATATAGGTGCTGGTTATCTTTTTTTTTCCCTCCTTCCTGTCAAGTTCTTTGTTTTCTTTTTGAGCAGAGATTATTTCTAATAACTAAAAAAGATTGGGTTTTTAAAAATCAGTTCAAAGGAATGTATGTTTGTAGTCCCTATAAACACATAGTAATATTTTTAGAGCAAATAAATTATTTGGACTGTAGCTATCACTCTTTCAAATCTGTAACCAGACTAAAGGGATTATTGAAATCAAATGTACAGTATTGCTTTAAGTTCTATTTAATACTTTTAGGACTTTGTCATTCAGTTGTTGTATTCTGTATAGATGACAAGCTAGATCAGCAGTTGCCATCCTTTGCATTTCATTCACTTGGTGCTGTATGGTTCTATAGCTTAAAAATTACAGCAGAAATTGCTGCTCTATTCTGTTCCTGGACATCAGCTGCTGATTTTACAGCCAATTTACTGTGCAAAAATGGTTCATCTCTTAGATACAGAAATTTCTGAATGGTAGAATGTGTCTGCCTGAAGCCAGAGTTTAGTTGAGCTGATCTGCAGAAATCTCCAAACCTCAAACCAAATGTTAGAGAAATGCTGTAATCAGCAGCCATTTTCATACAAAAATGCTGCTCACTGTCAGTAAAGAAAGTTACATTTTGTTTAAAGTCCATGTAAACAAAGACTAGTAAATATATTGGATGATTAGGAGCTTTTTTCTTAAGGCTTAAAAGATCTGTTTGCTTTTTCTGCAGCTATTTATAGTAAATTTCAAACTGAATTTAGAGAATAGGTTGGTGCAGCTTGCGTACGAAAATGAAAATCCCAAATCTGCCAATTTTGTAGGAGTTTGGGTAAAACCAAGGACTAAAATTCTTCTGTTCTTCCTCTCTCCTTTACTGCTGTTATTTACTGGATCGTTAGTTAGGTACTAAAAATAATATTGGTTGTATGTAGAAATATTTTGACTTGGAGATGTAGTAGATGAGAAAGGCAAAAACAGGTATGTACTAGCAATTTTGAAAGTTATTATGGAAATCCTAGGAGGAAACTACCTGCATAAATTTTACACTGAGGACAATTTTCTAATTATTAGCTTCAGTGTGTTCAGAATTGTGTATGTTTGGGCTTCTGATTAACTATTGAATATGAATATGATGCAATACATAAATGAACAATGATATTATAATCACACATCATATTCAAATATCTTTTTCAAGAAGCCCATGAAAGGAGGAAATAGAACTAGCTTCTAATTAGGAAATTAAAAAACCTCTGTTAAAGCAAAGTGTATTCAATAGCAAAGAAGGGAAAATTAAATCTGTAATAGCAGCAAAATAGTTTTTCATTGGCAATTTGAAGGACAAGAAGGAGATGGGAAAAAACAGCTTTTCTGTAAGTCAGTTAATAAAGGAGTAAATTCACATCTGGCTCGACAGACCAAGGCCAATGGTATGAGGTTCACTAAGGTGAAGTCCAGGTCCTACACGTTGGTCACAACAATCCCGTGCTGGGAGCAATCCCACAGGCTGGGAGCAAAGTGCCTGGAAAGCTGCCCAGCAGAAAAGGGCCTGGAGATGCAGATCAACAGTGGCTGAACACGACCCAGCAGTGTGAGCAGGTAGCCAAGTAAGCCAATGGCATCCTGGCTTGGATCAGCAGTAGCGCGCCCAGCAGGACCAGGGCACTGACTGTCCCTCTGTACTCAGCACTGATGAGGCAGGACCTTGAATTCTGGATTCAGTTTTGGACACCTCAGGACAAGAAAGGCATTGAAGTGCTGGAACAAGTCCAGAGAAGAGAAATGGAGCTGGAGAGGGATCCAGAGCACAAATCTGATGAGGAGTGGCAGAAGGAGCTGGGTTTGTTTAGCGTAGAGAATAGGAGGCTCAGAAGAGACCTTATCACTCTCTACAGCTGCCTGAAAGGAGGTTGTAGCAAGGTGGGGGTCAATCTCTGCTCCCAGATAACAAGCAGTAGGATGAAAGGAAATGGCTCAAGTTGTGCTAGGATAGGTTTAGTTTAGATATTAGGAAGAATTTCTTGACCAAAATGGTTATCAAGTGCTGGCACAGGCTGCCCATGGCAGTGGTAGAGTCACCATCCCTGGAGGGAGTTAAAAGATGTGTAGATGTGGCACTTCCGGATATGGTTTAATGGTGGGCTTGAGCTGAGTACTGCTGGGTTAACAGATGGATTTGGTAATCTTACAGGTCTTTTCCAACCTAANATGGAGCTGGAGAGGGATCCAGAGCACAAATCTGATGAGGAGTGGCAGAAGGAGCTGGGTTTGTTTAGCGTAGAGAATAGGAGGCTCAGAAGAGACCTTATCACTCTCTACAGCTGCCTGAAAGGAGGTTGTAGCAAGGTGGGGGTCAATCTCTGCTCCCAGATAACAAGCAGTAGGATGAAAGGAAATGGCTCAAGTTGTGCTAGGATAGGTTTAGTTTAGATATTAGGAAGAATTTCTTGACCAAAATGGTTATCAAGTGCTGGCACAGGCTGCCCATGGCAGTGGTAGAGTCACCATCCCTGGAGGGAGTTAAAAGATGTGTAGATGTGGCACTTCCGGATATGGTTTAATGGTGGGCTTGAGCTGAGTACTGCTGGGTTAACAGATGGATTTGGTAATCTTACAGGTCTTTTCCAACCTAAATGATTCTATGATTCTATAAATATAGTTAGAAGACAGGTCTTTACAGTATTTTAAGGAAAACCTGTTAACAGGAAGATGTACCTATAGACAATAGAAAAATTATGCCTTTTCTCACCTAATTTGATAGGCAATAAATGAATAAAAGAGATCAGCTAGGTGACATTTGGAAATTCTGTTGTGAAGGATGTGAAAAAAACTGAGGAAATAAGAAACATAGAGGAAAAAGGAATAAAAAATTGTTAACAGTGAATATTTTAATACTAAAATCATAGAGCTGGGCAGTGTCTGTATTTTGTGGGAATGTGCCATGCAATGGGAACATTCCAGAGATGTGATTCTAGGTATAGGTCCAGAACATGCCTGGTGTATATGGCTAGATGCAAATGGTTCAGGAAATTTAGTGTGCGAGAGAAAATCTAGACCTGCCAAGGAATTTAAATATCAGAATGAAGAGGCCTGAAGCTTCACAGGTGCAGATAGATGCTCCTCTGCCCATTATTGAAGCTGGTGATGGTCTTCTGTGCTTGGGCTAGCAGAGCTGTACAGAGTATCTGACCAGGTCAATTTGTGTAGAATTGCTGCAGATGTGCCTTTTGAGGTATCCTTTCCCTGGTACCTCAGCCTGCAGTTGCATTCTGCCAGAGGCTGGGTTCAGAGGCCAGGGAATCCAAACTGATGGTACTGTGGAAGCAGTTGCATATTTAATGCTCTAAGTTGACTCAGAGTCTGCATATCAGATGATACTTGTAAGTGAATTGAGCAACTCCACCAGGAGACATGGGGAAAGGAGTTAAAAAAAAAAAAAAGAGATGACTAGTTAACCTTTAAATCAACACTCATGCAGTGTTTTGAGATGACTTTGGATGTCTGCCTCACAACAGATTGTGCAATAGAAGAATGAGAGCAGTTATTGATGCTTCTGGAAAAGAATCCCTTTTTTTTGCAGGTTGAAACATGGTTGATAAAAGCAGCATAAGTTACTTTGTGAGATTGCAGAGTGGCAGTTTGATTATTCAGAAATATCAAGGATGTTCCTCTCAATTAAACTATAAAATTTTATGGATAATTGATAATGCTAGTGATTAGAAAGAGTGTTGTTCTTCTGAAGGGCTCTAAGTTTGTTAAGTAAAATCCAGTGTCTACAAGACTATTTACTGATAACACAATAACATCGTAATTACAAATGGATAGCTTAAGACAAGTACCAAAAAGCAAATACAAAATGTTTTTCATTTGCACATATGGGAAAAACATGGTTTACGTATTAGGGTTGCTTTTTAATAACAACTGAATAATTTTACAAAAAATAAGAATTCTGATACTTACTTAAGAAATTTATGCCACATGTGATAATGAACTTGGAAAAGGTTAAGTGTGTTCCCCCCCAAGTTAATAATTTTCTCAATAAAATCATATATTCTTCAAACCTCTGTAAAGCTTTACTTTACCTGAATGCTTTTTTGAATGCTCTTTTCCCAGTCTTTCACTCTCTGTTGACTTTAGTGTTTTCACTCACCTTGTTTGTCTTTTATTGTCTCCTGATGTTTTTGCCCTTACCTGGTGAAAGGGAGGTCAGTGGCTTGATCTCAGGAGGTGAATTGTGTGTGCAGTGCTGGTGCCAAATGGGGTCCTAGGAAAGGAATTTTCGAAGAATATGGTTACAGAGGATGATTCTCTCAAAATATTGTCAGAAGTAGCAGTGTTGGAAGGAAATATAGATGTTCTTTTTCTTTCAAATGTCCACATTTAGTGTCAGTTCATGTATTTTTCTTTCTTTTTTTTTTTTTTTGTAAAAATAGGTAAGTACATTGTACCTGCATCTTCCAGTCCTGGTATCTGGGTTTAGGAATTATTTGTATGAGGCCTCTTCCCTTCTCACAGTTACTGTTTGTGATGGGCATTTCTTGATTCTATTGAGACATTCTTATGATCTGTATTACTTATTTTCCTTTGTATCTTTGCGTTAAGTGTAGTTGTATATGTAGTTTCCTACATTTCTTAGGAAGTTTACTTTATAAGTGTAGTTATATAAATGTAGTTTCCTACATTTCTTCGGAGGTTTAGTTTTTAGAGAATGAAGGATAAGGCACTGAAGGTTGAACTGTGGCCTGCTCATTTGTAAAATAGTACATTTCTTTCAGCATTTTCATATTCACTGTCTGTGTTGAAGGAGTAACAGGTTTTGCTGTCAAAATCAGTGAGGATCCACAACCACAGGACACCTGTGTGTCTAAGGAGGGCAGTTGGGTCTTTTCTGTGGAAATGCATTCAAAAATGGTTTATGGCATTTGACATATAAATTAGAGCTGTAACATAATACTTTTTTCCCAGGTGGCAATTCTTTTTACTGTGATACTCTCTCTTTAAGAAGCACCTCTTCTTTCTTTTCTCTTTCCCTCCTGCCATGAACATTTTCATCCCTATAGACAAATTCAAACTGACGGTGAGTTGTGCTCACAGAGCAAAATTAGCAGCCCAGGTTAAAACTCAAATGAAACACTCAGCTGAAAACGGTGCAAAGACAGAGACTTGTCTCCAAATAAGTGTTCTGTTCAGGAGAGGTGGCACATGGGATGAGTGTCTGGCCTCAAAATTGGTTTGTGGCTCTAAAAGCCTGAACCCCACACAGCCTCTTGAAATTTTATCAGGTCATTACTATCAGTTAAGTTCCATAGTTACCATATTATAAATGTATTTTAAAGTTACACAGCTAGGCTCCAGAAAATTCTGCATGAAATCTCATGCTGGTCTGGTTCAATTTTATATAACAAGCAGCTTAACTTCAAGAAGTCACTCTTTTGATTTGTAAGTAGCAGGGTAGTACTTTCATTAGAAATCTCAGTTTTATCAGGTTGCAACTTCGCTGCTACTATTTGTATTATGTATGAAAGTTCAGTGACATTTTTGACAAAGCATATTTTCAATTGCTTCAGTTCTCTTTTATGAGAAGTACAGTAATATTTGTCCTACTTTTGGGTACTTCTTAGTAGTATTCATTTAATAGTGAAAAATAATTACAAAATGTCAGGTGTAGAAAATTAAATTCTAGAGATGCTTATGTGGGGTAGAAACATGTATTTCTGAAGTGAAACTTTTATTAAAATTTTACAGCTGCTAGTTTTAGGAACTGAATCACCATTGATTTTGTTTGTAGTATTCCTGATGTTATCTATGTAGATGCACTGCTTAATATTTAACACACACAGTAAGGACTGATCCCAGAAATCTGCACTATCAGTGAATGCAGTGAGAGGTATCCAAACTATCCTTGGAAGGTGTACCTAAGGTGTACCTGAGACTGCGGGGTCATGTTTCTGCTTGCATGAAATTAGCAGCTGGTGACAGCAGAGATGAAGAGACACCAGCTTTCCTCTCCGCTCACTCTGGCAGTACCTTCCTCCCAGGTGCTTGCACTGTATCAGATAACTTTGTTCATGCACGATGGATGCTAAAGCAAGCACAAAGAAGGGGACAGGAGAACATAGCCAGGAATAGGAATAGAAATTGCATCAGTTTTTACCTCTGCATGGCTGCTGTTGTGGAGATTGAGGCTCTTCCAGAAGCTCTTCAGCGCAGCTACCCAATCAGAATCACCTTCGAGATACTCACTTCTTCCATCATTGACTGTAAAGGGAACAGTGGGCTGGGCTTCCCTGGATAACTCCCTTGGTAACAGTTTTATTACAGAGACGAAGGGTTGAATGATTGTGGTGACTGAATTGTCTTAATTATGCCTCTGTGTGGTCATTCCAGGTGTAAAAAAAGCAATTGAGAGTCTTGAGCAGTTCTTTTCCAGACTGCAGTTGTCAAGATGAGAGGTTTTCAGTTTCCATCAGCACACATCTCACTGTGTAAAAATTTTTCATGTGCAAAATATATTTGGTATCCATCTTACGCATCTGATATTTTTTTCTGTGTACATTTCCTCTTTTTTTTTAATATGCAGTATTATAGACATAACAACTGAAAAACTGTAAAAACTGAAAACTAAGCCAAAACACAATAAAAAGGTAAAAATAACTATTAGACCCCTCTAAAAATACATGAAGTGTACCTCTGTCCAGAAAATGGGTGTCCAGTTTTCACAAGGATTTACTTACTAAGATGCCAAGACCTGTTTAGATGCATCAGTAACTTTATAAATACATGTTTCTCCTTGGAAAATTACCTGCACTATTATTATAGGGGGAAATAATGGAAAGGATCACACAGTGGAAATGCATGTTGGCTGTATACATAGGTCCGATTACTTAATGTATGCAGTATTTGATTGCAAAATATTACTTGAAATAATTTTTGTACTTAGGTGGGGATATGACAGAAGTTTGTTGCAATCAGGAGATTTATGAAAAAGATAAAATAACCTGACTGTTGGAGTGCAGTGAGGGGAGGCTTCAAAATGAGAACAGTACCTCATGAGATTCCCAGGGGCCCAGTTCCTGAGCTTTTCTGGGTCCCCCTGGCTGGCATCCCGTCCTTCAGGAGAGTCAACAGCCCCACTCAGCTGAGTGTCATGTGCAGATTTGCTGAGGGTGCACTTATCCCTTCATCTATGCCATTAACAAAGACATTAAACAACACTGGTCCCAGTATAGACCCCTGAGGGACACCACTTGTCACTGATGTCCATCAGGACTCTGAGCCGTTGATCAAGACCCTCTGGATGTGACCGTCCAACCGCTTTCTTATCCATCAAATAACAGTCCACTCATCAAATCTGTCTCTCTGCAATTTACATAGAAGGATGTTGTGAGTGATGTGTCAAAGGCTGTATAGAAGTCCAGATAAATGACATCTGTAGCCCTTTTCTTGTCCACTGATGTAGTCACCTCATCATAGAAACCCACTAGGTTGTTCAAACACGATTTTCCCTTGTTGGTAAAGGGAACCAACCTTGGTGCTGGCTCTCTCCAATCACATCCCTGTCCTCCATGTGTCTAGCAGAGCTTCTAGGAGGATCTGTTCCATGATTTTCCCAGGCACAGAGGTGAGGCCGACAGGTCATTAGTTCCCAGGGTCCTCCTTTTTAAAGACAGGTACAGCGATTCCCCTTTTCCAGTCACCTGGGGCTTGCCCTGACTGCCGTGACTTTTCAAATATCGTGGAGAGTGGATATAGCAGCTTGCAGACCAGCTCTTAGCTTGATCTTTTAAGCTCTGGTTTTACTTCTAGAGCATCTCATTTGTCTTTAATCCCTCTTTCTTTTGTTCCTTTGTTTGCCTTGATCATTCTTATTTTGTCTCATTTAGTGATACTTTGTGGATTTCAGAACAAATTTGGGTGTTGATTTTGTAGGAGACAGAACTTCTGATGTGTTTCTACAGCACTGTGTGCAGAGCAGCATCAATTCTTGTGGGGCTTTCCAATAACTGCCCATATTAAATAGCAATTAAGAATTGCTATTTGCTATCCCTGTGGCATGTGACTCTTTCTGTAGAAGGGTGCTGGAAGAACCCAGTCCAGGGGAGTTTGTGACTGTTCGGGAAAGATCTGTATATTTATGTGCTCTCTGTCTTAGGTCTGAGATGATACTTGCTTCTGGTTGTCCTTTCATCCACAGCGACTGAACACCCTTGTCTCACTGGTGTCTGTCAGTGATTGCAGTCTGTCCTGCACTGGATTGCTTTCTCATGCTCAGGCAGACCTACCTAAACTTTGCAGGAGGTTCATGCTGGATTATAAGGGCACTTAATGTGCCATCTTTTTGCCTCCTTTCCTGACCTGGGAAAATATATTTGCGCCTCCTGTACTCCAGACATGCCAGGATATTGAATAAAGCCTTGCAGACTAATCTGAAAATCAGAGCAAGCTTCTGCTTGCTTCAAAACCAGTATTTCATATGGAGCCAACCAGGACTGGGGGAGTTTAATGACACCTTTGCACCAGCTTATAAACAGACACTGTGTTTGTTACTTCCATACAAAACTTCCAGTCTGTTGTGTTCAGCAGATAAACGAAGGAGGTTAAACAGTTTCATCATTTGTGTGTTTTTACACCAAGACACTGCAGTGTATCAGAAATTAAATTGAGAGCAAAAAAGGGTAAACAATGGGAGGGTGCAGCGTAAGGTTATACTTTCTATTGAATTGAGATGCCTTGTGTTAATCTAGGCTTGTGTTTTCCAAAGTCTGAATTTCAAATATGTTTTAATGATAGAAAGTGTGAAAATCTGCATAGAACATTTAAAACTGAAGGGCACTCTCAAAAAAAACCCAACCAAAAAAAAACCCCACATAAAAAAAAGCCAAAAAAAACCCCAAACAAAACATCAGCAAGAACAACTAAAGCCACCAAAACCAAACCAAACCAAAAAACCATAAATTAAAATAACCTCAAGCAACCCAAAAAAACCACCAAAACATCACAAACCCAAAATAAAAAAGAAAAGAAAAAACACAAAAACCCCCCACCAAAATGAATATCCATTCAGAAACTCCTAATTCAGGCAAGTTTTAATGCATATGCACAGAAATTCAGCTTCGCCCTCAAATGTACTCTAAACATTGTTTTTGAGCAGGAAAAATCTAAGAAAATATTGCAATAGATGGTGTTGCTGCTTCACACCAAGAAGTAGAATAAATTAAAATTCTCCTCACTGTGTGTCTTGGAGCCTATTTCACCTGACTCATCAAATGAAAAATTCATCAATTAATCCTCTGACAATAACAATATATACACAAAAATCAATCCAGGATTGATTTTTTGAGCCCAAACATGAAAACTAACCCCCGGCTTGCACATAATGTGAAATTTCTCTTCATTTCAACCTTATTATTGAGTATAAAAGCTGAACTGTTCATAGAATTATTTGTTCTAAGTCAACTACAAAGGTGGGATTGTTTGAAGAAGGGTGTGCGCACCGTGAAGATCTTCTGAAGCACTATCAGAGCCAGCTAATAAAGTTGTCAGATGCATGTAAGAGCACAGTTGATAGGAGTGTCCCCAGAAGGCAACCGGTGGAGAGAGAGACACTGATCACTGGGATCTGACAGGAGACCACCCAGGATAGTCAAAGTCAGATGCGTACCAGGCAGGATCAATGGTAGGGAAGAGCAGTGAAATGGGAGTATGGAAATTGTCTTGTTGGGGGAATGCCACTGCTGCAGCCAAATGGATAAATCATGAGGCTGAGGCACATTGCTTCACAGGGATCATAACAGATTCTCAGCAGCAGAAAATGAGATAATATGTCAGATCTCCAGCTTGTAATTCATACTACCTTTTCAGTGAAAAGGAAAATTTCAGCAGATTTTGTGTGCGTTAGGGTGGCTAGTGCGTTGCTCTTTGTTTATCCACTTCCAGGTGTGTAATATTTATTATGAAACGATGAGAGGTCATCCCTAGAATGACAAAATACTAATCTGATGAGAAGTTAAAATCATCAGTTCATATATGTTCTGAAGTTGCTTCATTTGATATGACATTGATGCTGGGAAGTATTTTTGTACCAGATTATATATCAAAATGCATAAGGTACACAGTAGAAATTCCAGATAAGAAAATCTCTTCGATCTCTCAAGATAAACAGAGGTTGCTTTTTATTTGAGGTATAAAAGAAACGTAGCCTACTTCCTGCATTGTCTGTATAAGCTTATGGATTTAACTGCTCAGATCATCAGATCAATGCTTCAAGCAACCTTACCTCCAATGTAAGAAATAGTGATAGCAACTTACTGAGTAAGTTCTTGCTTCTAAATGCCCTGTGAAGGAGATAAAAATCTTCTGAGTGAAAGAACTCATTTTTTGTTCTTTGTATCACTTCTGGCAGCGAGTCCCTGCTTCCGTCCCATATATAAAAATAATATTCAGGCTGTAAAGAACCTAAATTATATTAAAGAGTTGAAAATTGACGCACTGCAGTACACAGAAAATAATCAAATAGCAGATGTATTAACTTATGATGGGTCTTTGTGAATGTGTGTATTCACGGTGCAGAACAACATTAGCATATTTATCAAGTTCTAGATGTGTGAAAGGTGGAAACACACGTTATGAATACTTGATTGATGTGTATTTCCGCAGTCTTAAAACTACAGAGAATTTTGGTAAGAACACCGGCTGTGAGATACCGTGTTGTTATTTTTACTGTCTTAGTTGAATGCTAAGACATTGTCCTCAAAATTTTATGTGTGATAGGAAGAAAGATTTGTCATGACTGTTTGTCAGCATATTAAATATTCAGATGTATGTGATGACTGTGGCTCCATTGAGAATATCAGGACCTATATCTGTTACCATGAAATATTTCTTCCTAAAATATTGCCGCAAAGTATAGTTCATTGCAGGAGAACTTGTTTGCTCTTTCAATTTACAATTCTTTTAAGAGTCTTAAAGTGTAGACAGAGTCAAAAATTATATTTGTAGGTTTTGCTGTTGTCACATAATTAAAGGCTGAAGAAAGTTAGGAGGGAAAATGGTAGTTGGTATAACTTACTTCTAGTTATATTAAAGTTGAGTCTGATTTCCGGTCTTTTGTTTCAGCTGTGCTTCATACATTTTTTTATATGTTACAGATTTACATAATCATTCCCTGTGGGAAATGTACTGTTACCAGAGAGTGAGTAATAAAGAGTAACTTGAAAGTAGAGAACATGTATATATTTCAGAATATGCTTCAATAATTTATTTTTATAACGTTTATTTGGATTTACCTTTGTATTTGTTATGATATTGGTAATGTATATTTTAAATTTTATTAGTGAAGTCTTGTATGCATTATTTCTAAATATGAGGCTGAAATGTACTATTTCCATTTCTACAAAGCAGAACAATTTTTTTTTAATGCAGGCTAGCAGTAATTTGGTAAAATAATAAAATAATGCCTTTTGTCTTTTGAGAGTGCATTTGTAGGGTATTTTAATTTGTGCATTATTTTAGTGATTCTAAAAGATTTTACTGTTAGGGGGATTACTTTTTTCCTTAATATATACATTTCCTCAGTAAATTAGGTTTATATGTTATGGTTGTCTACAGATAAATTGGCAATATTGCTCAGTAATAGTAGAGCTGTTATTCAGGCATGATGCATTGGGACAGATTAAAATTCTTAATTTTCCCTTTTCTTTAAAACATGTTATGAAAGTTTTCTGCTTTGAACAGAAACCTTATACCTTGTTTGCAAACTGGATATTTTCAGTCCGTCTAATCCATCTGCCGCCCCCCGTGCTAATTAATTACTGCTGCATTTTAAGACCTAGCAAGGAAGGTGGTCAGCAGGTGGCAGTCCTGGTTGGCAGTGGTGCTGGGAAAGGAGAGCTGGATCAAACAGCAGAGGACATGCATCACATTAATAGCGGTGCTTTTGCCAGGAGGTTGCCAGGGTTTTCTGGGATTCCCCGTTTTGCAGTAGGGTTGTAGCTGCCTTTTGGAGTCAGCTCGTCTAAGAGTACCTGGCTCAGACACACTGAAAATCTAAAGCAATTTAGTGATTTTAAGTGTTTTTATTTTTCCAAATTCTACTTTTAAAACTAATTTTTTATAAATAAGTACTGTGGAGCGTTGCCAATCATGCACATATGTGCTTTTTATTATATGCAACTTGAATTATAATTTAAATGAGTGAAATAAATGCAGAATATACCTAGTGGGGTTTTTTAATGCAAAGGTTTATGCATTGTCATATGCAATTACATCAGCATTTTCAGATGCATGTGGTAAACTCAGACACCAAATCCACATTAAGGTAACTAAATGAAAATACATTTACTTCCTGAAATCTCACAAACTTCAAAAAGGGCAGCAGATAATAAGAATCTCTTTACAGGGAGGCCATATTTCGGAGACTCACAGAATATACACAGTTGGAAGGGACTCACAAGGATCATGAAGTCTAGCTCCTGGCCCTGCACAGCACTGTTCCCAAGAGTCACATCATGTGCCTAAGAGCATTGTCCAAATGCTCCTTGAACTCTGTGAGGCTTGGTGCTTTGACCACTTCCCTGGGGAGCCGGTTCCAGTGCCCAGCTTCTCGCTGAAGAACCTTTTCCTAATATCCAATCTAAACCTCCCCTGACACAACTTCAGGCCACTCTCTTGGGTCCTGTCACTGGTCACCAGAGAGAAGAGATCAGTGCGTGCCTCTCCTCTTCCCCTCACAAGGAAGTTGTAGACTGCAGTGAGGTTTCCCCTCAGTCTCCTTCAGGCTGAACAGACCAAGTGACCTCAGCTGCTCCTCATATGGCTTCCCTCAAGGACCGTCACCATCTTCATTACCCTCCTTTGGACACTCTTATATTGTGGTGCCCAAAACTGCACACAGTGCAGAGCAGAGCAGGGCTTTCCAAGAGGAAAATCTTGCAGTTCTTGGCTGCTCCAAAGCAAATTCCGTGGGTGCCTGTCTGGAGATGCGGCATCGTGCCAAGAAGAGCAGAACAACCTCACTCTGTGTGGTC
>VZRJ01009654.1:126026-153837 GCA_013397565.1 Ptilonorhynchus violaceus | reverse complement strand
GTGAGTACAACTTCACACATATTGCAGTTCCAGTCGCTGTACTCCCCTTCAGCCACTGGAGATGGCTTGTCCTCCCACTGACGGCCAGGGTGCTGCCGGGCTCTGGAGACTGGGGGCAGCTGGGTATCCAGGACCCCCTGCTCTCAGGTGGAACACGTCCTGTGGTGCCTCGTGGAGTGGAATGTCATGTTCCTCAGAGTTATCATCCCCCCACACCGAGTGCAGGATGGAAGTCACCCTCCTCTTGCTGAGGGGGCACTCGGGCTTGCTCCCAGCCCAGTACAGGAGGCACACTCAGCAGAAGTGGTGCAGCCATGGCAGTATGCAGCTGGCCTCCTCCCAGCTGTCCAGGCAGATGTCCAGCTGCGTGTCCCTGCTCGTCGTGTGCTGTGGGGCCTGGGGAGAGCTGTTGTGTCAAGCTGCTCCATCACTGGTGCTGCACCAGTGGGTGTCATGTTAGAAACAGGAGAGAGGCCACAATTGTTGGCTGGCTGTGGGAGGGATGGAAGAAATGCCCAGGTCCCTCAGGAAGGAAACCCTCCCAGCTCCCCAGGGTGAGTTTTCCCTTCCCAGATCACCTGTGCTGCTGTGAGAGTGACTCCTGAGTGCCCTGGCCAGGGAAAATCCTCTGATGGCTCTGGGGCCAGGCACAGAGAGCTGCACCAACAAACTCCCTAAGCACAATACCACTAACCAACAATAGCTTTGCACAACACTCCTTTCTGGCTGTGGCAGGAATGTCCTTGACTTAATAAAAGCCCTTGGGAAGCTCTGTGTGACCCACAGGGAAGTGTAACTACCAGAAGAAGGTCTTGAAATTACTGTGGAGTGATGGAGTGATAGGCAAGGGATGCTTATGTTCCAACTGTTTGATTTTTGGATGTGTAACTTGCTCAATTCTATTTAACTCTTTTCTTTCTTCTCTAAGCAGCATGAGATAGCACTCATTTGGGGGGAGGCTGGCCAATGAACTCCCTGAGCTGCATTAGCATTCCCCATTCCTGCCACATCTGCTGGATCAACAGAAATGTGCTGGGCATGCATAGTCTGTGTTCCTGGTGCAAACAGTAAGCACCAAGTCAGGACAGGTAGGAAGTGCTGGCTTCCCTCACTGTGGACAAGAAGGGTCCATGGGAGTGAAGGCTGCTGGGCAGGGAAAGGAGAGGAGAGATGAAGCAGTGTGCATACAAGGGCTACCCATCCAAATGGAGAGGCTGCTGCTTTAACCACAGGAGCTTTGACCACTGTGACACCATGGGGGAACCCAGGAATGTCTGGGGACCATCAGCAGAGGAACAGCTTTAGACTGACTCCCCAGCTACTTTGCAGGCTTGGTGGTGAGACTGCTCAGAAAGCCAGTGTTCCATCCTCTGTGTGTTTCCTTGTTGTGTTTGAGTTTGTCCAGGGGTTCCTTGTTCATACATGCAGGCCTCCTGGCATTTTTTGCCTGACTTCCTCTTTGTTGGGATGCACTGCTCCTGAGCTTGAATGAGGTGTTCTTTGAGTATCAACCAGTTTTCCTGGGCTCCTCTTCTCTTCAGGACTTTATCCCATAGTACCCCTGAAGAGGCCAAAATCTTCTGTCCTGAAGTCCAGGGTAATGAGCTTGTTGTGTGCCTTCCTCACTCCCTAAGGATCTAAAACTCTACCATTTCATGGTCACTGCAGCCCAGGCTGCCCCTGGGCTTCTCATTACCCACAGGCCTCTCCTTGTTGGTGAGAACGAGATCCTGTATAGCCTTTGTTGACTTCTCTGTCACTGAAGCCCGCCCTTCCTCGGAGACGAAATTGTTGTGTTCCAGGACCCTCCCGGACTGTTTATGCCCTGCTGTGTTGTCCCTTGAACAGCTGTCGGGGTGGTTCAAGCCCCGCTGTGGACCAGGGCTCANTCACTGCAGCCCAGGCTGCCCCTGGGCTTCTCATTACCCACAGGCCTCTCCTTGTTGGTGAGAACGAGATCCTGTATAGCCTTTGTTGACTTCTCTGTCACTGAAGCCCGCCCTTCCTCTGAGACGAAATTGTTGTGTTCCAGGAACCTCCCGGACTGTTTATGCCCTGCTGTGTTGTCCCTTGAACAGCTGTCGGGGTGGTTCAAGCCCCGCTGTGGACCAGGGCTCATGAATGTGAGGCTGCTCCTATCTGTTGATAGAGAGACTCATCTGCTCAGTGTTCCTGGTCAGGCAGCCTGCAGCAGGCTCCTGCTATAATGTCACCTGTCCCTCCCCTTCCTTTAATCCAGATCCATAAGCTCTCGGTTGGCTCCTCATCCATGCCTGGGCAGAACTCCATCCACTCCAGCAGGTCCTTGGCAGACAGAGAGCAACGCTCTTTCCTTGTCTCCCCTGCGTGTTCTTCATAAAGAGCCTGTAACCTCCCATTCCAACACTTGAGTTGTAGGAGCCATCCCACCACATCTCTGTGATGCCTATTAGCCCATCTCTAACTCTTGTTCATTCCCCAGGGTTTGTGTGTTTGCATAAAGGTGTTTAAATTCAGTCCCTGATGAAGCCAACTTACTGGCTCAAGAGTCAGGAATTCCTTTGTGACTTTTCATGTATTCTCCCCCTGACCTGCCCCAAGCTCTGGGCATCTCTTGCTGACTTGCCATGAAACTGGAAGGACTGAGATGGACTGATGTTCCCATCTCCCAGCACCCTGAGTTTAAAGCCCCTTTCACCAGCTGGGCAAGCTTACGGCCAAAGATGCTCTTTCCGTTCTCTGACAGATGGATCCCATCAGCCCCCAGTAAACTCCATTTCTCAAGGTGACTCATGTGGTCCAAGAAACCGAAACCCTGATGTGGTTCCAGCCCTGTAACCATTTGTTGATTTGCCAGACCTGACTGGCCCTTTCAAACACCTTCCATTTGATGGGAGGGTTGATGAAACAGCTGTGTGTAATAGTGAGTGGACTGTTTGAGGCTCAGTAGTCTCTCAGTTACATCCCTGGTACAACTCCCCAGCAAGCAGCACCTCTCTAGAGAGTGTGTCAAGTCATCAAATGGTACCTCTGAACCTCTCAGAAGAATCACCTACTGCTATCACCTGTTGCCTTTTCTTAGTTGTGCTGGTTGTGGTACAGTGAGCAGGTGGGGCTGCCTTACTCAGCCCCAGTGCCTCTCCTGATCTGGAGGTCTTTCCTCTTCAGTCTGCAGGGCAACAAAGTGGTTATGCAAGGACACCTCAGGCTTCAGGGAAGTCTCTTCCTCCTGCTGGTCCTTGCAAGACTCCATTCTTCTGTGTGTGACAGCGAGGGAGTTTTTGGCTGTTTGGTTGTCGGCTCTGGGGCCACTGAAGGCTGTGCATGGAACCAGCTATCTAAGTCCTTCTCAGTCTCCCTGATGTTACGCAGCCTTCTTACCACCTTTTGCAGCTCAGCCACCTGCTGCAGGAGGTACACCACCTGAGCACACATTTTGCAGGCGGGTCTGCTGCCTGTCCCTGCCCCAGGAAAAACATCTGTCTCTTCCTGCAGTCTGAGGTCTGCACTATCTGCCCTGGTGGTGTCTGCTGCCCCCACCCAGAAAGAACTGCTGTAGGGAGAGGCTGCAGTACAGACTTCAGATTCCAGCCACAGCAAGATTGTGTATCGCTGCCCGTTTCAGAGGTCTTCTCTCTGATCCACTCCTGTGATGGGACCAGTGGCCTGACCTCTATGTCCCCCTCCTTTGACTTCACAAAAACTGAAAAGCTCTAGTGAGACCAGGCCATAGCCGGGACCATTCACCTTTGCAGGAGGCTTTCTGCACCTTTCCAGTGACCCCTACAGACCTAACTGTAGAGGTCTCTGCTGAGGTCATGGAAGGCTTAAGGCAGACAGTCCACTCCTTTGGGAGGGAAAGGACATGGTCCCCAGTATATCTGGCCCATGCCTTAACATCAAAATCCCTCTGTTCTGCTATGATTTCAGCTTCATATTTTCCATAGGCTTTCCAGAGAAAAGCACATCTAAAAGTGAGCTGTGAGACAGATGAGTTAGAGTCTTGAAGAGAGGAGTATGAAGCAGAAAGTCTACTTCAGCTACGGTGGTAATTGCAGATTAGCATGATCATTTGAGCCTCTTTTGTTCTAAACAAAAAAAAGATGAAGTTAGCTGAGCCAGCAGGAGCAGCTGATGGTGCAAAGTAGGTACCTGTGTGAGCTGCCTGGCCTCACTGTTGGCAGTGCCATCATGCCTTTATGGCACGCTGTCAGGGTATAAAAAACCATACAGTGGGGGGAGCAACCTGCTCCACTACACATCAAGAATCCAGAAAGAGCCTCACACACCTGTATGTCTGATGCATTAATAGAGAGTAAAATCTCCCCTTTCTAGAAGCTCTTTTATGTGCTTGGATGAAGATAATAGTCTGCTGGTGCAAGGCAGACTCTCTGACCAGGGCAATGGCAGATTTTGGAGACATTTGCTAGCAGTATTTCCTTACTCCTCTAACCTATCCTTCCAAATAGAGCTAACAATAGTTTAACCTACAGCTAATTTCACATGGTCATTTTAAGGATCTGAGATAATACTTCATACGTTGTCAGTTTAAGTACAAGTTAATGACATCTGGCAAATACAGGGCCTTTGCTTTTTACTGCACAGCAGATCTGACACACCCTTTTTAAAGATTCATATAGTGAGAAAAGGTTAATCTTATATTAAACCACCCTTTATTAAAAAACATAAACATTTGTAAATATATAAAATTATAAAGTATCAAGTGCTTTTTGTTTCCCAGTACAGTGGAACTCAGAAGTGGCAGGTAAATTTGGCGTTAATGCTTGGTCTGTTAGTTCCAGGGCTGCAGAACTGACCAGGTAGTTTTGCAAAAGACAGCTAATCTCGTTCCTCTGACAGGTTTAAACAATCTTGTTTCACCTTGGTTTCGGACTTCTTTCCTGCTTCTTTTGACAAACATTAGTGCTTAGTAGAGAGAGGAAGGCTGGAGCTGGAGGAACGAGCAGGGTCCCTAGAAGGATGCAGAGAGGTGTTTTACAAAGGGACAGCTTTCCAGTTGCTAATGAGGAAGAGAACTCAGGCACTGAGAGAGCTCCTTTGTACAATGTTCCTCAAGAAAAGTGCATTCTTGGCATTGGGATCATCTTCTAGCTGGACTGGATAAAGCTAGTCACAGGTCCAATTTGCATCAAGATCCCTTAATCAGCAAGTACTCAGATTCCCTTGAAATATGTATGATATGAAACATCATGAAATCCCAACTACCTAATTTTTTTTACCACTTAAATGTTATAAAGTAAAAATTTCTCAGGTTGTACACCTAGACCTGAACACCAAAGCAGGACACCAGACTGCTGTGGAAGTACTGTAAAATGAAAAATCCAGTTGTACCCATTGTAACTGTTAGTGTAACTGAACTCTTTTGTGTCACTTCCCATCTCTTCTAACACGAAAGAACAGATGTCAGTTGCAGAGAGAACTGGAAGGTGTTTGTTGATGTTGTTTCTTACTTGGTCTCCCCCTCAAGATCCCTGTCACCTGCAGAACCTTATGACAAGTCCCTGCCCTAAGTGGTCACCTTTGCCAGTTCTTCTGCCAGCTTCCACCATGCCAGGCACTACTGTGCCATTGCCCAAAAAGTGAACTGCCCTCTCAGTGCTCCTCTATAGGACAGCATCACAAACACTACTCTAATATTAAACCAGCAGGTTCATCTTCTTGTGGAAAACTTAAACCACTGAAACTGCAAAAGAGGTGGAGGAACAGAATCCCAAGTGAAACAAGCTTATCCTGAATGCCTCAGCATTTAGCAGGGAACCAGAGGGGTGAGAAATGCTGCTGTATTTAACTTCTGCTGCTTACTGATATTTTCTTTTACAGGCAGCACTACAGGCAAGGCTTCTCTTTTCTTGTCGGTAGAAGAAGACAAAGTGGCTCACTGTAACAGAGTTGTATTACAGATCCCATACTTACACATCCCCGCTGGAATGGAAGGATGCTCTAACTCCTGCTGCCCTTTAGCTAAGCGGCACAATTAGCTCCAACCTGAGTGGAAGAATTGTTATGCTGTACAAGGACCACAGTCCTTAAATAGAAGTTTTCCACTGGGTTTGTGGTAGGCACAGCTTCTAACTCTCTGAAACCTTCACCCTTGATCCACGTACATGAAAATAAAAAAATGGCTGAAGTATGTTGTTACCCTCCACCGTAACATTTCTTTAGCTTGAATCAAGTCAGCTAAAAAATTCAGTTACGTGCATAGCTGCCCATTCCCACTTTGACCTTTCTGACAGGACAGCCTTTCTTACAGCCCAGATCCCCAAATAAACACAAGATTGAGGGATGCACAGCAAAGGTGCCCTTTGCTCTAGTTCTTGCTTGTTGTGCAACAGGACCTGGAGTATCCCAGTGTAGAAGCTAAGGATGGGTCCGCACCCACAAGTCTGAGTCCTTGGCCCTTGGCATCCCCTTTTTGGCCTGTTTAAGGTTCAGGAACATCTGCTGTTGCTGTATCTTCTGCCTTGACCAAATCAGAACTGATTGTCTCAGCATGGAGCCGCTTGTAGTCGGTGTGGAAGAAGATGACGTAGAAACAAGACATACCACTGCAGAGGCCAGCCAGCACCAGTACTGGAGCTATAAGAAAGATACACTTTTAGGCAGTGAATCCAAAACTCCCCATGGGTGCAGAAGTCTACAGGTCAGCTTCCCAGAAACTGCACATTCTGTCTCATCTACTCCTAAGTGATACCACCAAGGACAGGGTGCAGACCACAGCTGGCAATACCAGTTTGGTAACAGACAAACTTTGCTTCACCTAACACTGGCATAGGAAGAATATTTAGGTGGAATGTGGAAGGTTTCCAGGACACCATATCCTGCATGACCCCACAGGTTGGAGGTCTTACACCAATGCACACAGTGTGCTTGTGGGAGCGTGTATCTCTCTGTAAGTGTACACGTTTGTGTGCTGGGGGCTGGTGAAAAAAGTTACAAAAAATATTGAATCAAATCACTTGCGTTTCATAAGAGAACAGGTCATGCTTCTTGTTACATCATCTGGGAGCAAAGTGTAGAAAAAATTCACTAAACTTGAACTTTTATCAAAGACAAGTTTGTGTTTAAAGAACATTTTCTGAAGGGAAAAAAAGAAGTATATCTAAAAGACTATGCAACAAAGCCTGGAAGTGGTTCTCATTTCACCGTGTCTCAAATGAACACCTCTATCCCTTTCTCCACGGGTGTTCCTGCATGTATCAGACCACAAAAGGAGTAGGAATGGGTACCTAATCCGGAAATCCAGCTCTGATCTGATTAAATGGCAAGTTGCACGCTTTTAGAGATGAAGTAGTCAAATTGCTTTTTGAGGGACAGTTATTATGAAGCCTTGATCCCTTATAGCTAGTGGAGTTTATTCTGGGGAGTTTCTGCTCAGCTAAGCAGGATATATTTAAAAGGTGATAGTATATTTAAAAGGATATATTTAAAAGCTTTGCTTACGGTGTCCCCAGGACTTGATGTCAGTATTACATAAATATGAACCAGCTCAGAGATCAAGACTAGGGTTTAGCCTGCACTGAAAACATTTATGTGCTCCTGTTAATCTCAGTTGCTGTCTCTTCTCCTGACCAGCTAGGGAAGGAAGGGACATCTGGAGTAAGTCAGAACAAAGCTGTACACAGGCAGTTGTGTGTGCATAAGGAAGGGAGATAGCTTTCAGTCTAAGAATTTGTGGTCTTGGCCTCTGATATGAAAAGAGGCACTGGTTGTGCTATGTGGACAGGGTCTTCCCCTCAGAATGGCTGCTTTCTAGCTTGATGAAGCTCAGGTCTCTGCAGGTTGTGTGCAAGAAAAACTTAAATCCAGAGCCAGCAGTGGCATTCATGGCACCTTAGAGTTCTTTCCATTTCAATCTTGCAGGCTTGGTTTAGCAGGAGCAGCAAAGAGTGCACCATGAAGTTCAGAAAGGTGGTTAGAAGATATGCTACAATAGGNCATGGGGTGCAACCAAGTGTCCAGCATGATTTCCCAAGGACATACTTACTTGTCCAGTCCAAGGCTCCATCCTGGTCAAGGGCACAGGTGGAGAATGGATCCTCAGAAACATGGACAGTGAGGGCTTGTAGTAGAATCATCAAAATCACGCCTTCAATCTGGCTGTGGGGAGAAGCCAACATGCAGTTATGTTACCTGCTTGACTTAGCAGTGCTGCAAACAAGGCCACCTTCCCCAGCTGGGAAGGGGTGATGCCTCCTTCTGGAGCAGGGTCCTTCTGGCAGAGAAAGCTACTGCTGGATTCCTCTGTCACAGGCATTTGGTTAACTGGCCCTGGCCCACAGGAGGTCCAGGTCAACTTCAGACACAGGGCCAGCGTGGCAGGATCATTATATACTCCCTCTGAAGGCGAGCAGGTGTTGAACTACACCTGTCAAAAAGCTGACGCATATTCACTGGGCAGAGACTTGGAAACACTTCCCACTGCAGGACTGAGGATGCAAAAAAGTCAGGCTATGACTTCAGCCTCCTTCTCATTCACAGCTGGCTGGCAGCAGTTACTAAGTCCACAACCAGTGAGAGAAAACAGCCTTCAAAGGCAGTGTCTGATGCCCCTCACTGACTGATGTTTCTTGCTCCTGCAGCTCCACCTGACACAAACACGTGGCACCACATCACTGGTGTCACTGCTTAGAGCTCCAACAAGTCATTCCTGTTGAAGTCCACAGCCTAGGCAAGTAAACTGGTAACAGGAAGGACAGTCACTGTCCCATCTGTTATGACTAATGAGCCCCATCTCCCTCAGCAGAGCACTGAGAACTGACAAGTCCCTGTCCTGTTGTGAGAATTGGTGCCTCTCATACAGCCCCCACCTGCTTCAACGGCAGGTGATGCTGGGTGTGGTTAAATAATGCTTTATGTCAAGCAAGGGAGACTCTTAATCTTCCTTCTTGCTTTTGTTGCACCTCTTCCACATAGTCCTTGTTTTCAAATATTTAGCTCTTCTGCTCTCTGGCTCAGAGAGCAAGCTCCCCCCTTGCCATGGGCATGTGAACAGACACCAGAGAGACATTCAGTAGGATGGCAAGCTCTGATGTCCACGCTCTTCTCTGTCTGCACCCACACCCCTGTGTGTGTATGAGTGTTGGAACCCAAGCTCAGCTGTTAATTGGATTTAATCTGCCTGCTTACCTTGCAACAAAAATCAGGCCTGTAGATGTGCCCTCTCCCACAGGGTAGGAGCACTCCACAGCCAGCTCCATGGCAATGGGGTAGATGGCAAACCCAAAGAAACCGAAGAGTGAACTGGTGATGGCCAACATGATAGCCTGATGTCTGAACCGAGAAGTCTGCAGGCAAAAAAAGCAATACCAAAGTCTCAGTGTCAGCACTGCTGTACAGAAAGTCTCTGAACCCTTAACCTGCAGGAAGTCCCAAGGGATGACTGTTCTCACCAGTATATTCCCTACCTGTTCCTGAAATCAATTTTTTACCTCCAACCCTCTAGAGTCAACAAAGGGCTACAAAATGGAGTGCTATCTGTTGAATTGAAGCAAGCACAGGATCAGCAGAATTATCTGAAAAGCACTGGTGTGGTTGTACTACTGTAGCTAGACTGGTCAGTAACTTTCAGGAGTGTGTTGAGCATCCCTCTAGGGCCAAGTGAAACACACACCTTCCTCCCAATGCAAAGTAACATTTTGGAAATGGTGTTTGCATTGGGTTACGTGTGAGAATTCATTGGGTTGCTGCAGCTCAGTGATAAGGAAAATTAGTCAGACTCACGTTTCTAACACTGGGCTTTTAATATCAAAAAACCCACAAACCAAAAAGCAAACAAAAAACCCTCTGAAACATTTACAAAACCTGGAGATTAGTTTAGTGCCTAGAACAGCCTTGTCCCTAACTCTGCAGAAAAGAGCATGATCTTGTCCAGCCAATGCTAATAAAGATGAAGTACTTTACAGCCACACTGCTGGAACCTCCTTCCTTAACCATGTAATAAATTCCCACAGAGGAACACAGGGTGTCTGTCCTGGCATGGCAGCAGACCTGGCCCAGCTAAACTGTCTAAGTCAAGGAAAGCTCTGTGTCTGGAATGTGAGTTCAAAGCGCAAAGGCATCAAACAGATTTAAATGGGTGGTTCATTCTACTACTTTGAACTGATAGTTCATCTGTATGGGATGAAGGTGGAGGAGGGAAGGGGAGGAGCAAAAGGTTTGCTTGTTGCTCCTAACACAGCCTCTTGCCTACTCAGTGCTTTAACTGAGTCAAGGCAAGCTGACTTGTATTCAGATCGTCCTCAAAACAAATGCCAGAGTATGAAAGGGGAAAATGCAAGGTTTGCTTTAGGCACCTTGTCCTACATTGACAAGGGCATTGCATTTGTCTGTCTCTTCCAAATGGAGCTACCATCACTGGGGTCTTGGCCCCAGGGGAGGTGTGATCACCCTCTATTGAAAGTCTGATTTTTCAACACACAAGAGAAATGGGAAAGCAGAAACCTGCACCATTCTGGGTCCTCTGTGGTGCTGGGAGTCCTGTGTGTCATGATCACATTCCTGCTGTGTGGTGGCTCCCATTGGCAATGGCTATGCTTGTGAGCAGTACTTGCACTCTGGCGCCATGGGTGTAAAGCCTCCAGGTTGCGCATTCCTCTCCTGGCTGAATTCAAGTGTTCTCCTCTTCTGCCTCCCTTGTCCCCCTCAAGGAACTACTTCAGAACTGGCACATAACTAGGTCCTTTCTGCTAATGTTGCATGCCTGACACCCACCACTGTTAAAGGCAGATGTTGGGAAAACAGGGACATTTTTGTTCATTTTTGTAAAATGAATATTTAGCAATTCCCTTTCTTTTTTTGAAAAAAACGGTCTCGGGAGTCAGTAAGCAAAAATGGTAATTCAGTACAGGGAAGTAAAATTATGCCAATTTATCCCAAATCAGTCTGCCTCAGGCTCCACAGTGACTGTGAAATTCTCAGTGAAAGGTTTGTCTTTAAAACATTCCTAGCCCAGAGAGATAATCCCAAAGTATAACACATGGCTTAATAAACACTACAACATGAATGACCTTGGTTTAAATTGATGATTTATCAGATGGCAACAGGAATAGGCCCATGGGTGTGGCACAATGCAAGGGAGAACTCACCACTGCGAACATGATGCTGGCAAGTGCACTCAGACAGAAACAAATCTTGGTGGACTCTATGAACTTCCTTGTCCGGTCGACATACATGCCTAGCAGGAAAGCACCCAACAACCCACACACTGTGAACAGTGCACCATTCAGGCCAGCAAAATCCTGGAGGGCAGAATAAGAAGTAATGAGAAACTAGAGCAGTTTGGAAAGAGGTTTTAATGTCACTGACCCATCTGCCAACTACCAGTGGTTCACTTACTGAGGTAGGAAAAACTTCCTTGCCCACTGCAGTAGCTGAGACCTTCACAGGGCTCTGAGTAGCACATAACAGAGTCCAGGTGCTTCTACAAGTGTGGGGGGACAGCACTCCCAAAGAGTGGTAAGTCTCTGCACACCTGTCAAGGGAGGCTGGTTACAGAGCAACAGCAGTTTCCTGGCGTTAAATGTTCCAGCCTGGAGCCACTGGGCTCTTCCAGGGACAATCAGGTGCTTTGTCCTGGTGGTAACAGGACCAACTGCCTTGGCACCTGCTGCTGTTTATAATCACCCTCCTGGCCCTTTTCTTACCAGGGACCTGCACTGGCACACCCAAAGCGTGTTAGAGGAGACAATGCCTGGCTGTGTCAAAGTCTAATTAGAGAGGCAGTGAGCAGTGGCTAGGATAGGGTACATGCTCTGTTGCCTGCAGTGATTGCCCTTTGCTTGTAGCACTTCTTCAGCTCCATAAGAATTCAAACGCAGACAGCAATCCTGAAAGCAGAGAAGCCTTTAACAAAATAGGGTAAACATTTTTGGGACCCTCAGGGGCACTGGAAGGAAAGGGTATATGGAATAGCTTCTCTGGGCTAAAGGGCCAGGGCAAGCCAGTCACACACAGACAAAATAATGATGCACAGAAAGCAAGGCTGCAAAGTTTAAAAGGTTCCCAGTTAAAAGTCAATGGACTGTGCAAAATGTGACCTGACTATGGAACCCTGAGCTAGATACCAGACCTGGGAGCTGAAGAGGGGGTGGACAGAGACCAGACATGTAAACGTGCGTATATAACAGCTGGAGAGGTGTTTTAAGAGGATCCCCATGACGATACAAGCAGCAGGACTGAAGTGCAGCCTGCTGAGGAGAAACACGTGAACTGGGGGGGCCTTGTGCTAATGAGCTGGAGGGAGAGAGCAGGAGGAACCAGCTGTGCACACACTGTGCTGAACTGTAAAAGCAGCACCTGGCCAGTGTCATGGGAAGGATGGGAAAACACCTGTCACAGTACTGCTGGCTTCCTCTGCTGCCCTGGCTTCATGTAAGTCTGTGTAAAGAGGAAAAGGTGCTTGCATCAGCCTGCCTTCAGCTTCACTCTAGGGCCTGCCTGGGTCTCATTCTGCTCTGGGGTAGGTGACAAAAGGCTGCATAGACATCAGTGCTCTGGAGTGGCTCAGCAAAATCACAATATTCATTTTTCCTATAAAATTTTTCATTTGCAAATGGGAGCCTGACCACGGGCAGTAATGAAAATGCAGGTCATCCATTATACTAAGAGATTGATGGTGTTCTGGATTAATGTACTGCTTAATCTATATTAGATAATGTGAGCAAATAAGATATGAGACTACAGCATATTCAATTGTCTTCATTTTGCTCTGAGTCCTTTATGACGGAAAATCAATTTGATTGTATCATAGATGATGTGGACAATGGGGAGAAAAGGAAGAAGACTCACATTTGAATATCCCTTTTCACAAAGGATCTGTTCTAGCAGAGCTGAAAAGCAGGTGAACATCCCAATTCCTCCTCCAAAGCACACTGCCAGGATGATGTATGACTTGTTTGTCAGGAGCTAAAAAAGAAGTTAATGTAAATAAGTGGGGGAGGGAAAAGGCCTGGCTCTGACAGTAGACTTGTGGGTCAGCAGCTCTGACTCCTCAGTTGAAAATGCTGACAGGGTAACTCCGTCATCATTGACGAAGTATGTCCTGTCGGTTCAGCCAGAGGACAAGTTACAATGGGGACCATGTAGGGAGGAAGGAACTCTTCAGTGCTCAAATGCTTCCTTCGCTTTGCCATGTGCTGTCTTATCTGTTACCATATCCGTTCAGAAGGCCCAGGTGAGCTTGTTTGACCTACCTGAACAGCAGCCAGCCCACAGATGAATGGTCAGATAGCATCTCTTGCAGCTTTGCTGTGGGCAGCTTCCACTCCCTGAGGAAGGAAGGGATCCTGATCTCCTTCAGGGGGCTTTCCATGGCAGGGTTTGGGGAAGTGGCGTTCAGAGTCTGCTTTGTAAGCAGATCCTTCAGCATATCCCTGTGTTGCAGGGCTGCATCTCTCACTCCAGCACGGCAGGCCCTGTGCTGTAACACTTACCATTTTGAGCCCCATGAAGAACGGCTGTGAGTTGGAGTTAGTGGCACTGGCCGATGGCGGCGTTGGCGGGACCTTCTCGTGAATCCCCAGAGTTGCTAGAGCACAGGCTGTTACTGCCGGGACAGCATAAACACCCAGCTACACAACATAAGGACAAGACCAGTTACCAGTCTTTCCAGCTCCACTGCCTCCAAACAAATAAATCAGCTGGACCCAAATCAGCCCAGCTGACTGATTAAAGCAGTTTTCACTTACCATCAATGGAATGTGCTTTCCTTCAGGAACCAGTGCAGGTGACAACAAGTTTGCTATAAGAATGCCCAAGGGATTGGCTGGAAAGAAATAAAAGAGAAACATTTTTTTCATGCAAGCAGTCAGAATCATGTATCCACCCCTACTGCCTGCCAGCACCACAGCTGCAGTGTGCAGCAGTGTAATGAGTAAGGACAGAACAAGGAATGTATGTGGAGAAACTAGGAGGGGAACATGTGGAGAAGATGACTGTGTGGTCTCACTGTTGCCACGTCTGTTGGATCACGCCCATGAAGTCCATTTTATAAAACCATCTCCCTACAACTCCTAACTCCTGTAAACTGTTTTTCAAGTACAGACTATGACGTCCTCACCCTCACACAGCTGCCTCAGTAAACATCAAGCTGAAGTAACAAAGGCATGTATACATTTTGTATAGGATTGCCCTGTTCAAAGGTGAACAGCCACAGCTCCCTTAGCCGCTTCTGCCATGACAGAAGCTTCATTCCCCTGCCACCATTTCCAGGCACATGAAGGATGACAAGGTGAAAGGGAAAAATGCTTAACTAATCTAGTAGCTTTTATACAGTGAAATGACTGCTGGATGGATGAGGGAAGAGCAGCTGACACTGTCCCAATAACAACCTTGCAGACAAGTTGCTAAAGGAGTGGCTAGACAAGTGGACAGTGAGATGAACTGAAAGCCAGCTGAGCAGCTGGGCCCTGAGGATTGTCATCACTGACATGAAGGCTGGGTGCCAATCAAGAGCTGGGGCTGATTAGCCTGGAGAAGCTGCTGGAAAGCACTTTTGCAGAGAAGGACATGGGGTCCTGGTGGATTGCAAGTTGACCATAAGCCAGCCATGCACACTTGCAGAAAGGTGTCAAACAGCACGCTGGGCTGCATTAGGAGGAGGAGATGGAAGATAGTGATCCTTCTCCTCTACTAAACCCTGGTGAAAAACATACAGAGTGCAAGTCCAGTGCTGGGTTCCTTGATACAAGGTACAGAGTTAGTGGAACAAGTCCATTCAAGGCCCAAAGACATGGTTAAGGGTCTGGAACATCTCTCATACCTAAAGGAGGCTGGGACAGCTGAGACTGGTTAGCCTGGGAAAAGAACCTTGATCAGCAATTATAAAGATGGAACTGGACTTTTCTCAGTGGTGTACAAAGCGTAACACAGGAAACTGTACCTGCATATAAACTTCTTTACTGTGATAGCCATTCTGCACTGAAACAAGATGCTCAGATAAGCTGCCACACCTCCATCCTTGGAGATAATCAAAACCTGACTAAACATAAACCTAGACAACGTGGTCTAGCCAACCCTGGTTGAGCAGGGGGTTGGACAAGATGATCCTAAGAGGTGCCTTCCAACATTCTCTGTCCTGTAATGCTGCTGAGGCATCATTAATAGTGCTATAGCACACAACAACTGTAGCATTTCTACTCTGTGCTTGGGAAAGTACTAGCTTATGATGCTGGTGAAATGTTACCTGCTTCTAAGTACATGGAAACAATTAAACAACAGTTTGCAAGGAGATGGATTACATCTTCTTCGTTGGGGTAAAATGCAACTGGGCATTGTAGGGACCGCCTGCAAACTAGTCAGCTGTTTCCATGAACTGTCCGTGAATCGACACGCTGAAGAAGGTCCAGAAGGTATAGATGAGGGTTGGAAATGTGAGCATTGGGCTAAATTTGAAAGGACTGAGATTATGAGTAATTACATGGCTTCAGTTGCCTCCTTTTCCTGGGAAGAGAAATTATATGAGCCTAGACTATGAATGGAAAGGAGATCGCTGGAGTTAATCAACTATACATTATAGTTCAGGGGCCCTGGTGGACTAGCTTGCAGTACTCTGCAGTGGGGCTGTGTGTTTTGTGGTCAGTGACGCTGATGTGCTGAAACTCTTTAGAGTGCAGAAAATTACCTCAGCAAATGAAGAATCCTATGGATGAAGCAGAGGTCATTTCAGTGGACTCAGATAACTCCTACTTCTGACACAGGAGAACTTCTCATGATCTTCACAAGGGATGAGTTCTTGGCCCTGCACTGCTTCTTTCTGAGTAAGTCTCTACAAGCGATGGGTAGGACCAACATACAACAAACACTCAAGAGCTGAGTCATTAATCATTATGACAGCTGAGTCATAATGATTTCAGCTGCTCAGCAGGATCCTGGATGCAAGGTCCATATTTGTCACAAAACCCTGTATAGACACTAATAGCAGGAGGCTGTAGGGCCAGTTTCTGCGTGCAGCACTGATACCAACAGTACTGGAATGATGAGTGCTGTTCTGGTAATTACACAAGAAGTGGGCACTGATAAATTGCAGCAAGATGAGACAAAAAGCTCATGTGAGCAACAGGAATGCATGGAGACAAGTGGGAAGAAGCAAAGGGAAATTTGGCTGTAAAGTGGCTGGGTGGGAACCATTCGGTCTTTCAAGGCAAAGAAGAGAAGAGTTGATTCTGTCCATAACTATCTGACAAACAGGTGCAACAAGATGGAATAGATGGGGGATAAAGAGCATTGAGATGAGAAGTAACATGTTGACATTTGCCAGTGAGGTAATTAACCACTGGATTAAATGTCTGGGGATGTGGTAGATGCTCCTTCCAGACAATATTTAAATTTTCTTGAAATGAAATCCTGATTTTGTAGAGTAGACATTATGGGTGTAACCAGGCATTATTAATGGAAGTCCTCCATACAGCAACATGCAGGTGTTGCAGCAGACAGCAATCACAGCCCATTCAGTCTGCACTCTTATATCCCAACATGGCAAATACTGAACAGCTTCAGGTCTTGGGATTCCACTGTTCCTTGCTCTTCAGGTTTGTTCTTTGTCATAGTTGGATCCATTTGGCTCTGTAAAGACTGAGGACACTCTGTGAACAAAATGCTCTTTGGCTGCTCTCTCACTTAAGAAGGGCAAGTAGTTTGCAAGCTGAGTGCCCAGTGGTCCTTGGTAGTACTTATATTGTGGCCACACTGACAACAGAGCTCCTTCTCTTGCAGGGAAGGTGAAGGTCTGTCTCAGCACTGGGAAACCAGATGAGTCATCAGGTCCACCCTATTCTAGGAGAAACAGTGCAAAAACAATTTATTCATTCTGACACCATAAATCCATTCTTGCTAAACAAGAGTGCCCATGCTCTAGGCTTGCAGCAGCATTGGGAAAGCTCCGCCTTTCCCCATGCCTAACCCTCCTTTACAGCTCCAAGGCAACACAGAAGAAAGGCAGCTGCTGGCTGTTTTGAGGTAAGGACAGATGGGGCTGCCACACACATGTAGGTACTGTGAGATTTCACAGCTGGAGCCAGTGAACCAGCCCAGTTTCTGGAGCACCGCTCAAGTCCTTGGAGAAAAGAGGACGAGATTTCTTTGGCTGCTGCGTAAAAAGGCACATGAAGGTAGGAAGCAGGTCTGTCAAGTGCAGTATCCTGTCTCTATCCATGCCCAAAGGAGCCAAGAGAAGAATATGATTAGAGCAAGCTTGTCTGGTGCCTCTCCTCTGGTTTCCCAGCTTCCAGGCACTTAGCAAGGCAGGTGTGCTTTCTGCACGGATAGTCCTGCCATTTAGCATCCCCAGCATGTTTGTGCGGACAGACGAGTATATTTTATCTGTGTGTGCATACATATCAATTAGCAATATGTGCTCAGCCTTGCTACTGGATGAACTGGTGGACAGAATTGCCACAGCAGCATCACCTCACCTCTATCCAGTTACAGGATTTGGCAACTATGAGCACTGGCACTACATGCAACTTAAAACACTTTCCTAAGCAGCTGCAAAATTAAGGCCACTAACAACTTAGTAACATTAAGAGCTGTCCCCAGCCTCTGTGATATTTAGGTAAAGGTGACAATCTGATCCTGGAAGAGAGGAAGAAGGTCAGGAGTGCTGTCTCTGAAAGGCAAGCAAATTGCTAGCAAGTTCTGTGAGGCAGCGATGTTACTTTGCAGCTATCACTTACACATTGATGCAATCATATTTGCTGTCGCTCTCTGGTGGTCTGGAAACCATAGTGCTGCAAGCTTTGTCGGTGAAAAGATGATAAGAGGCTGTGCTAGTGCACAGAAGCATTGCCCAATAAACAGGTACCAGTAACTCTGGGAACCCAAACTCAGGAACTTCAGAACGCTGAACATCCGGGTGATGCTACCAACCATGTTCAGCCATGCACTCAGGACCACCTGCAGCAAGCAGAAACAGCCAGGGTTTGTATGCTGAAGGCTGAAGGGCAGAACTTAATACAAGAGATTAGCATGAGCAGCATCTCAAATGCACTACAGGAGACACTGGGTGTTAGTAATCACCACCTGCAGACTATCCCCACCCCTCTGGGCCACTGCAAGATGCTCCTGATCCAGCCTGCCTCCTTAGGGAGCAAGGTGGCTGTCTTGGCCCCATGCAAGAACCACATTGATGAGAAAGCCAAAGTTCACCAATTACACCTTGCTGGCAAGTTTGCGCCATCACCCATATTTTGCTGTGACAATTCAAAGATCATGGCAATGAATCATCCAGCTTATGGATCCTGCAAAAGCTCTTCTATACCATTAGCATGACAGTGTTTCAGTGCCACATTCCACAACACAGTTCCAGGATTGTGTACAGACCCCAAGGTGGCTTAGCAGAGACCAAGCTCTGAGGTCACAGGGGTGTCTTGCACCCTGCCCTGCTATTCCTTAAATTGGCCCTGCAAAAAAAATTGCAGTGCTAACACTTTTCCACAGCAAATCTCACCCAACTACAGCAAGCTCTTCACAGAGTCAGCTCACAGTATCTGTCCCTGTGGTTGGCTAAGACAACAAAAACTAAAGCTGGAAAAGGCAAGCAGGGCTGCAACTTTATTTTGACTTTTCCCACTGCTCTTGGAGGTGACGTGACAGCTGTTATTGAACTAGGATAGAGCTTTCAACATGCTCATCCTCTGCAGCATTTGGCACAACTCCTATTCAAAGCATGTGTGTTAGTGCTTTGTGCATCTACTGCTACCTCTAGGTGAAACTTCCTCAGGGAAACAGAACACTTCCACTCACAGCACATCGGAGCCCCACGCTGTCAAGAACCCATGTTGCCACCAGACCAAATGGGATCGAGATGAGGAGGTACACCATTGAGAGCCAGTTGACCGTCTCCAGGGAAATGTGGAAGTACGCAGCTGTCTTATCAGCCACAGGAGCAAACGTCAGCCACAGCTGCAGCGTAGAGACCAAACATGGGTAAGCACGAACACCTCCAACAGAACAGAAATTCAGCAGCCCCTCAAGCTGAGTTGTGAAGAGGCTCACTGTCTTCGTCTCTCCTTGAAATTACGATGTTAAGGTTGGTAATAAAAGTTCAAAGCCCCAGTGTCTGCAGTTACTTGGCCCAGAACACCCCATCCATTTCACTGCCTCGTCTCCAATCCCCTAGTCCTGATGCTGGAGGTCTGTACCTTTTTCTGTCCCCATGCTGAACGTGTTGGCCCTGATGCACTTACTTACCCGATGCAAACCACATGCAATCCTTCTGTGTCAGCATAAACAAAACAGAGGCTGCCACCCCTTCTCTGCAGCTAAGATCCTCTTAAACTTGTACTGGTATTTTCAGTTCCATTGGTAACACCTGGATGTGGCCTCTTAAGAACAACTTTACTATGTGTCTGCCAAGAGATACATTATTCTGTGCTTTCCTATACACACTCAACAGTTAGAAAAGGACGTAGAAATTTGCGTTATTTAATGTATCAACACATAACAGGGAGGTACACACAGAAGAGGTATTTAAATAACTATCCATATTTTTCTTCCAGTGCCATATCCGAACATAGCTCCTAAACCTTGTTTTAGGCACTGGTTTCACAGTTCCTGTCTGCTTCTGGTTTCTTATGGGAATGACCTGCTTGATCCTAAAGTCAGGTCCTGAGATCACATCGACGAGAAAGAAAATGAGGTGCTACAAATTCAAGGACGTTTCTGTAGATTCTTTGCAAAGATGCCTTCTGGTGCTTTTCAAAAAGACTGGCCTAACCTGAGAAGGGATTATTATATCAATAATATCCATGTAAGCTACTCCACTGTTAGAAGATGATCTTGCTGCTGCTGAATACTCAAGGTTATAAAGTCTGCAGAAATGTGAACAAAAACTTCAGTTATAGCTTTCTACAAATGACTGTTGCTTTCCAGGTACTCCACTCTGCCATCACAAGCTTCCTCTTCACAGCCTGTATCCTGCATACAGCATCAGCTGTGGCATTTACGTGTAACTGAAAAAGGGCTTGGGTAACCTTAGAGGAAGGTGTGTCCCTACAATCTGCTTATTTCCAGTGTTCCTGGGTTTTTTTTCTTACATGCTAGGGACCATAAAAACTACCACATTAGACAGGACCAGAAGGGGAGATGGACTTTTCCCCTTCCTAGAGTCACTGTGTGAGAACTGCCACATGCAAATCTTTGTTTAGCTAGACTTTTCTCCTAGCAGGGATGCAATGAGTAAATGGTAGCACCAGAGGAGTTTTGAATGTATTATCAGTGTTCGTGCAAGGATTCTTAGCCATCAGCCCCCTCCTCTTCTCTGGAAGGAGCTGCCATGCCATATATCCTGCATTCAGCTCAAAGCTCACATCACCATGCTGGGCTCAGACATAACCATGCGACATCAGTCAAGGGTCTGACAGGGGATAGATTTGGTGTGTATCAGCTTCTACAGTCCGGTGGATGAACATACTGGGTGCTGCACTCTTAGACAGCAAGGAGACTAATCCAGGTCACTTCCAAGACTTCCATCAGACTGGGATGGGAATTTAAATGTTTAATACTAATGTAACTGTTTAGATGTTACAAGCATCACTAAGGCGTGAGCTTTAGTTTGATTATGGGATGCTAAACTGCTGCTAAACAGACCTCAGCTGTGTACTTCCAGCAATAGCATTCTCAGTTCCTCACTGCCTTTCACCTGGGGGTGGTGGTGATGATGAAACACTGTACCAGGAAACAGTGTAATCAAAGAGATGATACATTTTGTAAGCCAGCTTCAGGTACATTTTCACCCCTCCTGCTCCTCTGCAGAAGATATTCATCCATGTATCACATCGTTAGGAAAGTGATGCCACGAGCCAGAGCACAGCATTTTGTGCTCAGTGACTGTATGCACCTAGGCAATCTGGGATCAAGCACTCTGGCACGACTCCATTAGACCTAGCAAAACCACTCCTTGCAGAAACCCAAGCATATGGGCTGCTCTGCACTCCCATCCTGAGCAAGAACTCCACTTCTAGCATATGCGTGTGAGAGCACAGAAGGTGAAAAGTTGAAGCCTGTCCAAAACAGAGCTTATTCCTCAAAATAGGAAGTGGGTTTCTTTATGGGTCTGAAGAGAAAAAGTATGTTTTATTGTTTACTATGTGTTGCTCTAACAGAGAAATTCAGAACTGCGCAATGGAGCTCAAGGTGCAACTGTAGTCAGAGCCACCAAATGCCCCTGCAACAAAGAGATGGCACTGTGGAGTTTTGCCAACACAGGGAAATAGTGACTATGCCACCTTCTGCTTTTGGTTTTCCCAGTTATGATAACTTTGCCCACAGTAGTTAGTAAGATCTTCTGCTGGGAGGTAGATAGCTGGCATGTTTTTCTGAAACTCTGCACTGCCAAGGCTGGCACATACACAGGGTCTGGTACTTACACAGGGGCTGCCCTGATATAAGTCCCCTCAGGTGGAACAAGTAAAGAAGGTGCAGTTCTTTCTTGGTGAGATTGAAGTCCTGTAAGCTCTAAAGACGCAGAAGAGAGACAGACAGGTTCCGCTCTCCTCCACTCCCCAAGGGCCATTGTCTTAACTCATCTTTGGCCCACCAAAACCACAGAATCACAGAACATTCTGAATTGGAAGGGACCCACAAGAATCACTGAGTACAAGTCTTAACTGAATGGCCTGTATCAAAGCTTCCCACTGTAGATCACAGTGACAGATGCTACAGGAGAGAGAATGCGTGAGGTTATAGTATGCCATCTCCCAAAGGCTGGTTGCTTCCAGGACAGATTAAGGAAGGAGAAACAGAGAGACAGACACCTCTGTCCTTCCAGAGTTGTTCAGTTCTTGCACCCTTCTGGTCACTGCACAAGCCTCACTTTGTGGGAATATGCCCTTGTGGTCTGGTCAAGGTGCACTCAGCTCCACTGCCTGAGAGGGCACACAGAACCAGAGCCCCAGTGTGAGCTGCAGAACACATCAAGAGGAGTCCATGTGACATGCTGCACTGCCTTGTCCGTGTCCAGACGCACTTCTCTGAAGGCAGCTCAAGAGATGTCACAATGTCAATTCGTGATTGAGAGGGTGACAAGCAATTTTCATTCACCTCCTATCACTTATGTCCCTTCAGAGCCCTGCCAGGGCTAAAACTAACCAAAACCTTTCGGTAAACTTTGACAAAATTCCCAACTTGGCATAAGGTGGAGTGGACGATGTTGGAGGTCAGCAGCAGTTCACTCTCTGGGCCGCTGCATGTTAGGTCAAGAGATTAATACAGATGCCCATGCAGAGTCACTTAATCATGGGCTTTCTTGCCTTTGAAGGCCAAAAAGCCACAATGAGTTTGTGAGCCCAATCCGCTAATACTTGGCAAAACTCACTTCCCCAGCATTATCTCACAGATTCTGTGGTAGTTGTTCTCAAATTACAGCTCCTCCTGTAGTATAATCCAGTTATCATTGGCTATTTCACTGATGTTGTAGACCATGGTATTTGCTCCTTCAGCATTTGGCATGCACTTTTCCCTCCTTTCAGATATGCATCTATCAGGATGTTGGAATAGCCCATGTAATAATATTCACTGTTTCTTCTGTAAATGCAGGAATTGTAGTTCTGTGCTCCTCTCCTGAGCTCAAGCCTTAGAAGCATGCTCATCTCACTGTGGTTTCTGGGTTTAAAGACAGCAAAAGCTTCAGAGCATGCTAGTCTGGTCTGGAAGACATATCTCAGCACACACTCTTCACTACTTGTGCTGTACACAGCAGGCACAGCAGCTGAGGAAGAAGACAGAAGGTCCCCTGAAGGTTCATAAACCTGTTCAGGCTTGGACTGGATTACAGCTGCAGCTCCCTTTGCACACAGTTGGCTGACCGGGTAGCCATGCCCCAATGCTAGATGGACAGAAATGTTTTCCACCCATTATTTACTTATATTCTCAATTACAGGAGGGCTCCCTCCACACCTTCTTTAACAATGGAGCATGTAGGGCCACCAGGGCAAGGGCACTGACACTCAAACCACCTGACTGGTACGGATGTTGGGAAGGGTACTGGCTCTACTTTCAGCTGCCTTGCCCTTTGCTTTAACTTTCTTCTAGCTGACATTTTAATTCTGCTGCACCTCCCGGAAGCTGCTTGGTCCTTTCTCTGTTAACTGAGACTTAATCTCCATTAGAGGTGGCTCACAAGAAAGATGAAGAGGGACTTTCCACAAGGCAAGTAGTGGTAGAACAAGGGCACATGGCCTTAAACTAAGAGAGAGTAGATTTAGATTGGATATTAGAAAATTCACTGTAAGGTTGGTGAGGCACTGCAGAGGTTGCCTGGAGAGAATATGGACTCTCCACCTCTGGAGGTGTTCAAGGTCAGGCTGGAAGAGCAACTTGGTCTAGTGGAAGGTGTCCCTGCTCATGGCAGAGGCACTGGAACTAGATGATCTTTAACATCCCTTCTAATCCATACCATTCTACGATTCTATGATCATGATTCTATGATAATTGCAGGCCTGCATGAGCATTTCTGTAATCAAAACAGGTTACAGCTGTTTTCGTCTTGATGCCGTTTTTAAGTTTTTCTGTTGCCCTTTCTAATATCCTTGTAAACCCTTAGCTGATTCTCAGACATGTACCCAGCCCTCTTCCTTCCAGAATCAGCCCAAATCCTCTTGTTTTCCTCCTGCTCTCATTCCCCTTCTACCTCCATCTTCTCCTGGTTCAGTTCTTCCATCCTGTTGCCTTTACTGTTTCCACTCCCACACAGACTCTCCAGGACCCATTTCACCTGCATGATCCAGGTTCCCTCCACCGATTCCAAGGGAGCCCAGTGTTTGTTCTCCCTCCTATTCCTGCAGGAAGTTACTGGTGTTTTGTGACACACCAGTTCTCTGTCTGCAATGGTAGCTGGGTGACGGCTGAAGGCAGGACTCCATACAGACTCTACACTTTGGTAAGCAACAGGTGTGAGCCGTGGAAGACAGCATACATGAGCTCCAGGTTTTTTGGAGCTCAAAGTGCAGCAATGATATATTGATGCATCACACGTATAACCAGGTGCAGCCCTTCCAGAAGCAGTGCCAAAAATGTTCTTCACAATAGGCAAGCTGGCAATTAATGCCTACTTTCCTCGTGAACAAATCAAGATTCTAAAAGTGGAAAGCAAAACATTTGCAGAAAGGCAAACAGATGCAATCAGACAGAGTGGAAACCAGGCCACTCTGCCATGTCAGTGGTGGTATCAGCTAGCAAAGGTTGCTGTATGGAGGGTTTTTCACTGTCTGGCATACTGTATAGCTGAGTAGAGCGTAGCAATGCCCCTGCAGAACCTTTTATGTACAGTTTTAAAAGAAGAAGCCAAGGGGGATGTCTTGCATGAAATGGGAACTTCTGCTTTGTAACAGGCACTAGCACAGCTTGCCAGTCCCCACAGAGGCTTCGCCTACAGCAGTTCTCCCAGCCCCAGCATGCTTTCTTTCATGCACCTGGACACTGCTTACAATGTGATGTAGGATGTCTTTCTGTGACATGCAGGCTGCCTCCTTCTCCCCTCAGACTGGACAATGAAGCCCTTACACCAGAGTCCTCATCTTCAAGCTTAGAAGTTTGGAAGCAAACAGCCCCTGGCCTCAGCTGAAGGCACCCATGCTGACACAGGAGTCTAGGAAGTTAGGACAGAGGTGGGATCTTCAGAAAAGATCAGATACTTGCCAACATGTCTCTTTTAGCCTCTACAGCTCTCAGAAGTAGCAGGACAAAAGAGCAGCAGCTGTGTGCGCATGCGTATCTACAGGGGACTGCTGGAGCAGACAGCAGTTGAGGAGCGTGTGCACCCTGCCCTGGAGCATGCCAGTTTCCACTTGTGCAGCTCTCCTTCCTCTCCCAAGTACCCTAAGTGGCACTGTAAGCCCTCCAGCTGGTGAGTCAGAAGCCACTTGGCCAAGTGTGAACCAGCTCCAACCCCCTGCTCCCCTGCTCCTCCCCAGCTTGCTCATGCTGGCGAGCACAGAACAGGGCAGTAAACACTCAGTTTCTTTCTTCTGTCTTTTTCTGTGTCCCCAGTACTAAAGCAAGAAGAAGTTCCTCCTGTGAAACACAAAGGTCCCACCTGTTCAGCTTCACAGGAAGGAGGAAAGAAGGAAGCAGCTATTCACTTCAACAGTTTACTGCTACAGCAGCTGTGAGCACACAATGAATACTCTTAAACATTAAGACTCCGGATGAAAAAAACCACACTCAAAACCACAGCATAAGTCTGGCAAAACAAATCCGGGGAGAAACCACAGGCAGAGTTATGCCACCCCTCACCAGCAGTGCTGCAAGAGACAGCTGGAGATAAATCATCTAAGCTTAGCTGTGGTCAGAACACCACCTCTGCCCAGGACTTCAGGCAGCAAGTGAATTATGCTGATGTCTGCTTATGGCCTACTTAAGATAAGGCAGGACTTTCTTACACCATATTGTCAGCTAGGTATTCCCAGAATAGCCATATTTAGGAAATGAGAACCAATTCCTGCTAAGGTAGTACCCACTTTGTACAGCAGGGAGAGACAGAGGCTTTTAAACTCAGGTCAGTAACAGAGACAGAAGTAAGGGGCTATTTATTGTTGGTGTAAAAGCCTTCGTATCATATTAACCCCATTGGTTAATGAAGGGATTTCACACGATGACATGGAGCAGGAGGATATAGGGAAGAGTGCCCCTTTCATCACCACATGGTCTGGTCTGGTCTGGTTTGAGCTCTTTGCTCAATCACACTCTAGACCAGATTGAACTAAGAAATACTCCTTTCTCAGCCTGCTCTTGCTGCATGACCACATGTCCTGTCCTGCAGTTCCTGCAGTTAAGTTGCTTCTACCTTGTCTTCCTGACACTGACAGTCTCCCCCACTCAGTACTGTCTCCTAATTGCCACTTTCAGTGACCCCCAAAGGCCACTAATAGAAAACTGCATGTATATGGACAAGGGTGGGGAATACAAGGCATCATTCTGGAAGCTTGGTCCAGCAAATGAGATCCAAGTCAGACAATTCAAAAGTCGTGTCCTTACCATATGCATTTGCAGATAGCATGGCACAGGAGTACATAGAAAAAAGTGCTGCATGCAACATCTGCACAGGAATTGAGGACACATCTTAACTTGCAGGGCAATTTTTCACACCACAGAACTGGTAAATTAATCTTTTCATCTGGAACTTTTAAACAGCAACCAAGCACTTTGATTTCATGGACTTTCAACCACTCCCTCCATTTTAATGTGATTTTTATCAGGAACATTTAGGAGAAACTTTAGCATCAGGAAATGTTTGCTTACAACTTTATATGTCAGCATAATTGCCACTCCAGATCTTTGCAATGGCTTACGAACAGTAATTCCATTCTAGGACATTTATTAGGCACCCCGTTTTGAAGTGGTAAAGTTCTGGCCTAATTTCATACCATGGAAAAATAATACTTTGGACAAGAAGTGTCCTTGACTTCCTGACAACAGTCAGGAAGTTGTCAAGAGACAAAGGAGACAGACCCTCTATCTTTTTATAGGTCAAACCCTCCAGTTTCACTGCTAAGGTTTCAGCAAAGTCAAAATCCGACAAGACATCCTGGAAAAGGCTTGGTACAGCTTCCTTCACCTTCATGCTGCCACTGTCTACTTCTAGCAGGGTAGGTTTTTTTCTTGCCACATAATGTTCTTCTGCTGTGCCGATTTAACTGCAAACAAGCAGTGCGGCTTTTCAGCAGGACGCTTTTTTACACTCTTAAAGGATACACTGATTTTGCATTGAGAAGGTACTTTTTTTTTTTTTCCATATTCTCACTATGTTTTTCCATTTCTCTACTCCAGCACTCTTGCATCATGGAATACCTAATCTTCTTTCACACCATTTGAATGTTTGCAACTTACAGTGCCTGATCTTGTCTGCCAGACAGCTTGCATTCACAGCATGGTAATCCTCAAGAACATGAATAATTCTACATCAGTCTGATAATTATCAACAATGTCCTCAATGACTTGATGAGCAAAGATCTGGGCTTCTGCTTCATATACTAAGACTTGATAAGGGGAAACTTTACGAGTTTATCTCTCTAACTACTGAACTTAATTTAAATCTGTTCAACAGGTGAGGTATGATCTGGCATCCCATTTTTTCAAGTCTCTCAGAATAAGGCAGTAAGAATAGGCAAAAAGAAGTTCGTATAATAATCTGTTTAGTGGAGAATTACTCCTATACTGTTCTGTATGTGCAGCAGACCCTGAAAGGAAAGTTGCTTCTTTTCCTGACCACCTAAATCTGCTGTCACAGGCCAGCAATGAGGCAGAGCTGACTCGTGTTCCTCTCCCACGGCGTTTCAACACTGCTCTGCTATTCTTGGGCTAGAAACATGTGACCCTCACAGACGCTGAATACTTTCTCTGTCTCCCCATGGCCTACGAAGCCGACTCGGCAGCAAGTTTTGCTGTGCTCCAGGACATATTTTGTTTCATCCCAATCTGACTTGACGCTGCGGTACTTCCTGCTGTGCTCTTGGGAGATCACACACACCCTCCCGCCCCATCCTGNACCCTCCCGCCCCATCCTGTCCTTCCCCCGTCACCACACCTCGGTGCCCCGGATCCCACCGGTCAAAACGGAAAGCGTGCAGGCCGAGGTCGTAACCAGAAAAACAAAGTTCAAAAGTAAAAGCCACTTGTTCGGTCCATAAGGCACTGCCAGGCTGAGGCTTCTCTGAGCTGTGCGCGTACAACCGAGTCCCGGTGCTCCAAGGATGAGGGGGTGGATCTGAGACAGGGCACTGGAGCAGAGCTCTGAGGATTGCCTGGCTGCTTCTAGGAAGAAACAGGAGGTGGTCTGGACTCCGGCGAGCCATGTCAGCTCGTCCTCCCTCCGCAGCAC
>VZRJ01009654.1:94608-124882 GCA_013397565.1 Ptilonorhynchus violaceus | reverse complement strand
GGGTCTCTTACTGTGAGAAGTACTTTATTCCAAATGCTTTGAGCGTATTTGGAAGAGTGGATAGGGAAGGTTATCCTGCATGGTAGTGTTCTCTCATGAACAATTTTAGCTGAGATTTTCTGGGGTGGGAGGGTAGGGGGTGGAGGAGGAGTAGGGAGTAGAGAGATGGAAAGGAAGGAGAAGAAACCATTTCTAGCTCATGTTGAGCCTCTTGTTTCAAGGTAGAGAGAAGCATGAGTTGTTTGTTCTAGTGAGCAAGCTTTACTGACTGATAGATTGTGCCTTCTAGTCTCTCTCAGTTGGAATTAGGAGTTGACATTTAGTAATAGCAGTTGACATTTTGTAATAGCAAGTGGGAATATTAAGGTAATATTATTGATTGACATGTTCCTCTGTCTACAATTGCCTGACCTGGTTTGCCTGGCGTGTGAGCTGCTGACAAATGTGCACTGCTATTTGTATGTTGTAGGCTGATGCACGGCAACTTCTGCCCTGCTCAAAGACATGCAGTGACCTAGGTTTTGTGCACAAGTTATCTGCCCTCTGGACCCAGCAGTAATATCAGGTGGGGAGAAACTTGTACATTAACATGCTAGAAAGAGGCCTAGGTGTGTGGGAAGCAGAAAGGCACAGTGGCCGCTGCTCACTAGGAGAAGCATCATTCCCACCTCTCCCTGGTATTTCATGTTGGCAGACAAGCCCTGTGTGAAAATGGACTTCACTAAGGCTCTGTCCACATGATTATCACTGTGCTCACTCCTTTTTCAACTTAGAATCTCTATTGTCGTTAAAGATGTCTGAATAATGCTGTCAGAAACCAGGATCTCATGTGAAATACCTTTACTGATTCATTTTGCTAGTAAAATACATTAAAATCTCAAATTGCATGTATTTGTAGGAGAGGTCAGAATCAAGTCTGTCATATTTAGCCCCTTTCCATGTTATTTCTTACAGCGAGATAATGTGATGTGCTCTTTTCTATTTGAAATAGGGTCCCAGAGCAAATTGGAGCTGGATGGTAGGGGAAATGCTGTCTCTGAGAGCTCTGTTGCTTTGGGTGCAGACACCAGAAATCCAGTGTCAAACAGGGCCACAGGAAGGGAAAAAGCATCAACAGGAGAGAACTGCATTGCTGTTTGGAGCAGAACAATTTATTCCCACACCTGGGAGTAAAATAAATGTTTTTCTCCACTTATCCTTCTCCTAGATGTATTGTCTTGCTGTATGTACCCTGTAAGGACTGGACTGTGAAGATGAGTACTCAGATCAGCTCTTTGCATCCTCATTCCTCTGCTCTATATCACATCACCTATGAACAGGGGCACCACTTGTTACTGGCAGCACAACAAAGACAGAAAAAGGATTAGTGTCAAAGGAGAATGGCCTCATCTGCCCTGCATCTTCTCATTCTTTCCTGGTGCTCTGCTTCTTCCTGATAGATCTTTATCAGTCCCTTTCTCCCCAGTGTCAGCCTCCCTTTCACTTACCTAAGCACATTCTATCCCTATGTTCATCCTGGCTCATGTTTCCAGGAACTGGGAGCATAAGCCAGATGTCTGCTTCCCAGTTAAGCAGTTTCTTGTTTTGTAGGTACTTGGACTGAGGTACCTGTGGTCTCTGATGTATGAGCACAAGTAACACACGCTGAACAGATCCAGCAACACAACCGATACAGTAGGTATGGGAAAGAAAGTTTTCAACAATGGAGTAGTTGAAAAATGTAGTTGTTTGAAATATGGATGTAAAATAACTTAGCATTGGAAGAGGATTCCACATCCATAGCACTTTTCCAGTATTCAGCCCCTGTGACAGTAATTACAGGATCATGCAGGTTCAAAGCAGGGTCAGCAATTGTGGCTTAAGGGGGAAGGGAGCACCCAAGATTTACAGCTGCTTGTGGTTGAAAGAAATTACAAAAGTCAGAGGGTCCACAAAAGCTTACAAAGGTCTGTTAGTAAATTACACTCTTGGCATGGAAATTGGTGTAAGTTAGTCCTGGACCTACTATGTAAGCACATGGCACTGGGTTTGGGTGAAGGGGTAGGGTGAAAGGAAACAGAGAGACAAATTAGAGAGGAGGAGAGAAAAAGAAAGGAAAAAAAAGGGAAAAAGAAAGATCACCAGTCCTGGCCTCAGCACTAATCCAGCTGATGGTATGTTCAGGGTTCTGTGAGCATCGGCACACCTGGGCTTTGTGGGGGTACCTTTTTTAGAAAAATTTCCCCATCTTGGAGATAAGTTTCTCACTTTCCATGCAAATTAGTNTTTGTCCCAGAAATGCGCTGCCCTACCTCCATGTGGCCTCTTCTCCAGCCACATCCTGTTCTTTCTCACAGTGTGTTACCACCAGCAATACTTGTCTGTTATTACCAACAATCCATGATTGGCTCCACAGCTGGCTTTCAGTGTTTGAGACATACACATTAGCCCCCTTGTCTTCTACAGCAATGTCTTCTACAGCAATGTCTTCTACAGCAATGAAGTCAGATCAGTTTACCTAGGACTTATCTGGTCTTGAAAACCCTCAGCAATGGAGACTGCACAACCTCTCTGGGCAATTGATTCTACTGCTGGATCAGTCCTAGGACAGATGTCACAACACACCCCTCAGACAGAGCACAACTCATTAAGCACAAACCTCTGACCCTGTTCAAAATTGGATCAGTTGGCTACCCATCCAGACCATAATGTCCTTACTTAAATACAAGGACACTGGTAGACAGAGGTGAAAATGTTGCTAAACTCAGTAAACAACATTCATTGCTGTCACCCATCCACAAATCCCTTATCAGAAAAGGGCAATCAGGCAGGTTCACAGTTATGATTTATCTTTAGTGAACCTGTGCTGATTACTCACAATTGCCTGCTGCTTCTTCATGTGTTCAGAAATATCATGCAAGAGAACATATTTGTTTTTTTTTCTCAGGGATTGAAGTGTGACTGGACAGCCTGTGGTTGCCTGGACTGTGCTTTGAATTCTTTTTAAGTATAGGTGCAACATTTCTACAGTTGGCAGGGGTATCCATGGCTCCTCAAAGATGATTGAAAGTGATCTTGCACTGGCATCAGACAGCTCTCTCTCTATCCTTGGATGCAGTGCTTGTGTTTCCATGGACTTGTATAAGCCAAGTTTTCTCCAGCAGTTCCTGACTCACCCACTCATGGTCATCTTTCACCTCCATGAATCCCAGGCCTTCAGGCCTGGGAGGCCTTGCTGTGTAAAGAAGGCATTGAATTCCTCAGGTCTGACTGTGTCCTCTCTCAGTGAATCACCCAGCCTATTCAGTGACTGGATGCCGTTTTCCTTGTTCAGCCACTTACCACTATTTAGCAGTTGAAGCTCTTGTTACTATTGACACGCAAGTTAAAAGTCCAGCTGAGCTTTTACTTTTCTGATGCCATCCCTACATGTCCAGGCAATGTTTTTTAATTCCTCCTGTGTAGTCCATCCCTACTTCCATCTCCTGTATGTTCTTCTTTTGCATTGGAGTTCTGCCACAATGCCCTACTTACCCAAGCTGGCCTGTTTATATGTCTCTTTTTTTTCCTGAAAACTAAAATGGCCTGTTCTTACACCTCGTTGAAGCTTCAGAGATCTCATCACTGCTGGAAAGAGTGACAGAATGAAAAGCAGCTCCTTCACCTGCTGTGCAATGAAAGAGGCAGGGAACAAGATGTCCTGAGCTGCAGAACTAAGAAGTCAGATACCTTAGGGGTGCACCTTTGGGTTGATTACCACTGAGTAAGTTGCAACTCTTTCATCATGGTTGGGGCATTAGTGATATCTTTCTGCATGGGCCATCTGCTTGCTGCTGACACTGCAGGTTTTCTGTGCTGTGGTGCTAAATAGGTTCTCCTCTCTCTTTAGCCACAGGTATTCATGAAGGTGTAGGGACTTTGCTGCTGTTGAGAATGCTGTCCCTCTGTCAAGCATCATTAAAACTTGGTAACATTAAAAAAAAATAAAGAAAGAAAGGGGGAGGAAATAGGCAAACTTACTAGTTTTTTACATTCTGTACTATCTGAGGAGCCCACATGGTATCTGAAAGTGTAATTAAAGGCCATGCAGGCTCATTAAATACAGTATGTGTGTATGGGGATGGAGGTGGAATTAGGATTGCTCAAGGAATTTTTATTCTGGCATTTCCTAATGTTTTAATGTCTAAATTAGCAAGTCTTAATTAATTTTCATTGCACAAAAATATGGTGAAAAGTGCTGTTGTTACATAAATGGACCCACTGTCCACTGCTGTTTTCTTGCTAGGTCTCAGAAGCATAAGGAGGTTTCCCCAGGGAATCCTGAATTTTGTTTAATCTGGACGTTTTAATGCTAATTAAAGTGTGTATTTGTGTGGTTCGTAGCAGAGAGGGCTCTGAAGACTCATTCTGCAAACCTGGAGGCCAGCAAACGTACTGTTTGTTTCCACAATGCACACTGGAAGGTGAACTGGAAGAAACTAGTAAAATCTTTATTTCAAAGACTGCCATGATACAAGTCTAAGATCCTTCATGGAGCAGATCATATATTAAAAACAACAGCAACAACAAAAGATTTTAAAAAGGAGAGCAATTGTTCAGCACACAGAGCGAACCAGCAGCAAAGTATCTCCCAGACTGCAAGAGACTATTGCATATGCAAGTTCCGCGTTACTGGCAGGTATGGAGAGGAAACAGGAATGCAGAAGTCGCTGCACTGGCATGTTTGCAGACTGCTGAACCAGACACTTTCCTCCAGACATAGATTAGCTGCTTGCTTCGACAAACAGAGCAAAACAGGCCAGTCAAATCAGAAAAAATATCATAGGAGGGAGCAAAACTTGTGTCCAGCACTCTGGGTAGCAAACCTGTTGCCCGGTGGCTGAATCTCTTCACAATGAGGCAGGTCCTGGGAATGGTTCCCCGTGTTCCCATCTCTGGCAGTTGTGAGCCTGGAAAACCAACCGTAAGAGAACTGTGAGCAGCTGCCAAAAGCCTGGGAAGCTGTCACCTCTGCTGCTCTAAACCCCAGTGAAAGACGAGTCCATTATGCAGTCTTATCTTGGAATAATTTTCTGTGCGATACAGTTTTAAAGATTTGTCTACGTTTTGTCTCACTCCTCCTTATGGGGATGTTTCTTCTCCCAGTGCTGAGTACAGATTTGTCTTTGTAGCTGTAACCATTCCTGCAAATGGGGAGATCCAACCTCACAGCAGGTCTTTTTTGGCCAAAATAAATTACATATGCCTTAGAAAGTTCTGCTTGTGGACTCTATGAATGTGAAGTAAAACATATTCCTGATAGCTATGTTTGTGCTGCCAGTCTTTTCTGAAGCCTAAGATCACAATTACTTAATATTTTAAAATATTTTCTTATTTTGTTCTTTAGTCATGCTTGAGCCATTTTTTTTCCATTTATAGTTATACCAATTTTTCCCACTCATACAAGACAAGCAAGTGAAATTATAGTTTATCTACATAAAAATCTGTCCTTTTTGAACTCACAGCTTCATTAGTGCCTTGTAGAATGAATCTTTCAGGGACAGAAATGGAAATAATATTTTAGTTTACTATTTTATTTTATTTATTTTATTTTCTGCATAGAAAGACAATAAATTTAATGGCTTTGCAAACATGAATAGCTGAAACTATTTCAGAATCATTATATCTGACCATATTTCATGCTCCATTTAAAATAAGTGAATGCAAAATCCAAAAATATAGGTGTCCAATTTACATTTTGAAATAAATGGAAATTTTAATCATTAGCTTTCCTGAGGCAGCATTGTCTCTGTTCTTTTTTTTTCTGTTTGTTCTAGTATTTCTTTGCCAGCACAAAGGTAGCTCAGTGGGTCAGCAGCAGCTGGCCCTTGTCCCCCAAGTGCGCACCCAGGCACCAAAAGCAAACCCAGGCTTTTTCTCAAAAACATTCCCAGATTTATCCTTTGTTCTCTGCACAAAGGAACATGTTAAATGGGAGCTAATGAGTGAAGTAAAGATCCACATATGGAAAACAAGATTAGATACCTGATGGTCCCAGAAAGCAACTGCTAAAATTCAGGTGCATTGCAGCAAAGATGAAGATGAGATGTCAGTGCTATCCAGGTGGAGCACACAAGGGACTTAGTTAAGTCTCCTTTACAAGAATACTGTGCAAGGGCCATACCATTATCGTTATTAAATACCTCCACACTTTATTGTTCATCTTTCCAGAAAGCTGTGATACCTGTGGACAGTGGCTCCCTGATCTGCCTTTCTTTCACTCTCTCTCCTCTTCCTCTTTCCCTTTCCTTCTCTCTGCAAGACAACAAAAAAAGGTTGGATGATTTATCTGTGCCTTTCCTACATGTTGGTCATTTTAGTTCACTTTCTAGTGTTTGGAAGACCTGTGGTAATTTCAGTTTCTGTTTAGTGCAATTTACCATGTCATTGGATGCATATTCTGTTACATGCTCTTTCAACTGGACATTTATTTGGAACGGAATTCCTTTCCTAAATCTAATTCAAAATGCTGAAGAGGATGTTGTCATTTGTGATTGCTAATAACTACAGAGAAATTAGTTTTGCCTTTGAATAGTCAAATGTACTAACGTACTCCTACTGCTTTCTACTCCTACTGAATTTGCAGATGTAAAGAGCAGCTACAATATACGGGCTGGGTGAGGAGTACATAGGCTGGCAGGGGGTTTTAGACAACAAGGTGCAAAGGTCTACAAGGACATTTCCCTCCTCTTCTGTTTTGCCTCTATCTGCATGCCAGAAATTGCCAGCCGGGGACTTCTTAATCCCTTTAGAGGAAGACATGCAGTATGTTCGTACACCCACAACACATGGAGGCGTGCATGCTTGCTTTGCTCCTGATCTTCTGCTGTCAGTTTGTGTAATTGGAAAGGAGCAATTCAATAATTTTATTATGCAGTGGCTGCAGAAAGTGGCTTGTGAAAACTTCAGAGAAACCCAGAATTAACCAGTTTAGGGAGTAATTTCAGTCCTTCTTTTGTTTCTGAAATAGCTGTTGACCAGAAAACATAAAAGGAACCAACTGGGCCCTAAACCAGCCCAGAAGGATGAGAAATGGCAAAGTGATTGTATTTGTCATGCATATGGTCAGTGCTACTGAAAATGAGAGCTAGCAAATATTTGTGAAAGAAGTACAATTCCCCTAGTGCTGCAGTAGAAGACCCAAGCCTTTGCTGAGTGAAAAGTCTGTCATCTGTATAAGTAACTTTTTGTATGTGTTGACCAGCTTCAGTCATGCTGGATGGAAGGGTGGAAATCCCAATGGCTTTGATATCTTATAAATTTTGCAAAAATTGGTATCTAGGAAGACAAGAAGGAAGATATAATACTGTGTGTAAGGGAAGGCAGATGAGGGTCAGGCATTCTGTGTTCTGGTGAGCTCCGCAAAAGCTCAGGAGCAGAGTTAAGCCAGGCAGTTCGCACCCTGTCTCCCGTTCCAAGCCAGCCAAGGCACACACTGCCTCTTGATGCTCTGTCCACTCAACCAAAGAGAGCTCAGAGTCAGGAGAGGCACTCTAGGTCTTAGAGGGAGACCAAAAGAAGAGATTCATGGGGCAGATTGGATACATGAAAAATACATGAATTCTGCAGAAAGACCAATTTGTTTAGATTTTTATTACACCAGACCAGAAGGTAAAAACCAGCTGGTTAAAAAACATGCCTATTTTCTTGCTGCTTCTTTCAGCCTTAATAATTCTTTGTTCACAGTATCACAGAGTTGTTAAGAAAATGTGAAGGGTGTAGTTTAGGTCTTTCTTTAAAGTTGTTAGACTAGGATAGTATTTCATGAGGAACCTCTTTTGTGTTCTCATGCTGAATTTCACAGTTGCTTCCCACCTTGAGCAAACATCCAGTTCTTGATTCCATGCATAATTAACAGATCTGAAGGCAGAATTATTTAATACAGATCCCAATTGTTATGATTTTAAATTCTCTTTATGGCCCTGCAGAATCACTGAAATTTCTCTTGATGCTTTAAAACTGAACTCCTATCAGAACTTAATCACCCAGAGGTTGATTTGTTTTCTATTTTGTGCTGTCACTTGCTAGTATAGCTGAAAATGTAATTACACCATTTAAATGTTCTCAGTAGCACAAATTTTTAAAATCAAAATTGTTATAGACAATTTTGAATACTTTTAGGGAGTAATTAGCCTCTGTGTAAATGATGGGGATTTCACATCTTGAGACTAGGAAGCTGGAATTATCATTTTATTTGGAAAAACTCACAGACTGCGCAGATGGCAAAGCTTCTATGTGACAGACCCAAACCATTTCTTATTCCAACAGAAATAAAGAGGTTGACATTTGACTGTCATTGTGGCCTTTGCACGTGCTGAAGAGAAACACTGTAATGTGTTACATGGAGGAGCTGTTCATACAAAGATCATGGGATAAATTACATACTACAGAGGCCAGTGAAGGTAACCTGTGTAGAACTGATCGCTTGTAAAACAAAGGTCAGCTGTGATAGCAAAGCCAATGCAGTCAGCCATTCAGGCTGGTCTTGCAATATATTATGCTAACTCATCACTAATGTAAAGAAAAAAAATCTACATAAAAATAATTTATTTTATTATATTAATGCTCTGAAATGTTCACTTCTACATTGAGCATGTCATTAATTGCATTTTTAGGTGGGCTCCCTTGAAGACTGAAAGGTTTCCAGTAAGATCTTATATTTTTAATGCAAACAGGGAATTGTGCACACTCATTTCATAAAGGTGAGGTTGCTTGCTTTTCACCTATGCACTCATAAAACAGCACTGTTGTGAAAAAACCATGCCCTATCTTTCTCATGTCAGAAGTACTGTGAGTTGCAGCAGGAGCTACTGTTGCCTCCTCAGACACCAGGTTCCCACACTGGAAGAGGCAGCTTCCTGCTGACGATAAATCAAGCTGCTCTCCTGTGCTTTGTCTCTTAAGTACAGTCAGCATGAGCTCAGCAGTAAAACTGCTCAGTCTGCCTTGTTGCTGAACAGTCAACAGGGTTCAAGGAAATTTTATTTGTGAAGGCAAGCTTCTGATTTGATGTTGAAATCTAGAAAGATGACGAAGAAAAAAATGTTGAGTGGAGAAGGCTGCCTCTTTAAATTTGTCTTCCATGACTTCCTTTATTTCTTGGGCAGAGAAGGTGCCTGCAATGGGCTGTAAACTACAAGAGGCTTAGAGACTGCCTGGGACCTGTGCTATGCTACAGTATGCTCATAAGCCTTCCTTGCAGTCAGCTGCTATACACCCATCACTTCTGACACTGGTGCAATTTATTTAGATTCCTATATTCCCCCTGGGCTGGGGCTAAGACTGTAGCTTCTGATAGCTATTTTTTAAAACATATAGGCCAGGTTTTCTCCTCTGACCCATCTATATCTGTAGCAGTCTCCATTTTATTTAACAGATAAAGCTTCCCTCTATATTTTAATGAATATTTGAAAGACCTTTGAGAAAGTAAAAAGGCATCTCTCTGCAATTTCTCAGTACAACCTTTCTCCCACTTTTTCATTTTCCTAAGGGGAAGTATTTTGCATAAGACTTGTTGATATCATTCTTAAAACCAAAGGCGTTAATACATTCAGATTTACCTAATTTTCTTCTTTGACCTCTGACTATTTTATAGCAGAGTTGGCAGCTTCAAAGGTAACCTAATATGGTAATTCTATAGTAAAAAGTCCAAATAAGTTTCCTTTGTTTAGGTCTGACATCTAGGTTCACTTAGAGAAAAGAATTTATAATCAAATAATCACTGAAGATCTCAGGGAGCTTTTCAAGCATGTATTTAGGTCCTATATAAATAGTTCATTTTCTGTTCTTTAATCTGGTCTAGCTGGGTGGAGTAGCACCATTTCAAGTGACAGCATATTAACTAATTAGGGGAATAAAAGACTAAGTAGAATAATATCACTGAACAGTAAGTATGCTACATAATGTTCAATGTTTAAACTAGGGTAACTACCTTCAAGTCAGCAGTGAAGAAACTGTGAATGGAGATACCTGATATAATGAAGACTGTTGATGCAGGAAGGTAGATAAATCCTAACAGCATGGACTGCCTCTTCCTGAGAACGTGCATGTGGCACTAACAACAAACACCACTCAAACCAAAGCTTCTCATGCTTTATCATTTTGGTGGTGCTTTGCCTTTCTTTTCGAAGACCTCTTCCTGCTGTGGATTGTTCTGGATCACTGGGTCAAATACACAAATGGTCTCCCTTGGAAACATTGTTGAAGAGCTGTGGAATGAGTCAGTCACATACTGGCAGTCAATTTCCCTTTGACCCGTAGCTCAAAGGCACATCAGAAATACAATTTAACTAATCGTATTAGTAACATGAGGAAACCGGTACCACACACATTAGAGAGCAACTGTTAGGCTAAAACTAATTTGCATTAAATTGTAGGAGTTTTCCATAGTCCGAGTGTGAAAAGAAATACTATTTTAGCATGTTTGTCATATGTTGGCTATGTTAAATGTCTGAAAAAAATACTTGGTGTAATGTGTCCAATTTTCAAGATGAAAACACAGGCGTGTTGGTTTTAATCAAGCCTTAGAGTTCTGATGTGAGGTTGCCTCCCTCTTTGCAGAATTAGTTTCCATCTATCTGTCTACACAGATATAATGTCTCTTGAGCATGTGTAAAGGCCACAGTGAAAGTCAAATCTCAACGAGATTTCTGCTGGAATAAAAAAATCATTTGGGTCTATCACTTAGAAGTCTGCACGGGTAGATGGAAACTAACAAAGGTCTCTAGCCTGCTGCAGGGCTACTTCTTGAGAAACCAGGAGAAAAGCTTTCCAGATCTGCTGCTGCATCCCCTCTGCAAAGCATACGGAAAGCCTGGCTTGCATTTAAAACCAGGAGCAAAAGCACATGACATAGTAATGAATCCTTTTGTACGGCAAAGTATCTATCTCCACCAAATCCTTATAAAAAAGACTTCTAACAAGACAGACCTGGCCTAAGAGGGAAAATGCCTATTTTAAAACTCTGCTCTGTCCTGAGCAAATTGGGAAAACAGCAATTTTCAGGCAATAGCATATTTGGTATATCAATGTGGTTTATAATTTCCTTTTTCAGAGAAGGCAATAATAGCAAAACATGAGCATGGCTAGTGGTCAGCCCTACATTTACCTGACTTAAACATTCAGTAATGAAGAAAAGATAATTCCTACTCTGTTCCATTTTCCCCAATGATATTCAGATGGTAAATCACTCATTTAACAGAAATAAAATGTAAAAATTATCACTGTCTCCTGGTCATAAAGCTTTTAGGATCTCTCATTTGATTTCCACATTATTTACAGAGGTCTGGAATTTTACTCCTGCATTTTCAAGAGGTCTTTCTGGTAAAAATTTTACATTCACATGCAGTCATACATACCATAAGAACTAGTTCTCATTGCAGAGAGATCTGGACTGCCGTAGGGTATGGAAACCCCAATGTCCATTTGCAGCAATATCTGCATTGTCCAGTGTGTTTTCCTTCACAGATATTATTACTCAGACTCATGCTTAGCATAAAATTTGACAATGTACTGTTGCTATACCCACATCTCTAAATCACTCTGTGTTCAGGAACTTTGTCTCTTGCTTCTATTTAACGAGTCAGCATTTGAATTATGTTTGTTCAGTTTATGTCCAGCAAGAATGACTTGCTAGGCTATTTTTTTTTAGCATCGTTTTGAACAGGGTTCATAAAGGAGAATGACAAGATTGTTTGTGTTGCAAGAACATTAAAGGACATAATAAATTAGATCAGCCATGCCCAGGTAATTTCTGCATATAATCTGTAAAATTGCTCTTTAAAGTAACTTCAGAGCAGGAATGTATTTGTTCACATTAACAATGTCCTAAAGGGTATGGAAAATGAACTCATGTCAGCTCCTCCTATCCCAATGAATGTTTTACCTCTGATGTGCAGCCTGTTTTTCCTGCTGGTAGTTTGCTGTGGGTGGGTATGGGAGGATGTTTGGAGGATGGAAATGTTATTACAAAGGCAAGTCAGGACTCCAAAACCCAGGGCTCCTAAAGCCTGTGGTGTTTGGGAAGCTTTCTCATGTTTATCACTCCAGCTGCACTTGTGTCTCCTGTCCACAACCCTACCAGCACAGTGCAGCTCTGATCCTTGAATCATACTGCCTGTGAGCCTGTGGACTTTTGTTTTCTCTGTCTGGCCAATATGTCCCATGTACTGATCATAGCTACTTCATTGAGGCCAGATGGTGGCTTGATCTCTGCAAAGGGCTTCCTCCCACATGCAGGGACAGCAAAAAAGGTGTTCCCCAGGAACTGCTTCATCATCACCAAGCAGTTTCTCTTCTTCCATAACAATGTAAAGCTATTCTTACCACCAGCACTGGCCTCCAAAGAAGCACCCTGTGTCACCTGAAAGAAACTACTATCCCATCTCAGCTGGGAGTCTATGTTTTCTGGGCTCCTAAGCTTTGGGGTCTCCTTGATCCCTCAGGTCCAGCCAGGGAATGCACAGGGCTTCAGCTCTGCTCTGCAGCTCTGCATTCCATGCTGAGGTCAGTGCCTCACCCTTTTCATCCCCTCTTCATCTTTCTTCTCAGGGTGAGCTCCTACCAAGTGACTCCAGCCTGTCAGGAAATGCTTCATCTTGCCCTCACCCTGCCATTGCAGCTGGTAGGGGTCTTGCTGGGCTCTGGTGTAGAGCAGGAGTAAGGAGCTGAGACCTCCTAACCTGGAGTTTGACTGGGGCACTGCTCTGCACAGGGAGGAGGGCTATCTTAGGGTTGCTGTGACAGCATCTCCTTATTGCTGTGGTGGGGATCACAGCATCACAGGGCCACAAAACAGCTGAGGGTGTCAGGGACCTCTGGAGGTCCTGGTCTGATCCAAACCTTCTGCTCCAGCAGGGTCACTGAGGGCCCATTGCCCAGGTAAGGTGTGAGTGAGCTGCATTTAATTGCAGACAGAGTTTATATTAGACAAAGTCTGCAAACTCTCTGCAATTAAAGGCAGCTAGTGGCTCCCAGACTGCAGACAGTGATTATATGTGGTTTCTCACTTCCCCATCATATGAGAACTGACGCTGTGGGTTTATGCTAATAAGCTCTTGCGACTCCAAGGATAGACCTGATCTTGTTTTCTCCTCTCCTAGGGTTGTTGGCAAGTATTTTCTATCTAAAATGATTACAAAAGAGCTGAGTTTGAACCATGGATTTACTCCGCTAAAATGGTTGATTTTAGTTTCTCAAATTTAGATCTTAGTCAAACTACTTAGAATGCAAGAATAACTGATCATCTTTGAAGTCAAGCTCCAAATTCAATAGTTTACTTAAAGAATTTAAAATTATTTCTATGGATTTTTGTGTCTAAAATTAATTCGGTCTTTTTGAGAAAGAAGTTTCAAAGACAATTTTAGATCAATCATTTAGTCCTGAAAATAATTTGTTTCAATGGAAATGGATAGCATTTAGATCATTGTACAAAGACAAGTCTTTGTACAGTTTCTTTCTGGAAGGTGCTTACAAAAATTTGAACTAAAATACTTTTATCCATGTGTAAGTATTAGTATGGAGTGTGTAGACATCCCAGATAAAGGTTAGGGAGCCTTTCAGTTGTTTTCTCGTGGACAAGCCTCTGCCCTGGGCAGACAGGCAGTCGGACAATATTAATTTTATTATGCTAGACTCTGGATCACTGCTTCACACATCAGCATCTGCCAGAAATGAAAAGGAAAATCAATACATGCATTATTTAAGGGGTCTCATGGCATCAAATAGATTAAGAGCTTAAACCTGTCATTTTTTTACCTCTTATGAAGCCAAAGAAATCAGGTACAAGGGCTTAAGGTACAAGACATTGGAAAGGAACACATCTAGTCCAGCATCCCTTGAGTTTTAAATAGCATTCCCCTGCAGGGCTGACACAGTATTAAGGAACTTGCCAGCCCTATTCTGTGCCACTCACACTTTGATGTCTCCTTCTGGAAAAATCAGTATCTTGTACACAAAAACTTGTTATCTAAGAATTCCCCTGTCAAGTTCAGGAGAGAACCAAGGCCACTGCTTCAGATGACTCTAACAGACTCAGCTGCCCAAACTTCCTTCTGTGCCACTTCATCCCAAACTTAGGTGTCTTCATCGTTGCATCAGCACCACTGAACTTGACTGCATCTGGAGATCTGTGCACAGTTTTGCCTCCTCAGAACTGGGCAGCCATTGACTCCATGGAAAAAGTCCAGCAAATGTCACAGAGACAAGGAGGGTGCTGGACCACAGCACATCTGGAAAGAGATGGAGAAAAGACTTTTTTCAGTCTGGAGACAAGAAGGGAGAGGAGGACTCTTTTGTATATCTTAAACTTCTTTGCTGTGGGGAAACTAAAAGGAAAGAGACTCTTTTCTGAGGTGCAGAGGGACAGCATCAAAGACTCTTGCCAGAGACCAAAGGAGCCCCTTATTCCCCAGCAGGATGCTTGACTGAGGAAGAGAGATATGGAGAAGCCATGGAATCTCCACTCCTGTGGATCTTCCCAGCTCTACTGGACAAGTCCTGAGGCACCCTGATTCAGCTGGCACTCCTTTAAGCATGGAGCTTAAAGGTGTGATGGGGCAAGTGGTAGATCACAGACATCCAGAGGTCCCTCGTGAAAAAAATTACTTTACAATACTATGTCACAGCTTCCTGAACACTGTTTCAGCTCATTTTCCTGAAATATCCTCTGCAATCTTAGCATTCCAAAGCTAACAGGAATAGTACTTGGTGTGTTGGATGAATCCTCACCTTGGAGGACAAACACAAGCAATAGAAGATCATTTGTTGTGAGGCCTCTTTGCCCTGAAACTGAAGTATTGGTGACAGCTGCCCTGGCTGCAGGCCCCTAAGTGTATCCCTACTGCCTGTTCTTCATCAAACTATGATGCCTGGATTTATCCTGATTTCAGAAGTTAGTAGTGTTTCAAAAAAAAAAGACTTTCAGTATGTCATGTTACAGCCAGCCAAATAAACTGGGATTCTGATGAGTATAAACCTTTAAGAAAGCCTTACAGGAAGAAAGGGAGTCTGAGGCTTCTGTAAGTAAATCTAGATGATGGCTACTGGAGAGGAGTAAAGAAAGCTGGTGGCAGAATCTGTAGTAGCAGCACCAGGTACAAGCACGTACAAGAAAAGAGTAATGGACTAATCCAGGGAGGAAAGTAGCACAAGATGTTCATGAACATACTACTTGAGAAAACAAAATGAAATAAAAAACAGCTTAGCAAGGAAAGGGACGGAGCTGAAGTCTGACACAGGTATATGCTTTCAGTTTGTCACAAAGGGGGAATACTATCAGTTTGACTTGCTCAAAATATTAAAGTTTTTTCAGAGGAAAATTATCACAGAGTTAAGGGAGAATGTGTTTCCCTTTATGGACAGGTCTTCTAAGAAATAATGTGGGATTTATATCTAGATATGGACTCTGGGATTATTTTCTATTTCTTGGGTCTGAGCCTTGTATTCCATAGTTTGCCCTGGCTTCCTTAGCAACAAAACATCACTGTGCAAGCTGAAAACAATTGAGCTGTGATGTTTTCCTTATAAGAAGCTGAAAATACAGTCTTTGTATTCCTGCAATATCCAGCTTCACAGATGTGTCCATTGTTTCTGCTTGTTTTCTGCCTTTTGCACTAGAAATACTGAAAAAGTAGTGCTGTAGTAGCAGAGCTGTATTTGGGAATTCACAAGCCCTCATATCTCAGCTCCAAACTTCTGCATGGCTAGGACAGTCTTTCTGTCTGTATTTTTGTTTTGTCTTCTGTTTGAAATACCTTCATCCTCCTTTTAAAGTGCACTCAGCTCCCCTAAAGGTCTGGCTGCTTCAGGAGCCAGGAATCTGCCATTAACATCTCTTATCACTGTAGTCTAAATATGATGCTGCACTGGTCACCATAGAAATACCCTGTCACTGTGAGTCTTTCATGCGTTTCTCATCATGCAAATACATTTCTCAATTTTCTTTTTAAAATCTGAACTGCAGTAAGCTAACCCACAAATGTCTTGGCATGATCACACTATTAATCACTATCATTGCTTTTTAGGAGCCTGGCATCTTGTTTCATCCTGTGTTTGCAGTTTGCTCCTTCATATTAAAGCTAACTTGTGAGAAGGGAAGAAAGGTGGGATGGCATCTTTGCTGCCCTCCAACTCTTGCCCACTCAGGGCTGCAAAAGCTTATGGAAGTTCTATGCCACAGAAATAATTCTGCAGCCTGCACATCCTCCCCCATGTGCTTGGAAATGTGGCACAGATGGAGCTGTACTGTCTGTGGGGATTACATACTGGGGAGAGTGGCTACGCACAAGAACCCTGTCAGTGTTTAAACCCACTCACTGGAGGCTCATGGGCTGAGTGGGTAGAAAAGAACACGGAGAAGAGCTGTGACATCCCAGTCCTGGGCTGGGTCCTGTCCCAGGCAGGGAAGCACAGCTTGAGAGGTTTTCTTCCAACCAGAGAGAGAGAAGTACCTCCAGAAACCCACAGTGGAAATGGATTTCCTAGCACCTTTAGGAAGGCTGTAATGGGGGCTGAAAAGTAGATTTTTAATGAGCAAAAGACAGACAGGAATAAAAGTCAAACTATGTATGTTTTCCGTTTGCTGAGAATGTGAGTTACAATCCAGGGACCCAAAAAGATCAGATCACATCAAATGGAAGTAACTTCTGTCTTTCACTACTGTTCTCTGCAGAGCTGCCTCTCCACAGCTCCTATTTTCAGGACACAGTAACTCCTCCGTGCTGCACCACTTGAAGGCTACACATACTACCAAATCAGGAAGTGCCAAAAATCTTTGTAAGATAATTTCTCCTCCTCAAAGGAGAATCAAGCACTGTTTTGTATTCAGGAGAGTTTCACAGTTTTCAGTGTCCATCTGGTGTTAGACATGGGGCTAATGAGGAGGAATTACTTCTGAGGCCTCTTACTCACATGTAGGTCTCTGAGCTCTCACAGATTTTTTTATTGCTATGCTTTTTTAACGATAGTTGAGCATTATATGTATTTCAGATAATATGGTAATTGAGCTGGTACTGTTGACCAAAGAGGCTGTTGTAATGAAGTCGTGGATGGCTGCTCAGTATGCAAATGTCATAATGACACTGAACTCTGGAAAGCAAAAAGCACCCAGAACTGTATACTGCAACATGCAACAAATCTTTGAATTACCCAGTGTTAAATGAGCCAAGCTGAATCTTTAAACAAATGGGTGTAGATTAACCATTAGAGAATTATCTTCAGCAATTGATTAAATTCTAACCAGCAGCACTCAACAGAATTCTCTTTGCCAGAGATTTGGGCTCCACAGCAGAACTCCTTCCTGCTCTCACCCATACCATCCCAAAGTGAAAGGTCATCCTCGGAATCTGCTGAGGGATCTGTTCATCTCTAAATGAGCAGGGTAGAACAGCTGCAATCCTGGCTCAGATGGTCCCAACATTGTTCTCAGTCCATGTCACAGCCTACTGAGCAGATTGACCACTTCATTAGACTGGAGATAAATGTGAAGATTTGACTCTCTCTTTACATATAATGGAAATTTGATTTAAATGTCTTAGGCATAGGTTTAAATACAAAACTTGATATTGACAAACCCAGTTAGATTGACATTGGTAACTGAATCTGAATTCAGAGAGTGCTGGCTAAAGGAGCCATATAATTCATGTTTGCCCTGTTAACTGCTCACCTTCTCCAAAGCCCTTTACTATCAGCCTGGTTTTCTCCCAGGTTAACAGTGAGGACCAACTCTCCAAAACCACCAAAACAGTGCTAATAAGCTAGCATTTGAGATATAAATAACGAAGAAAAATGTTAAGAAAAAAATCCAGATTTTAAAGCAGGCTAGTACCATGGTTGGTACTTCAGAAATGCTTGTGGTTTCATTCTTTGTTCTCAGAGAAACATGGCATGCTTTCATTCAAGCCAAAAGCTTCAGGGAACCTAACCTGGGATTTAGGAATGGAAGCAAGTTTCTAACTTAATTTTGTTTCTTATTAAAAAAAAAATTAAAGACCAATATATTTCAAAGGGACGAAAGGTATTGATTTAAGAAACCAAAACCAGATGCCTGACTTTCAGATAATACAATGCTTCTTGTACTGCACCAATTCAAAAGACCCCAAATCATTCATCACTAGTGAGTAACATCATCTTCAGAGTTCATAGAAGGGATAAATGTGTTGCTGTCCATGACTGGGAACCTTAGCAGACTAAGATTCATTAATCAGCACTGCCTTTTTCTCAAGGAAAATGACAGCACTTATAAATTTTATCTGTAGTTTTCATATGTGTGGGTGATTTGGCTGACTCAGTAATCTGGGCAGAGATTGTTAATCAGTGGATGACTGGTATGTGTGCCACAAAACCATGATTCAGTTTTGCTCCTTTATGGGAAAGCCTGATTCAAATTACAGTATGTCTTACATTAAGCTGTTGCCTTCTCATTTTGATCTTTGTTTTCTAAGAAACATGGCTTATGTAAACAGTCCCCATCTTTCTCTCCCTCCTCCAAATCTTTGCTTTCCTTTGCCAATCTCCAAGACATTCAGCAAAACTGGTGACCTCAGTCTCTAGATGTCATGAGGTTTATGTCAGCAGGTGGCTGGGTCAAGAGAAACTATGTCACTGTAGTCCTCTTGACAGAAAGAACTACAGTCCTCACTAAATCTGGGAGGAAGAAGGGATACAGGAGCCAGGCCTTCACTTCCCCTGTTAGACTCAGGGGGTGCATCACTGCGGGAAGCAGATTCTCCTTCTGCACAACTTTGTGGTCAATAGAGAAGGGGTTTTAGATATGCCATTACAGATCTCCCAATGAAATAATTGCCTTTTTTCCACTCATACAGTTGATCTATTTCTTTGGTTTTGAGGTAAATAGTTCTTCTACATCCAGGTGCGTAGTTACAGAATGGGACAGATACTGTAGATGTGAAGATGACTAAGAGGACAATTAGTTAGCAGACTTTATTCAAATCTTAGGATTCTCCAGTATGAAATATTGTTAAAAAGTTATCTCAGTCATAAGCCTGAAAGTGTTGCAGGGTTTGGTACACATTGCTGGACAAAGGCTAGCTAAGTGCCCCAACTCGGCAATTCCTTAACTAAAGCTATTTAAAAGAAATATGAAAAAAATCAACCTAGAAATTCCTGGGCTTTACAGTGGATGTATTTTAGAAGAAGGCCTGCATGCCAAATGTCCTTTCAAAACTGGATGTGAATTCACAGCTTCAACTATACCTTAGTTCAGCATACCTTCTTTTGAAAGTAAAAGAGCAGTGCATTAGTGTCAATTTGGAAATACAGTAAATCCAAGAAGCCAGGTGGCTTTAGGTCATGGCACATAATCTAGAGACACTGCCACATTAGCTCCTGGGCTCCGTCACAGATAATACACCAAACAAAGGGGGGACACCCATTTCATTTTACCTATCAATGCTTTCAAGTTGCATGCAAAAGAGAAGTGTGTTTGCAGAATGGATATCCAAAAGTGATAAATGGGGAATTTACTTTTACATACAGTTATTACATCTTCTGTAAAACTTCAGAAAAAAAACAAATCCAAACTTCATACGCTGTCTCCTTCACTTTCTCTCTTCCTCCCCTTTCTCTCCTCCTATAGACTTTCAAAGTTTGTATTAACTTTTTTCCCCCTTCTCTGCAGTATTCTTCTCTCCCTTAGTATTAATTTGTGCTTAATGTTTCCCGCTTAGTTTGCCTAGCAGATCTCAGGGTGCATATCTCCTATCCTCCTTTCACTCCTCTCGCACAGCCCATTGCTTTGTTCCTTGGCCATTCCTCATTACTCCCTGCAGCCATTAATTTGACATTCCTCCATTTCTCTGCCTCCTTCCAGTCCTTAATACTTGCTCCTTCCTCCTTAATCTGTGGTTTTGTCCACTTCTTTCCTTCTGTCTTGTTTCCCATCAGTGGCTGAGGCTCCGATGTACTCCTGACATCTCTCCAGCTTTTCTTCCTTCTTTCTAGTTAGCAAGAGCTCCTTATTTACCCATGGAGAAACCCAGACGCAACCTGTAGAGTTTTCACTTGTATGGGGTTTATGTGACAAGGTTTCAGTAGTGGACACCTTTGTGAGGAGAGGTCAGGGCTCCTCTGTGCCAGACTCACCACAGGACACAGCTGAGCCCTTTGGCCAAGATGGTGGAACCTTAAGAAAGGGCAAAAATGCCACAAAGGCAAAGAAGGTAATTAAAAAAGAGGTGTGAGTAACAGCCTTGCAGACACCAAGATCACTGAAGAATGAGGAAGAGGAAGTGCTCCAGATGCTGGGCCAGAGATTCCCCTGAAGCCCACGGAGAACCCCATGGTGGAGCAGGCGTGGCTCACTGCAACAGTCTGTTCCTGAAGAACTGTACTCTGTGGGGAAGGCCCACATTTATCCCATGGGAGGAACCCCACATTGGAGCAGGGGAACAGTGTGTGGAGGAGGGAACGTCAGGGAGGAACCATGATGGCCTGAACATAACTCCTGTTCCCCATTCCTCTGCGTGTCCCTTTGCGGTCTTAAGGTTCATTATTTTCACTGACAAGTCCTCACAACTGTCAGTGGAAACACTGATGCTTGTCACCATAGTCGGTAATAAATTGTCAGTAAGTCTTGTGGTTGTGGCAGCTTGTCCAGGTTGCTTATGGTGTAGCACAGTGTAGCAGTTCTGGCTAAGTTTCTTCAGTAGCTTGAAGGTTAGCATGTGCACCCAGGTTTCTGTACCACTTAGAAAAGCAGTTTTTATTCTTCTACATTGTCTAGGATCTCACTCAGAGGTGAGGCCTTACAATTTATTTTAGTGTTCTTCCTTGTCCAAAGGGTTATAAACCCTAGGAAACTGAGGGAAGTCCGCCTACCACCTCCGAAGATAATCCTTTTCTTACCAAACCCTCTTCTGTTTGCAGAACTACAATACCTGATCCGTGGCCTTTCAACCTGAAATGGATTCATTGAAACAGAGCTGCCCTTAAACGAAGCTGAAAATGTTCAGCTTTTATTTTGGCCAAGAATATATCAAAAGCATTTTATGTTGAAGCAGATTACTTATTTAGCATCTGACCTGTGACCCACTGAAAACTGTGCACCCATTCAGAAAGACCAGAAAGTGCTGACTCTGCACAATTACTTTTGAAGCTGAAGCATCTTTGAGAAACTGTTGGAAATTCTACATGTAGGTGCAGTGGCAAGCAGAACTTACTGATGCTCTTGCTGCAACCAATGTATTAAATAAATGTGAATTTTTCTTCTTTTCAAGTCATTGTACATATCCAGATGAAAACAGAGTGGTGTGCAAACCTCCTCCAAAGCAGAAATCAAACGTAAGGGAAATAGGGAAGAGACAGGAAGAAAGGAGAAATATTTGAAATAGTTTCTTGAGAAAAACTAAGTGTGGTATTGGTTTTGAGGTGTGCATTACTTTACAGGGTTCTTGGCCTGATTTATAACAATGTCTGAGTTCAGGGAGTGGATAGTAGGAAACCTGTCTGTGACATGGGTGTGGAACCTCATTTTTTCCAGTGGGACAGACAGAAACTGTACAACTATTTAATAATTTAAATATAAAACCCTTCTGCCTAGGATCTGCAAGGGGTGGCCAATATTGAGATTGTGGGTGTATGCAGATAAAATGGTGAACAGCCCTGCCTTCCCACTGTCAATCCTGCTGCTGCAGCAGAGGTGATTTCCCCCTTGCCAGGGATGGCCAAGTGACATGGTCATTTGCTTCTGGTCACCGGTTACTAACTGTACTGACCCAAAGTAGGAAGCTGTTCAGAAAGTGGGCAGCTTGTAGTGTTCCCATGGCTTGTGGGTAGGTACCAAGTTTTAGTACATGAAACAACTTTGTCAGGAGAGCAACAATTTTTTAGAGGTTTTGTATGCTTATACATAACCTTGAGTCAGACCTCTGAAGAAAATTAACCCTATCCCAGCCAAAACCAGGACATTTATCTTGTAGACATGGACAGAACTACTATTCCTTTGTTATGTATTTAAATGTTTGAAGTAATATTGTAAAATAAAGAGTTGGGCAGATATAAATAGGAAGTAAAATGGTATCAAATTGGGAACCAAACTACTGTAACTAAACTATATTTAATACTTCCAATAGCATCTTTTATTTTCTTTTCATCCTTCACTTTTGTTTCATTTTCTTGATGGATGAGGTGATAGATGGGATGGTCAATATATAATATTTTTCTGTGGTAATCAATTGTTTTCCCCTTATCCTTCATAGAATGTACCATTTGCTGACTTGCAAGTAATGTGGGAGCCACTTTTTGTCTGTGAATGTTAAGGTGGTGTAATTTCTACCTCTTGCCTGAGCTCAGGAAAGGAAATAATTTCTGATGCTCTGGTGAACCATTCTTCCTCTTAGAAGGGGCAATTATCTACTGTAATGTTTTGGAGGCATTGCTGGAATCCCAGCTCTTGTTTACCTGCCCACCAACCCTGCAAAATTCCAATTATGGTCTTAATCTCTGGACCATATTTTTTAAATTTTGCTGAGTCCTTAAAATTGAAATACTTTCAAAACATCACCTAGGACAAAAATGGCATGCCAGAAAGTGATGCTGATTTGACTGTTAGGGTTCAAGGTGGAGGCAACATATTTGCCCATTAAATTGTTAGACCTAAGAATCCAGAATTTCTCTATCTCCCTCTTTCTGTAGTTCAGAAGTTCCTAAATTATATGTCCTTGTGGTGATATGGAAACCATTTCAGAGCAGTGTTCTGCTGTAACAGACTTCAGCCTTTTCCCTCCTGCTGACCTAGGAAAGATTCGAAAGCTTTGATCAGACAAGATGAATGAAAGATCAATCATTCCTCTTCCTCCTCATCTAGCTCAGAGGTAGAAGCCAAGAAGTAGTAGAGCCAGGATGATAGAGGAGATCTACGGAAGCACTGAGATTTCAATTTGTGTGTGCCTCAATTGCTGCTTTGCTGTTTCTTTGCTGGGGAGAGGTTGTCCTTTTCTTGTTGGGTACATGGCAGCAGGGCTCTACCTGACTTGGCGACCAGAGAACCTTAAATGCAAGTTCTCAAGCAGGACAGCTGCGTTGTCTCTGCAAAAAAATAGCGTGGATTTCTCCCTGCTGAGGCAAAGACTTATTCTTGCTCCATGCCTTCCCTGCCAAATTCCCCCAGAGGCCAAAGGGTTCAGGGAAGGATCAAACTCTGCAGGACCTTATGTTGCAAATAGTTCATGGGATGAGTGGACCTTGTCCTTAACTACCTCTCACTTGTCCCTGTGTTTTCAGATATTGTTTCTCTTAGAGAAAAAGGAAAAATGCTATGCAGTATCAGATGACGGGGAAGTGGAGGAACCAGGAAAACTTTGGGGACTTCACCATTAAACATTTCTCTTTGTCCTAGGCTCTATCTCTTCCTCCTTCCTGGTATGAACTCTTCCAAGTAAACATCACAGAAGCAGGACACTTTTTTCCCCATGAGACAGGATCACAAAGATCAACCAGAAAGAAATTGATTTACAGTAAAGTGAAGCGCCTTGCCTTATGAAGTGCCTTGCCAAGGTGGTTATTTTTCACTGAATGTTAAATTATAAAAGGTACTTCCTAGGTGTGTGTACAGCTCTCGATAGGTCCAGGTCACTATCAAACTGGTTTAATCAAACAGCTTTAGATATCCTGTTTGCGCTTCACATATAGAAACCTTTGAATCCTTTCCAGTCCTGGGAGTCTCTGTCTAAAGTTGAGTGTCTCACATGCTTCTGTGGCGCTTCATAGTAATTAGGTGATGGTGTAAATAGTTCCTGCTTTGGGAAAAGCTGTAAGAACCACCTACATGATGCAGACCCAGCTATTTCATGGGATGGCTTATGTCACTTAGCACAGAAGGTCTCATGCAGAATCCCTGTAGCTCTTTGAATACAGTCACAACGGAAAGTCTGATCCAGTCCCATCTGAAACTGCCCAGGACATGGTTTCCCTCTGTGCCTGCAGGTGCAGTCTATTCTTGCCACACTCAAGTCCAGCCATCTGATGCAGCTTATCACAACATTGCTTTTTCATAATGGACTATAACTATTTCTTTAGAGTGGGGTGGCTGTGGCTGGTGCAGTATGAATATGCTGCTCTCCCAAATGAATATGATCAGAAGCTGAACATATCCTGAGGTCTTGATGGCAGTAAATGATTCTTTTTGAGTGTTTTTTCCTCCCTGTGTCTCTCTCCTGATCAACAGCATACTTCACCTCAAAAGCTGCAGCAGCATCTGGAAACATTTACTTTCTAGTTCATCTGCTATTGTCACGATCTGATAACATTTAGCATATTATCAGGATGTTCCCATATTTTTCCTGCCAGAAGAAAGCTGATCATAAATTTATAAAACTTGTGGTGGACTTTCCGAAATACATGTCCAGCTCCATGTGGATGAATTACCAGGTAACCATACTTATCAGGAAGAATGCTTCCTGCCAGCATACTGGACATGTCCAGCTACTTCCAAGAAAATTCATAAACCTCTTGTAATACCATTGTGAAAAATGCTATACGGAAGTCTTGCAGAGAATTAGAAAGCTTAGGGGGGAAAGTCCAAGGATGCTCAGGAAGAGTCTAAAAAGGAAACTATTAAAAGCCTTGGGAATCCTCATGCTATGCTGAAGATCACATGTGTTTTCCCATGGAAGGAAGTATGTGCACTTTGGCACACAAGACAACAGGTGATATGGATTAGGATCAGCCAGGATGCCATTGGCCTTTTTGGCCACCTGGGCACTCAGTGGCTCATGTTCAGCTGGGTGTGGACCAGCATCCCCAGGTCCTTTTCCATCAGGCAGTTTCCCAGTCATTCTTCCTCAAGCCTGTAGCTCTGCATGGGGTTGTTGTGACCCAAGGGCAGGCAGGACCCGGCACTTCACCTTGTTGAACCTCATACCATTGGTCCCAGCTCAGGTCCCAGCCTGTCCAGATCCCTCTACAGAGCCTTCCTACCCTCCAGCAGATCAACACTCCTGCCCAGTTTGGTGTCATCTGCAGGCTGAGTGAAGGGGCACTTGTTCCTTTGTCATTGATAAAGACATTAAACAGGACTGGACCAAATACTGAGCACTTGGGAAAACCACTTGTGACCGACTGCCAGCTGGATGTAACTCCATTCACCACCACTCTCTCAGCCCAGCTGTTCAGCCAGATATTTACTCAGCAAAGAGTGCACCCATCCAAGACATGAACAGCCAGTTTCTCCAGGAGAATGCTGTGGGAGACAGTGTCAAAGGCTTTGCTGAAGTCCACATAGACAATATCCAAAGCCTTTCCCTCATCCACTACGTGGGTTATCCTGTTACAGAAGGAGACCAGGTTGGTCAAGCAGGACCTGCCTTTCCTAAACCTGTGCTGGCTGGGCCAGATCCCCTGGTTGTCCTGCATGTGCTGCATAATGGCACTCAAAATGATCAGCTCTGTGTCCTTCCCTGGCACCAATGACAGACTGACAGACCTGTAGTTTCCTGGCTTGTCTCNTTCTCCAGGAGAATGCTGTGGGAGACAGTGTCAAAGGCTTTGCTGAAGTCCACATAGACAATATCCAAAGCCTTTCCCTCATCCACTACGTGGGTTATCCTGTTACAGAAGGAGACCAGGTTGGTCAAGCAGGACCTGCCTTTCCTAAACCTGTGCTGGCTGGGCCAGATCCCCTGGTTGTCCTGCATGTGCTGCATAATGGCACTCAAAATGATCAGCTCTGTGTCCTTCCCTGGCACCAATGACAGACTGACAGACCTGTAGTTTCCTGGATTGTCTCTCCAGCCGTTCTTGTAGATGGGTGTCACACAGTAACTTCCAGTCACCTGGGGCCTCCCTGGTTAGTCAGGACTGCTGGTAAATGGTTAAAAGTGACTCAGTGACTCCGACAGCTCCCTCAGTACCCTTGGGTGGATCCCATCTGGTCCCGTAGACTTGTGTGTGTCTAAGTGGTATATTAGCACATGCTGGATATGTAAGAAGAAATCTTTTTTACCCCTTTTTCTAAATGTCACTTTCTCCTGTAGCCTGTTCCTCTTTACAGAATTTGCTTCTGGTTTACCATCTCTGCTTTTGATTTTGTACAGGTTGTCTGGAAGTGTATCTGAAATTGAATTGCTGGAATTTAAGTGTTGATGTTTGTGGTTTCTGCATGTGTAGGCAATCAAAAATCTGACCAGTGTTCTCATCAGTGTTCAGTCTGGTATATTAGAGCCAAATGATAACTGATGGTTATAAAGAACTGCACCAGTCAGGAAGGTAACTTCCTCCTCGGTTTTAATGCAGTAAGTATAGCTGACAGTCACACAGACAACATATTGCCTTGCACAATTCTGACATGGCTGCTGACAACTTTCCTCTAACTGGAGCAAGCTCCAAGTTCTGAGAACAGAATATGCGAGATGCAGAACTCCTGGGAACTGAGCAAGGGTTTCTGTTTTGCTTCTCCCTGCTGCCCCCTGCCCTCAGTACAAATTTCATCATTTAAAAGTAAGGATATGGCTAAAGCTTTTGTGTTTAAAAACCAAATCGTTGAAGGGATCTAAGCTGTGTTTATGTAAATAGTTAATGGTAAAAGATTCTTATTTCTTGAGTCACTTAAAACACTCACTTATTTCCACTCTTCTATCTAATGCTCATCTTTGAGGCATTAAGAGATCTTCTGGTGAAGAAGAATTCATAACCAGAACTTTCCAGTTGCTGGCTAACACTTATATGCTCTGGCAAGAGCATTAATCTTTGACTTACCAGTGGGAATGTTTGTAAGCCTAGTGATACTTAAATGGCTGGTATTTGCTGTTCCATCTTTTACAAATGATTGCTGAATCAGTTTGTCTCGTACAGTTGAGTGGATTTGGCTAGAGAATGAACCTGATTTCTCTGACTTTGAGACTAGAGAGAAAACAAAGGATTTTTTTTCCATGAGAAATGGAGGAACTTGAAAGCTAAATAACAGTGACACTTGAAGAGCTCAAGTGGGTTGGAATGACTGAGGGTACAGTTAAATATCTATCGCTTGGGTTTAAATCTCTCCGAGTTTCATAGTATCCTTCAATCATAAAACAAAAGATGCAGATCGATTTAGGAACAAAACTGTTCACCTAGAGACTGAGAGCACACTTTATCAGTTCTTTAGCAGGACAGCAGGGGGAAAGATATCAACTCCCCAAACCCCAAATATTAAAGGTTATTGAAAGAAACAGAAAGTTCCTACTATTTTACAGATGCAGGAGGCTGTATAATAGTTTTGGAGGTAAAAACTGATGGATTATGCTTAAGCTAAGGTACATCTATAACCAAATGCTGAGCAATATTTCAGAATGTCAGAATTTGTGAGGCAGTGAACCTCCAAACTGTCTCTTGCCAAGTCAGTTGGCTGGTTGATTGGCCTATGCAGCTGTGTCCATAGGGGGTGGTAGCTCATAGCTCCTCCTGTAAAGCACCTCTAGGTCTTTATTTTTAAATCAGAGGATTAATAGACCACATCTCTGAAGCCAGAATGTAGCTGTGGTAAAACTGACATTCAGAAGATTGTTTCCCCGTGGTTCCTGAACAAGAACAAAGTTATCATTCAGTCATTAGGATGACCATGCAGAACCTACAATGTAAGAATGGCAGTGCTTGGTCTGGTGGTAACTAAAGAAATGACATGGCCTGCTCTGCCTTATCATCCTTTGGGCAGGGAGACTGTTCTGAGTGGCCTCCAAAGGCCTCCTCCAACCTGATACATTCTGTGTGTGTGTTCTGATAATGCCCAAATCTTACAGACACTTCCTATTAGAATAGGGTACTTAAATAATTTGTGCCTGGTACATCTCTGTGTAAGAAAAAAGTTGGTCAGTGTTTGAGTTCTTTGGTTTTAGGCTACAAGACGTTTGGGCCTAGCTCTGAGATCTTTGATATCTCTGTGATTTTCTCAGGGACCAAAGTGAAGCTGTAGTCCTCTGAATTACCTTTCTTACTGTTTTCAAAGACAGGTGAAATATTTACCATTCTCCAGTATTGGGAGACTCGCCTGGTCACCCTGATCTTGAAAAGGTAATAGTTGGGGAGTAGCCTTGCAATGGTATCAACAGGTTCTCTCAGCTCTCGCTGATGCAAACAGTCTAGTTCATAGACCTACAGAATCGATGTAGCTCTGGTGCTCTGAGAAACTACTGGAAATATTAGTTCTCAGCGTTGCTGTTTCTAAACACTTTATTATGGTTCGACTTCAATTAGAGTAATTTTATCATTTATTTGTCTACTTTGTACTCTATTCATTTTATTTGCTACTATTCTGCTTTGTTTATGAAAATGTGCTGCTTTGTTGGGTTTCTAGTAGTTTCTCTGTTTATACCATTACTATTAATGTGCTCATGCTAAGGAGGTCCTTTTCACTGTTAGAAGACCTAAAGGAGACAAAAAAACTTCTTTTACCTGAGATGTTTGGGTTTTATTTTTATGTCAAGAGGTCTCAGATAGATTCTGTTCTGTGAACTCTTTTAGCTAGGAAATACATGTTTCCAGAAGCTAGAGATTCAATTTACCTATGGTCACATCATGCTCTTATTTGGGTGAAAACTGTGAAGTTTACTGTGGCATGTAAAGCCAACTGCAAGAATCCTTTAAATGCAGTTTCTAGTTCTCCCCAAGTCACTCTCTGAACTTCTGCAGATTAACCACGGCTCACCAACTGCAATGCAAACAAAAAGCTTCACTTCTCCTCTAGTATCAAGTGCTGTAGTTCAGAAAAGGCACTGTAGTACACAGGTATGATATTAGAAACTTTAATCACTGGCTAAGCTTATATTTCAGGAATATGTCTTACAACTAACATACGCTTTCATGGTATTGTCAAAGGCATTAGAACTGACGTTAGGTGCTGAGGTTGAGAAGAGAGCAAACCATTGCCTGAGCTCTCTGATGTCACAACTCTTGTCATAATGGGTATATTATAGTAGATTGTTTGAGTAAGCATGGCCATATTATCCTGATGCCATCTTCTAAAAAAAATCTATGGTAAGAGAAAGCCAATACCCATAGGCCATGGCCTTAATGGTTTTCCCAATCCACAGTGTTTGGTCTGGAAACACTGGGAAAAAACCAGCAAAACAAACAAACAAACAAGAAAAGCAGGCATACAGTTTATAATTTCATGCATATTCTTATAGTTTGTTACTTTTGCTTGTGGCTACTTGAACTCCAATGCCGGGGTCAGGCAGGAGGCCCCACTACTTTCTACAACATACAACAAAGGCCCATACAAAGTAATTTGTGTTTAAACTGGAAACAGAATTTTTATTTTGGATAGACAAGATGCACTCATGTAACTACATAACCCTTGAACTGAAACAAAGCAAATCTACAATGCTGACATATTTTCCATTAACTCAGGCTTAGCATCTGGAAAACATAGCTCCCAGAGCCAAGCACAGACCTTGAAGTCTTGGCACACAATAAAAGCTCAGTAGTTTATTGGACATGAGGGCTTGTGCCATATCAGATAGCCCATTTCCAGCGGCATTTTTAGACAAGGTGGAAGACTGTCTTGTTGCTCGTTCTTCACTGGAAAGGAAACAAGAAAGAAAGAGGAAATATGCAGTTATTTTAAAGGATTACATTCAAAATATATGCATAATTGGGAACATAAAGATTGCTTTGGTGTCTTTAGTCTTTGGACAGGTGTATTTTTAAGTACTTGTCTTTGCAAGTTAAGCGTTCAGCTGCTTGGTGCAAACTTGAACTTGAAGATGCATGGGCTTGCCAAGCTTTATGCATGCTCCTTGATGTAAGACCTCACACCTTCAGGAAGACAGAATCTTTGTCATTTCATCAGCTAGGAGTGTTTTGAGTCACCCACAGTTTGATACCAGTGTCTTGCCACCACCACTCGTATTAAAGTTTCCCCTTCCACCCAGCTCCTACTCAAGTTTCCACTCATCGGTTGAAAAGACACTATGTGCTTTTGAGGAAAACCTTTGAGAGAGAGGAGGTAGCTTGGAGCAATGCAGAGGCATGTCATGCCTGAAAGTCAACCACCTTTGCTGACCTCACCCTCCTGCTCACAAGTTGGATGAATTTTTCAAGGCTGGGCACCCAGGGACCTCCTACCTCTATGCTGGTGTGGCCTCACCTCGAGTGCTGTGTACAGTGCTGGGCAACACAATGTAAGAAACACATTAAGCCACTGGCATCCAAAGTACAGCAACCAAGACAGTGAAGGGCCTCGAGGGGAAGCCATTCAAGGTGTGGCTGAGGTCACTTGGTCTGTTCAGCCTGAAGGAGATTGAGGGGGGATCTTATTGGAGTTTTC